>CM046461.1:16947507-17501868 GCA_025506415.1 Flaveria robusta | reverse complement strand
CGAATAAATATGTGAATTCAGGTGCATCATTTAATAACTTTCCAACCCGAATCTAACGAATAATAAGGCGAAAGAACATACTTTAGAATTATCAATGGTGGATTGGACCCTCTTTATGCATATACACGCTTCGCAAAGTTCAACAAAGTAAAGACTACGTGAAATCGGTAGTATTATGCCAGAAACCTCAAGTTCTAAGCATAGCTCTGTTAAGTACTATCCGGCAAAACCACATGCCTTCACCCTCCACCTGTTTGATATAATCCCTGAAAGAAATTTTATGTTGTTTCCAGCAACAGGTATGATACAAAGACACTTTGTATCACGTCTACGGATGAATAGGCAGCTGCCTACCATTTTTGCATATATCCAATCGTTCTTTTTCGTTTTTTTCTTTCGTCCTGTGTCTCCCTCCTCCTGATCTTTCAAGGGTATCAGTTCTTTGGCCGTATATCTAGAGATTCGCTAGATGACATGCCTTGCTTGCCACTAGAGAATTTGTGGCTCGACATACTCCTAGACCTATAACTTTTGTTACTTCCGTTGTGTGAATGCATATCATAATAGGAGATTCCATCACTCGTGCTGTGCGTTGCATTTACTTTCTTATTTTGTCGCGTTCAAGTCATCCAACAATACATCACCTTCTAATGCGCGAACTATCTGTCATGTTTCAGTATTAGAAACGTATGGAGGTTATGTGGCATATCTGAAAGTGAGTTATTTGATATGGAATAATCAAATCAAACAACTATCCAAGATGTTAAGAATGGTTATTTTGATTTCCAAGTTTTATATGTATATGGTATTAGATAGAAATGTTAACCTGGTTATTCGATCGCTAGATAACTGACTCTGACTTAAGGTTTAAGGGTTAAGGTTATCACACACCTTGCTCATTTTAGGGCGTTGCTTGGCAGCATGTCGTAGGCAAGCGGCTGCACATGCTACCATGTGATGCATCTCGCCTTTGTTATAGTTACCCTTCAAGCGCGGATCTACCATTTCATCAAAACTTCCGCCATCTAATGCTTGCATTAGTACAGGTGCAGCCTACACGCACATGATTTTTAACATTTAATAACAATGAAATGAATCCTTACACAATGATCAAAGATTTACCCAATCGATTAAGCTTTCATCATCATTGTCTATGTCCACAGCTCTTCTTCCCGTGATTAGTTCCAAGAGCACAATTCCAAAGGAAAAAACATCAGACTTCTCTGTTAGCTTACCGGTGGATGCATATTCAGGTGCAAGGTACCTATACAATTATATGTCAGTTGTTGTTTTCAATATGTTTTGTTAATTAGATGCAAGTTTGCTAGTACTAGTAAGTGTTACGTGCCCAAATGTTCCCATTATTCGTGTTGAGACATGAGTGTTATCCTCCGCTGAAAGTTTTGCCAAGCCAAAATCAGCCACCTGGTCGATTTAGGAACGTTTTAGCAAATACTAGCATCTTTGTTTCATCCATATGGTTTTGATTTTGCTTGATTAGGTATAATTAAGTACCTTGGCTTCGTAGTGATTATCGAGTAGGATATTTGCTGCCTTGATGTCTCTATGGATAACACGAGGAACACCTACATTTCATGTTGTATTTTTCCTTTTACAGGTTGAACTTGTAAAATTAAAAATTATCTTAAAAGAAAAGGTCAAACGAGTCAAATTCATTTAAAAGTTAAGTTATTAGTAACAAAATATATATCTATAAAGTTTTTGGAAAAAAAATTGTGTTTGTTAATTGACTTTGTTACTCATTTTGACCTGAATTCACTTTGATGAATGTGACTCGTTTAGTTTGCCACCTTTAGTTATCCTAAACGACGAAAAGTAAGTGTTCTTACAATCTTCATGAAGGTATGCAAAGCCTTTGGCCGCTCCTAAAGCAATTTTTAATCTCGTTGAGCAATCTAGAACAGAGCGAGGGCCTAAAGATTACACCATGAGCAACAAATCTATATCAACAATAATCATGAATAAAATATAAGAAAGACACCATAATCGATTTAGGGTTTAGTGCTTACGATGAAGATGGTATTCAAGAGTATGATTAGGAACAAACTCGTAAACCAACATTCTTTTTTCACCCTCGATACAATATCCAACAAGAGACACAAGATGACGATGATGCACACGACTAATAATTTCAACCTCAGCCTGAAACTCACGTTCACCTTGACCACTACCGGCTCTAAGGCTCTTTACAGCTACTTCCTTTCCATTAGGTAACACACCCTTATAAACATAACCGAATCCACCCTGACCTAAAAGCAAAGACCTATCAAACCCTTGTGTGGCTATGGCTAACTCATTGTATGTAAAACTGCCTGTGCTAAACCCCATGGCTAAACCGGGGTGTGGAGGTGGTAACGGGGTCCAGTGAGGTCCTGACAAGCCCATTTCGTTGCTAGCTATCGTGGAAGATTCGTAACTTGAACCGCTTGTGGTTGTTGGAGGCATTTTCAGAAGGATGTCGCTGGATTGTGGTTGTTGGTTCGAAACTTGCTCATTTCAAACCACAAAAGTTAGAATATAACCATAACTAAAATAAACTCATATGTCACACAATTTAAAAATAAATAAAACTAGTACTTATAATTTTTTGTTTTTTCTTCCTTCGTCTACAACAACAGCAACAACACATGCAGATTACGACGAGAAGTAGTAACAATGTTGCTCCTGCAATTGCACTTACTAAGATCGCTTCTTCGCGTGAGTCATTACCCCCGAGTGATTTTTCGGGTAAAAAGGGTAACCATTTATGTAATGGTGGGATTTTGGGTCCATTTGAAGAATCTTGATGATTAGGTTTATGATTATCTTTTTTATTTTTGTCCGAAGATGGTGATTTCTTGTTGTCGCCCGAATTCTTGGATGAGGGCGATGACATATCGCAATCTTACACAGAACGACAGGATAACCCCGCCGCTCCTCCAGAACTTAATCCTGAACATCATGACCCAAAGGTTGCAAATATAATTTCAAAAGTATATATACATAAATACATGTATGTATGTGTTATTATTTTAGATTGAAGGATGTACCTGTAGGAGAAGGCAGGGTTAATTTGAAAGAAAACAGAGAAAAGATATGTTGTACCAAACAAAAAAACAAAGGTTTGAGTAACCTCGTACAGTTCCTAATATTTAGGAACCTTAAAGCATGTTTTTTCTATTCTCACCATGAAGATTGACTATTATTAGTCATTTTGTCAATGGTGTTTGTTTTGTTGACTAGGTTGACCTATGGATTTTCAAACTATATTACTTGATTTGGTGATCAATGATGAAAGCAGAACTAACGTAACAAATTATTTATAAGAATTTAAGTTAGAGTCCTTATAAGCTTGAATATGAATATGATTCTATGTATAATGTACGCATTGTGCTTGTAACCAACATAGTATGCATCTTTAATATAAAGAGCGCTTTGTTAGAACTTAGAAGAGATCGCAAAATGCGTGTTAGGTGATGAGTCACAACTACTCTTTTTATATCCGGGTTAAAAACAAGTTGACGATCGACCAGAATCAATTGAATGATTGATTACATGTAAGCATGTATTTAGAATTTCAATTATGATATAAAACTGTTTCAAGAATTAAGAGGCTTATTTGGAACAACTATAAAACTAATAATCTTCATCGACGGACGATTTCGTAGGTGATGTTGGTTATGGATAGAAACCTGTTGGTGATACTCCGTCAAAAATTAGGACATGGTTAATTTGGTTTTTAACATATTAATTACCGGTTATTACCAAGGGATTACTGACAAATCTTTTAAGATGGTAGTCACACGTCTTTTGCAACATATTATCGATGGACTGTTTACCAATGGTAGCTTTGGAACTACATAGATGAATATTTAGTTGGTAATTTATCTAAAAAATAATGATAAATATATTGCGTTTTCTGGAAATTAAAAATAATGTTAACTTCTAACAATAAAAAATTACAATAGCAAACAAATAAGAGGATTTTACATATTACCCCTTATTAAGACAATAAATTATATATTTTCCCAAGTCATAAAATCAATTACATATTTCTCATTCCTAATACATACCTATTACATATTTATCAATTCCATAACATTGATTTTTTTTATTATAATTGTTTAAAACTTTGACAATTGTGTTTTGTATCTGGAGATATAACTTTGTTTATCGGTGATTATTGTTTTGAAATAAAGTTTTAAACTTTTGTATTTGGAGTTGTAATTTTATTGTTTTCATTTATATAGAATACTCGAAATTGAGGAAATATGTGATTGATGTTCTTAGGAAAAGAAATACATAAAAATAACTTAGTAAAATTTGGATGCAATAATCATTCAATAACTAATTTTAATAAGATGGGTAAATATGAAATACATATGTTTTAGAAGGGAATCTATACTCGAGCGTTCAACTGGGCCGAAAAATATATAATTAATTTTTTAGTTTGAGTAAATATGTAATTAATTAGTTTAGGAGGAGAAAATATGTAAATGCCCCTAAAAGTAAACATAAAGAAATATACGGTAAATCAAAATTTTATTAATTAGAATAAACTAAACTAGTTATTGCAACCCGCGTGTTGTTGCGGGATCCTCTCGACGTCCGCGGAAACAATATTAATTTAAAAGACAAAGAAATCATCTAATGAGTTTTGGTTGTTGAATGCCACAATAGTTTTAAGCAAAATAGTACATCGAGTTCCGTAAGCTATGTCATAGATCAAACAACATCATAAGTACATACAAAAGACTAATACAAATATAACATATAATTTATAAAGAAATCTTAAAATTTCAAATCTATGCATTTACTTTTACATAACTTTAAAATAAACAGATAAATATGAAACACATGGTATAATGTTAGAATATGTCTCTTGATAGTTGATATGTTATTTCCAAAGGCCATTTGCAGAGTTTTTAAGTGTGGATTTTTCTAATCACTCATTCTCTCTCTTCTCTCTCTCTCTCTCTCTCTCTCTATATATATATATATATATATATATATATATATGAAGGTTCCTGAGAAAACCAATAGTTATGTGAAAACAAAAAAAAACCACATAAACCAATAACATAATTCATAACTTTTTTGTTATTTTAATTGTAAAAATGTTATTTATTATTTGGTACATATATGTTGACCATACATACGAGAATGAAGACTCTTACGTATACGTAACAATATATCGAATGAAAAAAGGTTACGTATACGTAACCTATGTGTGACGTATATGGAAAACCATGCTACGGTTTTCATTTGATTCATAACCTTATTTATATATACTCACACATATATATAGTGGGTAGTGATGAAAAAATTTATATATTATGTGATCGTTTTCATTGGTTTTCTCTAGTTTTCTCATATTTTTGTGGTTTTCTTAGAATCCCTCATATATATATATATATATATATATATATATATATATATATCTATCATATGGTCGTCATGGTTGTCGCTAAGACGATCCCTTTATAGTTGCCATGATTGATCTTATAAGGAGCCCACATTTGCAATCGCATGACAATTGTAGCTGCCAGTGAAATATTGCAAAAGAATGTTGGTCCTTCCACCCCCCCCCCCCCCCCCCCCCCCCCCCCCCTTTTCTCTTGGCATCTCTTTCTCTAACATCCGTTCTTTCTTTATTCTTTGAATCTGAATAAAGTTGCAATGAATACAATGGGTTTAAGAGTTGTTTCATGTATACGTGGCACTTGGTTAGATTGTTGTGTGCTTACTCATTCAAATTCGGATGACACGCGCTAAGCATGGAGTACAAAAGAAGTGGTTTGAGGCCTCTTTGTAAATTGAAGAGTTTTGGTGGCTGATTTAAAAGACCTTAAAACTATATTGTTGTTACTGACATATATATGTATATGTATATAGTCGTAACTTTTTATGCTTGTGAATTTACATATATACATAAAAGAATATATATTTGTATATATGTAATGATATTACTCCACCAAAAAAAAATAATGATTTTGGGTTCTTTAAAAGTTAATACGGTTATCGCAATAATGAAGGGTTAACATTTGATCCTTGCCCATGTATGTAAGGTAAGGATCAAATGTTAACCCTTTATTATTGCGATAACTGTGTTAACTTTTGAAAATCAATCATTGATTTTCTTTGATGGAATAACATCATTACATATATACAAATATATGATCTTTTATGTATATGTGTAAATTTATAAGCGTAAAAAGGTTATAACTAATGTAAGTTACTTATAACAGGTAAATATTTACACAATTATAAGTAACTTACACTAGTCGTAACTTTTTTACGATTATAAATTTACACATATACATAAAAGAATATATATGTGTATATCTGTAATGTTGTTATTCTACCAAAAAAAAAATAATGATTTTGATTGATCTTCAAAAATTAACACGGTTAACGAAATAATGAAGGGTTAACATTTGATCTTTCGCCTATGTGTGTGTGTGTGTGTGCGTGTGTGTGTGTGTGTGTGTATAGGGTTGGATTAAAATGAAAAACATGAGACATTGATATATAAAGTAATTAGAAAATATTTTTATACAAAACATATAAAAAAGAAAAATGTATCAAAGTAGGGGAGTGGCGGGAGAGGAGGATGGTGTCTATTGTGATGGTTGACTATTATGAATGCCTTTCGTGATCTATATGACTGTTTCATCATCTAGGCATTGTGCCATCACCTCCTTGTATTTTGTCATCATTTGCGTTCAATCCACTTTCACCTCTTCCAATTTGTTTGCTAAGGTGGAAAGCTACGTACATTAAATAAACAATTAGTATTTTGTTGACAATATAACAATACATTATATATATTTAACTACATACCTTTGTATCAGGACGAGAAACTTGTGATCTCTTGATGTTAGGAGTATCGGGCACATAGGCATTTGTATAATAAAAATTTATAGCGGTTTCTACCATGAAGATGCACCCCTTCCCTTTTTTTGGCCTCCAATACTCTTATCTCATAGTTTTGAGTCATCAACAATTGGCATGTCAGATCCGTATTAGCATATTTAAGTAAGTTGCTCATTATACATTTCCTCGTATCAGTGCTTACTCGAATCTAATTCGGGTTATTCGAATTGAAATTAGCATTAAAACATTAAAATAGTTTCAAATAGATAAATAAAATCCAAACAACATCAAAATACCCAAATATTATACATAGCTCAAATCCATATCTAGAAAATTAAATATAAAACTTATATATAATCTCTATGCTATTAAATAAAAATAAATCCGGACACTTGTCACAATTTTAGACCATCTAATAATTGGTTTTCTCGATTCTCTCTACTCTTAATTATGAATGTTATAACAATTATTTATTAATTAATAACTATTCATCATTAAAATTTTAAATATGTTAACTTCAAATTTTCAAATGTGTAATACATGGGTTTATTAAATCAGTATAATACACAATATTTAAAACATAACATTTTATATTATTAACCATAAAACCTTAAATTTATTTAGTCTGTGTATTACACGAAATTATAACCTAATATAACTATATACAAAAATATACATCAGTTTTCAATTAAATAGTTTATTATTATTATTTTTTGTTTTCACATTACATCATATTAGTTAGCCATTCAATATCAGTTATAAATTATTAAAGTTGTCCTAACAATTCAACTAATTACAAGATTAATAATAATAGTAAAATACACATAACAGTGAACCTACTAATATGATTAAATATCAAAGTCAATGATGACTAGAATATATTTGTTAATTATCTCCATATAATGGACCGTCTCTTGTCATTGATCGAGGAAGATTAGCCTACTACAAGCTAATTTAAGCAAAACCGAAACAAAATAAAAAGAAAAAAAAAATCCCATTTTGGATGTGACCACTTAAATCTAAGCCCACTTTTGGCTTCAAAAATGGGTATCCAGAACTCTAAAAATCGTTATCGAAAAGTAAGACATTAATTTAATCTAAAAGGTTTTCTCAACAACTTCATTTGTTTCTATAGATGCTACAAGACGTAGCGTAATCTTTTCAAACACTTTTGTTCATTTTTATAGATGAGACCTAAGCTGGCACAATTTTAAGTGTATCTTGGCAATTTGACCACAAACCCTAGTTATAATATAAGCTCTAAAATAAGCCAGCTTTGTATTTTCTTAAGGTGATAATTAGTGCAATGACATGGGTATATCAATGAGTGTGGTATGTATTTGGGCACGACATATCACATAGTAATTTCATCATCGTAGTCTATACAACTTGTTGAAAATCATGCATGGTCTGAATGCTTTGTTATAGGAACACAACAAATGAATACATTTGATCGACGTCTAATCCTCAATTTCATCGAGTGATAAATTACACAAAAGCTAAGGTCATGTCACGTTCAAGAGCGAGGCTCACCCCAAGATCAATAGAAATATGCATTTGCTTGAAAGACCACTTGGATGCGATGAAACGTAGACAATATGAAATAAGTCTCGAATGAGAACTTGCCATGAAAGAAGAATTACATGGATATGAAGTAGACGTGGGACATGCGCTTCCACTTACCGATAAAGAACTCGTTTACGACGAATCAGTTCACTCAAGTAGTCCCGAAGGCAGAGATTAAACATTAAACAAAGACGAAGACAGGTACCACAAAGTAGGGCTGTCCAAATTGCTCGACGCTCGCTCAGAAAATGCTCGGTTGTAAATGAGCAGATTGGATTGGTTTGGTTTGTAAACGAGCCAAGCACGAGTAAAGATTCGCTCGGTTCGGCTCGGCTCGGCTTGTGAACAATCCTACCACGAAGATGTCGATTATATATCAAAAAATAAAATATTTAATTTTTTATGGTTTTTTGTAACGAAATCTTGTTTTGTAATTTTTAAATTTAAGAAACATAAGAACTTTATCAAGTTTATTTTATGTATTTAGTATTTAATTGATTTTCTAAAAACAGTATTAAAAAAACCGGTTCTTCTATTCCATTTTTACGTTGACCAAACCAGTTCATGTGTTAGACTAATCAGTTAATAATCTAACCGGTTTTGAACCAGGGTTGATCAAACCGGTTATTTTAAAAACAAACCGATTTAAAAAAACACCTAAATGTTCACCTCTATTCTAGTGATTGAGAATAACTAGTATCTGTACACGTCGCGCGTTGAGGCGGCTTTGTACACGACATTATAAAATACAGAAACCCTATATGTTTCCGAACTAAATTTACGTAAATGTCTGATTCGTTTTTAGTTACGTCCAAACATAAATTAACTTAAGTATAGAGCGACACGTATACAAAAATATGAATGTGTAACACCTATATAAAAATAGCTACGTAGGCGTTTTATATTTGACCGAGTCTATTCATTTTGAATTTAAAATTAGAGACAACTAAAAATATGAAAATAAGTGGTTATAAGTATGGCGTATATAGAAATAGGTACATACGCATTTTATAATTGATCTGAGTGGTTTTCGATTACGCTCGAACCCAGACGGATTAAAAATATAACGACATGCACACAAAAATACGAGCGTAAGAAAATATTTTTTCAAGAAAACTTGTGTAGAGATAAATCGAAACTTTAAGGACTTGAGTAGGTGAAAATAATATATTACAAAGTTTTTAAAAGGTTAATTAAAAAAAGATGTTTATCTTGGGGTTCGAACTCAAGGCCTGAGACACAAAATAAACGCCCCTAACGACTGCGGAAAAACACACATTTTTGAATCAGAATTGTGGGTATATATCCAGAAAGTAAATGTGAAAAAACCAAAAAAAAAAAACCAAAGGTGTGGTCCAATGATTGCGTGACACGTGGCAAGGCCGATGAATAGGTCCGACCGGCTTTGCTAAATGCGTATGCATATAATGTGAGCTCAATATCGAAAAGGCAAAAAGGCCACCACCGAATTAAAATTAAAATAAATAAATCTACAATAAATCCAAAAACACATGATTAAAGTTTGGTTGTTTAATAATGGATCATTTCATATTATCACACACCAGACGGCAAACAACACCTTCACATGCCAACTGGGTTCTTGACCACCTGAATTACCTCAAGATTCTTACTTTCACTTCAACTCCATTCAAATCCCCTTTTCTCCATCTGGGTTGATCGGATTACCATGCCTTCACGAAGAAGAACGCTTCTTAAAGTCATCATCCTCGGCGACAGTGGGTCAGTTGTTTGATTCTGGATTTTTATTGGGGTTTTCTAGTTAATTTGGAGTTGGGAATCTTTTTTACTGGAAGTTGATCTTGATTAGTTTTGTTTGTAAGGGGAAAAGGTTCGATTTGACTCTTGTGGTGGTCAATTTGGTTAATTACTGTTGGATTAGCAAATCTTTATGGCTTAGTTCAATAAAATCTTGGATTGTGAGTTTCAACTTTCAAGTTTCTAGAACTAGTTTAGGTTTACAGATTTTTTTGATCTTTTTGCATGTGGATTGGTGGGAATTTATTTGATATGAGTTTGTATCTTTTTGAAGTATAAACAATCATTAATCTGTGTTGTTGGAATTTGTTCCTTTGAATTTGTTATTTTTGTGTGATGCAGGGTTGGAAAAACATCCTTGATGAATCAGTATCCTTTAATACCTAAATTTATTAGGCTAATTAGATGTTTCATGTTCAGATGTATAACAAAATAACTGTAAGAAAATCTGTTATTTACAAACAAACATAACTAGCAAAAATCTTCTCATATAGTAGGGTAGAGGCTGCTTCTATAGAGACCTCTGTTCAGATAAGAAAATCCACCATTTGATTATCTGATTTTTGTTCTCCAAGTTGCAGTAATCAAGTAAAAACACACATCCAAACGCCTTAAAATGTAATATTTTGAAATGAGAATAGGGCCCTCAAGCATTTTATGATCCGTTGCAAGGTGTTTGTTGCCTTAAGTATTCAACTTTAGATATGTGAACAAGAAGTTTAGCAATCAATACAAAGCAACAATAGGTGCTGATTTCTTGACAAAAGAAGTGGAATTTGAGGATAGGCTCTTCACCCTGCAGGTTAATCATTAACTATGCCGTGTTGATTGTGATTCGTGTCCTGAAAGCATTTCGAACTGATTTTTCTTTTTTATGTTTGATCTCATTGTTGTGTCCCAACTCCCAAGTCTTCAAGAATATTAAATGTTTTATACAATTTATTGGTTTGGTTGTCCTTGTTTATGCCAAGGTAAGATCTGTTATTGTGCTGATTTCGTGCGGTCATTTGGTTTGTTTTGAAAATGATATGACATAATAGCAGGGTTAGGATGATTTTTATGTAGTGCCCAATTTTGAAGTTTTAAGTGTATGTATATTTGTAAAATAATTTATTAGTTTGAGGTGTAAATATTAACTCACTTTTTCTCCATCTGTACGTCTAAAAGTGCCAAAACATGTTTTGTCATGAGTCATCTTTATGGCAAATGATAATCAACTTCTTTTAAATGTGATTAAAAAACTCCCTTTCAACAACACCTTTTTGATTTAGGACTTGATGGTTTTTCAAAAACTGTAGGATGGAGTTGTACTTCTGTTTTCATTAAGAAACTGAGAAATCAGAAACTACAGAAATTGGGATTTAAATATGTTTTGTAGGGGTTATCATCTTCTTCGGTTATGGTTCACTTAACTGGTTTTTATGCTCAATCCTAGCTCTTGAACTTTGGTAAGATGTTTAGTGTAAATGCTATAACATGCATTTGTTTTTTATGAGTCGGCGATCTTATTATTTACTTCCATTTTCATTTTCTCTTGTGACTTGTTTTATGGACCCAGTTTGCTTCAAAATAAGTGTTATTTGAGTCTTTGAGATTATTTGTTACGTAGAATATTATTCTTTCTTCTCACATTCCTTTGCTAGATGTACCGTTTTATTACATCTTTCCATGATATATTGAATGAGGGCTTGCTTATAAGCAAATTAGATGCAGATATTACCAACAAAGGAGTGACTTTATGTAACATGTGTATTCACACCTCATTGAGACAGATGTGTAGTTGACTAAAGTTGAGTTGTCTTTAAGTGATGTCTTACATAATCTATGAGCATGAGGCGCACATTATACTATAATTATATAGGTGATGCATGTAAAGCATATGCCAGTTTTATATATTGTTGATCCTAACACAACCACTATCTACAGTTGTACAGTTTGACGACAACAAGATTTCCAACTCAACTTTGACTTGTAATTCAAGCTTAAATTTAATTAACTTATATTATCTATTATTCATTTTTCCACATTTTAATGCCGATTCTTTTACATTTATGATGCTCATCGCACCTTTGTATTATGGACTTTCTTTCCTAAGAAAAAATCATTTTTATCAATATTAAAATCCGGAGCGGTTTGTTTGACATTCGAAGTCAAAATCGGATATCTAACAGAGAACAAAGGGGGTATAATCTAAAAATTTAACAGCACCTACATTTAAGCAACTCACAGTCTGATGCTATCTGTAAATGGGTCTTCTTGTAAATTGATACTGTCCTCTTGCATCATCTATTCATTTTTTTTGACAATGGTTTTGACCTAAATATGTAGTCAAACTTCTGCTCTCGCAGATCTGGGATACAGCTGGACAGGAAAGATTTCAGAGCCTTGGAGTTGCATTCTACCGTGGCGCAGATTGCTGTGTTCTTGTCTATGATGTGAATGTGCAAAAGTCGTTTGATGATCTCAACAATTGGAGGGAAGAGTTCCTTATTCAAGTATAAAACTATAAATATGCAGATCAATTTCAAATACATTAATGTAAAATCTTGAATTCATAGAAGCTGGGAATCTGTTCTATGAACTAACTGTCTAATATATTTGTTGCAGGCAAGCCCTTCGGATCCTGAAAATTTTCCCTTTATAGTTTTGGGTAACAAAGTTGATGTAGATGGTGGCAACAGTAGAGTGGTATGTGTTTTTCATAGGGTATTTGAAGTAAAAAAACTTGCTTTTTATCGGTTGATTTTACATGATTTGTTGGTTATTATGATGATTAGGTCTCCGAGAAAAAGGCTAGGGCTTGGTGTGCCTCAAAAGGGGACATTCCATATTTTGAAACATCTGCCAAAGAGGGAATCAATGTTGAAGAAGCTTTTCAAGTCATAGCTAAGAATGCCTTGAAGAGTGGAGAAGAGGAAGAAATGTAAGTTCCATATTAACCTCCTTTTGTGGGTGCGCGTGAGTGTGGTTTTAAAGGTCACACGTGTGCGGGATTACACACACTATCATATAATAAACTCAAACACGACCCATATATTCATTTGTGTCAACTGTCAAAGACATCCACTTTAACCTAGACACACTTACATGTAACTTGCAACACCCCTGTAACCCATAAACAAGCGGTAATTGAATTGTAATCAACTCGTAAATGTGTTGACGTGTTTTAAAGGTTGTAATCAAGTTGTAATAAATGGGTTAGAGGGGTTGTAAATGGGCACTATATGTATAGAATTTACCTTTTAGTTCTAATTTTAAACGGGTTGACTGAATTAACGGGATAAACAGTCAACATGAACATGACCAGTTAATTAAACAAGTTAAAACAGGTCAATCTAAACATGTTTATTAAAAGGGTTAGACATGATTACCCAAAAGCCGATTATTTTCATATCTTGTTCATGTCATGTCAGAATTTACCTCCCATAATTCTCCCTCTATGTGAAAAGCTTTTTTCTTTTTTTTTTTTTGTCTCCTTGATCATCCAAATTGACCACCCTTCTACGGCAATACAAGTTATGAAATTTGATATTTTGACTTGCATTATGTTTACAATCAAAATATTAAATATACATGACTAACATAGTGTTTGATTTTGTTGTGGGACTCGAAGATACTTGCCGGACACCATTGATGTAGGAAGCACGACTCAACAAAGGGCCTCTGGATGCGACTGCTAAGATCATTTCTATTCTTTACAAACTTTGTATCTGTACTACTTACTACAACATCTTTTGGTTCCCTTATTTTGATGGATGGTTCGACTATAAATTTGGTTTAAAGTTGTTTTGTGTGCTATTATTGCAATTATTTCTTCCGAGTTATGATGTATAGAGTGTAGTTATAATGATGCATTGTCTCGTGTATTCAGCCGAGCATTGGCTAAGAGGGTGCAGCCAAGTGAGTCAGTTATACATAACCAGGGTCATTTTGGTGGTGTTGGCCATAAATGTCTTGTTTCATTAAGGGAGATAAAAAAAAAAAGTGTTAGGTCGTGTATCTCTCTCTCTTCTTTCTTATCTGAGAAGAGATTGTTTCATACTGTAGTTGCTGTGTTTAATTGTATACATATTGTATGGTAAATTCATATTCATCTAAGAGACACAGTTAACGTTCATTCAACTAAAAGACAAAGCATGTTACATTTATTTAGCTGTATTTTAATCCTTTTTGTTTTTACGATAAAAGTTTACTAGCCTCGCGCGTGCCACGGTGTACCAATACTAGTTGTTATTATTATATAAACTTACATTTGAAACTAAGGTTAATAGTGTTTTACCACTATATATACACAAGGTACAACAACTTTTGCTTTTCTTTTCTTTTACCATTTATATTGTGCCACGTCTTCACCCCATCTAGAGTTGTTCAAAAAAACCGGTTCGAAAACCGGTTCCCAAAAAAAAACTGGAACCGGTTTTTTGCCCAAACCGGTTCCAACCCGAACCAAACCGCCGATTTATAATCGTTTTGGGTTTTCCCCTTTCGAACCGGTTCCTAACACGGTCCGGTTTCAAACCGGTATTCAAACCGGTTCTTAAACCGGTTCTTAACCCGGTTCCCAAACCGGTTTTAAAATCTAGCCGTTGGGTAACGGCTATATAGCCGTTTTTTGGCCGTTGGAACCTCTTTTTGACCGTTTTTTAGTGGTTTTTTTTACCATTATACTTTCAATAGGTTAGTACATATATGTAGTGTATGTTTTGGTTGAATCACAACAACTTAAAACGCTCTCAACTCTCAAAAATCGCAAAAAACGCTCAATTCTTTCATTCTACAAAAAACTCTCTCAAATGGCTTCATCTAGTGCTCAATCATCCGTTGGTTGTGATGCGTCTTCAAGCAACGTGGTGGTAGCAATCCTTCCTAGTAATAGGAACCGCGAAGTATGGTGCAATTACAATTTATGTCAAATGGCTACCGGTCCGAACAAAGCTCGTTGCAAGTTTTGTCATAAGTTTTTCAAAAAAGATGCAAACACAACTTTGAAAAACCATATTGAGCTTAAATATTGCAAGTCGTTGAAAGGTCAACCGTCTCAAGGTCAAGCTTCAATGACCAACGACGGAAATGTTAGGGCTTATAACGTTGATGCGGTTCTGGAGCAAATGGCACAGTTTGTAATTCAGGAAAGCTTGCCATTCAAACATTTCGACAACGAACGTTTGACTCGACTAATTCATCGAACTCTCCAACCACGTTACACCAATGTAAGTCGTGCTACTCTTCGAAGAGATTGTTTAAAAATGTGGAAAAAAGCAAAAAATGAATTAATATCTTATTTTGAAAATTTACAAACCGGCGTTAACTTAACTAGTGATGTTTGGTCGACTCCTCACGGTTCACCGGACTCGTACATTTGTGTCACCGCCCATTGGGTTGAACCCGATTCATGGCAAATGATAAAACGTACGATTGCGTTTGAATTGTTTGATTATCCTCACACCGATCAAAACATTTTTTATCTTATTGATAAAGTTATTAAAACGTATAAATTAGAAGACAAAATATTTTCTATATCTTTTGATAATGCGTCAAATAACACACTTGCGATAGATTATTTAAAATTAAAATATAAACCAATGTGTGACGGTGTTTTTTTCCATAGTCGATGTGTTGCGCACATCATAAACTTAGCCGTTCAAGACGGTTTAAGAAATGCATCCGGTTATTACATGTGCCGCTGCATTAAACCCTTGTTTAAATTTGTTGGGGTTGAAACTTTACTTGATAAAATTATTTCTAATTTGGATTTAGAAGATGAAAACCCCTTTTATGCTCAAACTTTAAAAGCTACTTTTAATCAACATTTAGAAAAAATGTTTGATGTTTATTTATTAAAATATGGTGAAACATCACATATCCATGAGTCATTAAGGCATGCGGCACATGCCGAAAGTTCAAATGATCAAATGTTTGCTTTATATAATACTTTAAGGATGAATGTAATAAACGTCAACGTGGTAACACTCCAAGTAGTGAACTCGGGAGGTATGGTGGAACCAACTTCTTATCTACCATGAGTCCACAAGATTTTAAAAATTTTGACTTTTTGGCTTAGTGGAAAGGTAAGGAAGATCAATTTCCCATCCTATCCACCATGGCCCGAGATTTACTAACCATCCAAGCTTCCACGGTAGCTTCGGAATCTGCTTTTTCTGTTAGTGACAGGGTTATATCGATAAGACGAACTCGACTCACTCCACAAGCGGTTGAAATGTCGATTTGCTTGAAGGATTTTTTGGATGCCGCGGAAAGAGTACAAGACAAATGCTCACTTGAAGAAGAATTGAAATACGAAGCAGAATTATACGAGGACGAGGTAGAGAGTGGATTGACGCCCGGAATGACCGATGATGAAGCGGCATATGATGAGTACCTTCGTAACAGCTCTGGTTCTGGTGACGAAAAATAAGCGTACAAGTATGCAACGAACGAACGGAGAACGACCAGTCGTTGTTTAGTTTTTATAAAATTATTATTTAATCTTCAATGTTGTTTAAATTGTTTAGTTTTTATATCATATATCTCACTTTATTATATTTCTCACTTTCATAGTTTCATTATATATCTCACTTTCATTATATAATAATTAATAATTTAACACTAAATAAAATAATAATATTATTGTATTAATAACAAAATTAATAACAATAATAATCAGTTAATCACAACAAGTAAAAAAATAATAATAATATAATTATATATTTTAACAAAAAATTTAAATTTTCTTTAAATTTGCTTTTAATTTATTTATATAAATATGATATATAATATAATTTTATTTTCTTTAAATTTTTTATTGTGGATTAATCAAAAAAAAAAAAAAAAAAACCGAACCGGTTTCCAAACCGGTCCAAATCGGTTTGGGCGGTTTGTTTCATCCGGTGCTGAAACCGGTTTGTAACCCGAACCGGTTTGGGGCCAAACCGGTTTTGACTTTCGTTGACCAAACCGGTTCCGGTTTGGACCCCAAACCGGTTTGGCCAAAAAACCGGTTTGTACACCACTAACCCCATCCCTTCTCATCCAGTAATTACAGATTACTCTCACACCACAAAAGAACGGTAAGACTCTCTATTATCGCAGCATCCTTTGTCTCGCTCTCTCTCTTTCATCAAAAAAAGAAAGAAATCACATAATAAGATGAAGATGTAGAGTTGAAGATTTCTACACCCTCAGATCGTGATATAAAGGTGAAGATCTGAAGATGGCCATGGGAATTTAATATTTTAGTGTTGTTGTAGCGGACTTCATCCTCTAAGGTTTTTTGGTTCATTGTCTATTATTTTCGTGGTTTTAATTTTTTAAACTTTTTTGATATCTTTTTCCGTCTTCTCTCTTTCATCAAAGAGGGAAGACCTATGTTAATTTTTTAAACTTTTTTTGACTAATGGATGAAGGATTCGCTTCAATGGCTATGGTTGGCTGCGGTCATTTTGCAGTGATTATATATGTTTCTGTTTCAATGGTATTTGTGATGGTTCATGTCGCATTTTGAGTTCCGACCAGTTGCAAGACTATGATTGTGGAGGATTTTAGAGTGTATGGATGTAATTAATTACATGGATGGTGAGTGTAAGTTATTGATATATTGTTATGGAGTTGTGTCATTGATATTGATATTTTACTATACTATGCACAATCATATATTTTGGTATGTTAATATCTGAACGTTTGATTCATGCTAGAATTTTCTAAGGCTTGGGTTATATGAACATCCAAATTTGTTATTAGAACAGTCACATCTCTCTTTCTGTTTCTATGTATCTATATGTATGTATAAAAAAAAATTGAGAGAATGAGAAAGTAATTGGTGTGTAGATAACAAAGATTTTTTCTAATTGATTATACATTTTTTTCTTTACTAATTCGGTTTGAGAATGGCTTCATTCTGTTCCCATGGTTATATCTACTATCATTTAACAATCTGAATGCATTATTTATGTATGAATATAATAATGGGTCAAATTTGTGGCTAATTTCTATCATGAATTGGTTTCATTAATATTGTTCATCTGATATGCACTACATCGTCATGTAAATCATATCAATTGTTGATATTGAGCAACAATGAAAGATTTGATTGTTTCTTTACGAAAAGGTGGTACAAGGTGTTGACGGGTCTAGGTCTTGGTGTTGAAGATAAAGATGTTTCAGCTTAAAAGTTCAAATAATCGGCTGGATTTAAGAGCGAACCAGGCAGCCTTGATGTCAGCAGCCTAGCTTGATGACGATGGAGGAGAGATGGGGTTTGATAGTTCTTCCGGCAACATGGGCGGCTCTAGCAGGATCTCGAGGGTCAAAAGAAGTATTTCAGCCAGGTCCATGAATTGTGTGCTAATGTTCAACCCTTTTGATTTGATCTGATGGTCTTAATGACAGATTACATCTAACTGTTGGTGACAGCTCACGATGGTTAAGGCACAAAACCCTTGGAACCAGGTCAAAGGACATATTAAAATTACAGTCATTTAAACCTAACAATTGAAAAGAAGTTTCAGGTTGTAATTGATATTCTCCCTCGAACTAAACAATAGTAGATGAGCTTACCCCGATGCAACGTGATGGTAATCTCACTAGTTTAACATAAAGTAAAGAGTAAATTACTATTTTGGTCCCTGTGATTTGGTCATTTTAACCATTTGAGTCCAAAAACGAATTTTCTACAAATCAATCCCTATGGTTTGTATTCTATAACTATTTCAGTCCAATGCACTAACAGAGTTAGATTTTTCAGTTAGTTTCTAATAAAATAATCAAAATACCCGTTGACTGAAATGGTTATTTCTAATAACCTCAAGGACCAAAAATGTAATTTACTCTCATACACACACATATTATATATATATATATATATTATATATAATATATATTATATATTATATTATATATATATATATATACATGAAATGTTTTTATTTTTATTTTTCATAGGTTTTTAAATTTTAATTTTAAATCGCTCGGTTTTAAACGTCGTATTTAAACCATTCATCTTATCTAACGGAAAATTTAAAACTGTTTGGCTTATTATACATTTTAAACAATTCATTTTATTAAAACATATTTTTTCTTGTTTTGATTTTTTGTCATCTTTTATTCAAGTTGACTTAAAAGTGATTTTTAAATTTATGTCATTTGTATTACTTTAAGGATTAACTTGAGTTTTGATTATTACAATTAGGGTTTTTATGATATTAAAATTACCTGTGTTTAGTTTATTTATAGTTTTTAAGTCAATCATTGCGTTTGAATAACCAATCAATTTGAAAAAGACATTTAAATAACACAAACAAATTTAGAAAGAAGTTTAGTTAGTTGAACAGTTTAAAAAACCATTTAAATAAAACATTTGAAAATAAAAATTTTTAAAGAAATTTACGTAAGACGAACGATTAAAAAATAAATTTAAAAAGCCAAACGATTATAAAAAATATGTTTAAAAAGCCGAATGATTTTAAAGCCGAACGGTCTGAAGATGAATGATTTTAAAAATTGTTTAAAAAACTAACCTTATAATTTTTTATAAAAACCAATTGTTTAATGAATGATGTTTAGAAAACCAAATGGTTTAAAAACACTTAACAACGTTTTTTTAGTAATTAAATTATTGATTTAAAATCCAAACGGTTTAAAAAAATATTTTTAAAATTTTAAAAAATAAAAATATTTTATACATATACACACATATATTAGTTAAATAATTTTAAAAAGTTGGTGTGAAAAGAAAGCTTTTTAATAAACGAATAGTAAAAAAGACGTTTAAATAAAAGAACGAGATAAAATTACGTTTAAACGAGCCGAATAATTAAAAATATGTATAAATACAAAAAATTTAAAAAAGAAGCTTAATAGAATTGAACGATTAAAAAAAACGTTTAAATAAAATAACAGTTAAAAAGACTTTACGGTTTATATAAAACAAATAGATTAAAATGGCGTTTAAGTAGTCTTAACAGTTTATTTAAAAAGTATAATAAACCAAACAGTTTTACATTTTCCGTTAAATAAAATTAATGGTTTAAATGTGACGTTTAAAAAAGAACGATTTAAAATTAAAATTTAAAAAACTTTGAAAAATAAAAATAAAAACATTTTGTGTATATATGTATATAATATATAATATATGTTTGTGTATGAGAGTAAATTATGTTTTTGATCCCTGAGGTTATTAAAAATAATCATTTTAGTCCAAAGGCATTTTAGTCATTTTATTAGAAACTAACTGAAAAATCTAACTCTGTTAGTGCATTGGACTGAAATAGTTATAGAATACAAACCATAAGGTTTGATTTGTTAAAAAATTCATTTTTAGACTCAAATGGTTAAAATGATCAAACTACGAGAACCAAAATAGTAATTTACTCTAAAGTAAATTAGGTAAAGATTAAAAAAAAATCAACGTCAGACAAATCAAGCTTGGACTATGGGCTTCGTTATCAGATCTTGGTTGGCGTCGGTCGTCCTTAGGGCGTACAATAATAAACTGGAATTCTGCTAAATTCTCGAGGCATTTCTACTCACAAATCATCAGGTATAAGCTGAAATCAACAGTATATACTTCATCTATTTTATCTGTTGAATTGTTTATGCTGAATACTAGAATCGTTGGTTATGTAATCTAGGTGAACAACCTTCCAATTTCATATTGTCATTAACAACAAGATATAGGTACGAAACAGAAATCCATAGTCCTTCAGAATTTGTGTCAATTTGAAGCTGAAATCATTTGGAAATTCATACTTCGATTCATAGATTTTTACTCTAATTTTGGTGCTTTGGGTTAGATAACAATATAACATGTGAATTTGGGGATACTGGGAGTGTGACTGAATCATGATGTGATTGCCAGCTTCATTTGCTTCAGTTTGAGATTATTGTATATTAATTGGTGATTTGGATGTCATTGAACCATTTTAACTTGGTTGGATTCATGTAAATCAAAGTGTATTTTGACTTTTTGAGTCAACATTAATACAAGTTAGAAGATGTGTTGCGTATGCTTGTTCAAGACCATTATATTAGCAACAACTTGAATATCAAAAGTCAAAGCTGACTTCCCGTATGCTGCTTACATGAGCTGTAACTCTAGCTGGTTTTATTCTCTAGTTATAACAAGAGATAATGAAGAAGAAGATGAAAATTAAGGGTGAACAATCTTGAAAGATAAACTAATGGCCTGGTTTCAATCACATTTTCAAAAATATATTTTATAAAATAAATTTTACATTTTATGTTGAACAACTAATATGAAATATGATAAAGTTTTTTAAATAAAGGACATTAATCAAAAGCGGTAAATTGTAAGATATAGAAAACTGCTTCTGCTATGCCCATTGATGGTTGTAAATTTACTGATGTTCTTCATTTCTCATTAGTTTCCCTTCTGATATATAGAAAGTGACTGTTTGACGTCATTAATTTCACCATGATTGATTCGCTATGGTTATTTGAATTATACAATATAAAAGCAGATAATGCTTCCCATCCATATATAGGCTCATAAAATTCCATCACCTGCTAACTCTTTGTATTTCTTTGACAGGATAAAGACTTGATTTGTTGCAAGTTAAATAACATTAATGGAGAATACTGAAGTATCAGTTTCATCAACTGCAGCCCGTACATGGCATGACTTTTTGGAGAGAATGCGACAACCTTCCGCCACAGAATTCGTTAAACAGATCAAAACTTTTATTGTGTCATTATCAAACAATGCTCCTGATCCAGAAAGGGACGCTGCATCCGTACAGGAGTTCTTTAATAATATGGAAGCCAGTTTTCGCGTTCATCCTCTATGGGCGGGTCGAACCGAAGAAGAATTAGATAGTGCTGGTGAAGGCCTTGAGAAGTACATAATGACAAAATTATTCACTCGGGTGTTCGCATCACACCCTGATGATGTCAGAACAGATAATGAATTCAACAAGAAAGCGGTTTTGATCCAGCAATTTATACATCCCGATAACTTGGAAATTCAACCAATGTATCAGAATGAAACAGCATGGCTACAAGCCCAGAAAGAACTTCAGAAAATCAATACTTATAAAGCACCACGAGACAAACTGGCGTGCATCCTTAGCTGTTGTAAGGTTATTAGTAATTTTATGTTTAACACTTCAGTTTCTGGTAATGAAAATAAACCACCTGGGGCTGATGACTTTCTTCCTGTTTTAATCTATGTTACCATTAAAGCAAACCCTCCTCAGTTTCACTCAAATTTGATGTATATTCAAAGGTATAGGAACAAATCCCGGCTAGTTGGTGAAGTCGCTTATGTTTTCACCAATATGCTCTCTGCAGAATCGTTCATTTTGAACATTGACGCGAAAGCATTATCAATGGATGAAACTGAATTCATGAAGAATATGGAATCTGCTCAAATAGTTGTTTCAGGGCTTTCTGGGGACTACAATGGTGAAGAAGTGCCCAGTCAAAGTGGTCAAAGTCAGAGTGTTTCAGAATCGAAGTTGAAAGAAGTCCTGTCAGTTTCGGATTTGGAGAATAAAGGTGCGACTACGCTTGTGACAGATGAAAAAGCAAGTGAACAGTTTGAAAATTTTCAATATTTCTACTCCAAAGCTGGAGATTTGACAGTAGATGATGTAGAAGATTTGTTAAGTGGTTATAAGCAACTTGTGTTCAAGTATGTTTGTCTTGCTAAAGGAATGGGCGTTCCTGTGGTGCCGCCCCATGCTCCAGAAACCCAAACCAGTAGTGAAAGAAGAGACGATGGTAGAATAGAAGGCGAGAGGGAGGAGTTGGGTGTGGCAGAACCACCACCGGAAACCGTTATTGGTGGTGGAACTGAAAATGCTTTGGAAGGTGAGGGTGGTGGTGAGACCGGAATTGGTGGTGAAATGGAGGATGCACCAGAAAGTGATGCCCAGGTAGACACCGAGGGTGGTCCGGGTGATGGTGTAGGAGCTTCTACATCTGTATCCGGAGATGAGTTGGTGAAACAATAAGGATATATAGCCACGACACCAATGCAACATACGCTTAGGTTTCGACAACATTTCCAACTCGAGATACTGCTTATCCTGATATTACCAGTTGCTCATATACCCTCTGCTCCGGTTAACACTCTGGGTAACTTTTACGTTGGGCGCTTTGCTTCTGAAATACGAAATATTACCTCCTCAATCCAGATTATATTCATTTTCGTTTCACCTTGTACTTGAGTATATATTGCTTAAGAACTGAAGTGAGTGGTTTCGTAAATGCCATTTAATGTGTTTGTTGGCATTTATCTTCCGGCTCGCACTTCACTATCTGATAACAAATCTATGAGCAATTTCCACTAATTTAACGGAGCTATATCGTGAGTGAGTTGCCATACAATCTTTCTTGTGTTTAGAAATAACAACCTTTGCGGGGAGTGGTTGCTACTAGTTGATGAAAATGGAAGAATCCAAATGTGATCTTCTCCAAGGTCCATGCTAATCAAGTTTTATCCTTTGTGCTAGCAAATCATCAAATAATAATCACTCACTAACACTCTTTAGTTTAGTTGTGACTTGTGATTAGAGTAAATGAATGTATGAAATCAAACAAATAAAAGAAACAAGACAAACTACACATAAAAGCTAATAGTTTCAAGAGCTTTTTGCATGTTATCACAAGCCTTCTTGCTCTGCTTCCTTGGCAGAAAATATAACACCCCAAATTTCCAAAAATAAAAAATAAAAAATTGAGATATTAAGTTTGGGTTTTTTTTCTTTGATTTTCGTGTGACATATCGTAACCAAGGTTGCGTGTTGTATCTTGCACCAATTTATCAACTCCTCTTAAGACTTGAATACATGATCGTGGAAAAGGACGATATCTTATTAAAAGATTTAACACCTACATTAAGTACTTTTCCATCAAAAGCCAACATTGTTAAATAGTTTTTTCTATGAAAACAAATTATGTGTATGAAGAAAAGAATGATATGTCGATGAAAGTGATGAAAACTAAAAGAAACATGGAGTTTATATGATAGATTTTAGCATAATCTTGTGTCGTATCAAATAATTGATAAAGTTATGTGTCTTGTTAAATAACTAACATAAACAATAATAAAAAACTTTATATGGCATACATTTCTAGTCATATATATGAGCCGAATGAAGACATATGTGTCTTATTCAAGTTTATCAATATTCAACACAAACTTAACATAATTATCGGAACGTACTTGACATAATTATCATAAATATAATTAAAACAAAAACTAGTAACCCCATCAAACTTTAGCATAAACTAAAGTTGACAAATGTAAAGCTTTAGTTTAAGTAAAGCTTTGTATTTTAAAAACTAGAACTGGTAGCGATTCATCTAAAATGGGTATGCTTTAAATTGTAGGATTATTGTTAGCTAAATTGATTTCATAGAAGTACTGCAGTTATAAGTTATGATCCCAGAGTTGAATTCTTTTGTTAACAGGGCTATCAAATAAAGCACAAAAGTTGCAGTTAACACCAGAGGAAATGAACTTGCGTACTCATAATTCCAGGTTTAGCCTCTTGATTATTAGCTTTTATGAATGAATATGCTTATCTATTTCACATGTTATTGACAATGGTCATGTTAAAAGATGAAATTGTAAGCATAAAAAAGACCAAAGAAGCTCATTTGCTAGAAAGGAAATGGTGGATCAATAAGCACACACTCTAAAGTGGTTATATGCAAAACTGTAGTGTAATGTTGTTTGGCCATTTTAAAAGCACTTATAAAGTTATTTATCTTTAGCTCATGACAGCCAAGATGGATTTTTTAGCCTATATATAGCTTGTGACCTTTTTTTGATGAAATAAGATCACTGAGATGATGACAAGCGATACAAGTTTAGCGTATTGGTGGTAAAATGTAGCATTGTCTTCAACAGTCATCAGCTCAAGAGGTTTAATATTATAATACCAATTTATTGGTTATTTATTTGCTGTTTAATCTTCCTATTTTCTTATCCAACACATGGAAATTCCAAAAACCTGTAGTAGCAACTTTGAATATTTATGTGTGTGTGTGTGTAACAGAGAATAGAGAGTTAAGAGGAGATTAGGGAGTGCTAGTTTTAGTTCTACAGAGTTTCTGTTTTGTTTAAATCATTGTTTGTTACTTGCTGGTGAACAAAAGGATAGTGTTGTTTTCAACTTCCACATTTGATCTCTGCCTTTGTGTTTCTTATAGTATTTAACTTGTAGTGTTCATTATATCATAGAATAGCACATATGATAGAAGCAATTGTTCTTTTAGAACACAAGAAATAATTGGAATTTTCATGGTTGGTCTCATCAATCTGGAGTATTTGGTGGTGGCATTTTCAATGAAACAATGACTCTTCTGGAGTTGATTGAGTTCTTTTGGTTAATGTGCCTCATGCATGCTACAATGTTTCTTTGTCGCTCGCACCTATCATTTTCTCTCTCTCTTTAGATATTTTGAAAACTCTACACTCTCCAGAAATTCTACCAAGTAGTGTTGAGGGATGAGAAAGGTAGGATATTTATAACAAAGGACAACATGTTGCATAAGTTCAAGTTGAAGGATTTTGTAGGATTGGACTGCCGAATACTCCTCTCCAGGGAACATTTTCTTATTTGTTCGGGTTTTTTAAGTGTGTTTTTGGAGTTATCAATAGCCTGATTGCCTCTGTTTCTGAGTTGAGTGATCTCATTTTCTTGATCCTTTTATACTCTTGAATTCCATTACGCCGAAATTCCTGATTCCTATCATTTTGTTCTATTTTGCTTTTATCAAATTGAGCAGTTACAGTCCAATTGTAGCAAGAAGAGGGGCTTCTCCACCTATAATGCCAGCTGTCATGACTCCAGGGGGACCTTTGGATCTTTCTACTGTATTATTCAGGAATCGTATTATTTTTGTTGGTCAGCCAATCAACTCACAGGTAGCTCAGCGAGTTATATCGCAGCTTGTTACACTGGCCACAATAGACGAGAACGCAGATATTCTGGTGTGATTTCATGTCATGTTAGTCATATACATGTTTCTTGTGCATTTTTAATGTAAATCCTTAATTAAAATATGTAAATTGTCTTTCTTTTCTTACTTAGGTGTATTTGAACTGCCCCGGGGGGAGCACGTACTCTGTGTTGGCAATCTATGATTGCATGTCTTGGGTAAGATTGAATACTTTGTTTTGCATTTTCTGTTGATGAAACTAATTAAAAGATTTCAATTATTAGCTATCTGAATATTTGGAAGATATAATGTTTTGGTGTTGAGGAACAAGAAGTTGAAGCATTTAATCTACCTTCTTCATGGCCTTTTTTCTGTTTTTTTTTTCTTTTCATAATTTTAATATTAAGTCTCTTCTTAGATAAAACCTAAAGTTGGTACAGTGTGTTTTGGAGTTGCTGTAAGTGAAGGAGCACTTCTTCTTGCTGGTGGAGAGAAGGGGATGCGATATGCAATGCCAAATGCACGCATTATGATACATCAACCACAAAGTGGATGCGGGGTATGCCCAAATTTCTTAATTTCATATATGAATTTACAAAATTGTGAGTAGATTACACAAAGATTGCATATGGATTATACTAGCCAGGTTCTGGCATACTGGAATGAAGAGGCTAGAACTAGCACAACAATATTCATTTTCTAAATAAAAATATTTGAGAAGCAAGTTGAGGGAAAAGTTTGCTTGTTTTGATGTCATTCTACAAATAAGAACTCATGAAAAATAATTAATACCCTCTGCTGTGCAATTAGTTTGTTCTCGTATAAATTTAAATGTCATACTTATATATTTCAAAAGAGATAATCAAACTACTGGAAGACCCACACAAATATTTAGTTTACTCTCACATTGGATCGTTATTATTATTTTTGGTCATAATCAGTTCTTATACCGCTTTAATTTTTTTAGGGTCACGTTGAGGATGTAAGGCGCCAAGTCAATGAAGCCATTCAAAATCGCCATGTAAGACACTCGTCATGTCACTTCTGATTTATTGGTTGAAGACATTGTTATTGCTATCTGCATTTTCTTTATATAAAATGATGACTGGAAATTTAAATAACTGAGATCGAAAACTCATTTTAATTTGCATGCAATCATGGTTATTATTATTGTTTAACATGTTGACTAGTTGGGGGGCTTTCCTTCCTATCATTTATTATGCAGAAAATCGATAAGATGTATTCTGCATTTACGGGCCAACCACTAGAGAAAGTGCAACAATACATGGAGAGGGATCGTTTTCTTTCTGTTTCAGAGGTATCATTCCCAGGTCTTGTTATACAGATTTAACCTTAATTTTATTTGATGGGTTGTCAGATAGGTTGGGTAATGTGTCATAGTGGATAATTTTAGTACGTGTCGGGTAAGGTTGACCCACAAATTTCTGTTCATGTCTCTCGAGTTTTGTAAATCATTGTGTTAAATACGGTCACTGAGAGCATTGTTATTACAAATTTACAATAATAACTTAACTTTATTATTAGAATACTTTAGGAGGTTTTAAACATTTTGGGTAACTTTCAACTTTCAAACTGTTTTTTTTATTTTTATTTTTATTTTTATTTATTTAACTTTATCCATTTGACCCATTAGAGATAAGTATGAGTTATGTCCTAATATTACCACTTGTTCATAACTGGGTCAAAATTTCCAGGAATGATTTCATATTTGGTTTTTTTCAAGTTGAGGTCATTATTATTTATTCTTGAAGTTCTTCATGAAGATACCTAACTTGCAACTAACAAGTTTTCTTGTGCTTATGTCCACAGGCGGTAATTACATATGATGTGGTAATCGTCGGTGATGTGACATTCAACATGCCTGCAAGTTGGAGACTCTAGATCAACTACTTATCCACTTAAACTATTATTCTATCTATTAGATAGATTCTAATGCTAGGGATGTCCTATGACTTACAGTTTGCCAACATGTTATTAAAAGCTGTAGTTATACAAAGGACATTTTAAATCCTCGGTTTTTTGTGAATGATATTGAAAATGCGATAAAATGAAAAAGGAAATTCTTGGAAGCTTAAAAACTTTCATCAAGTGCTCATGATTCATGCGTAACAATTGGGAAGAAGTCGGCTTGTACATGTGACATGCCCGTCTTTCTGTCGACTACTTGTGTACTTCTGCAAGTAAAATGAGAACCAAACTAACAATACCTTTTTGTTACATAAATTGTCTTGACAAAACTTATTTATAAGTGTGTAATCTCCTAAACATAGTTGCATAAGTTATTTTATTAAAACAATCTAGTGCGGTTTTCACAACTTCTGCGTCTTTTTTTGCTGGTGTTTAGCTTATATTTCCTGAGCTAAAAGTAGACTGCAAACACGAGCAACTCGTTAAAGGGTCAGTTGCGCTTAAGCTCCCCGGGTTCTCTGACGCTAAAGTAAGTTACAAGAGACCAAATAGCTATGAACATCAATGTAAATACATCAAGGAAGAAGAGTTTAGAAAAGTCATCAGAGTAGAGATCACTTAGAAGTTATGTAATGGGGTTTAGTCCCTAGTATAATGTTGGACCTAACCTAAGGGTCGGGATGTGCCTTGATTCATTGGGTCGTGCCTAAGTTGGGGTACCGTCATAAGATTCATAGAGCTCGGCTCAACTAGTTTACAGCGCTACACACATATTCTTATATGGAAAATATTCTTATTTGGCAGTTATAGATAAGCATATTACTTATTTGTTTTTTGATGCGCTTTAGTAAAAAGAAGGTACATTTTAGTTCCACGAGGTAATTGGAGTATCTATTGATCTCATGGCGAGACCTATGCACGAGAACAACGTAAAGAAGAAGTGTCGTCAAAGGTGTTCCCTTTAGAGCTGACAATTAATGACATGACATGTTAACAAGACATGGTTCAACACGAAGTTAAACGAGTTAGTGTTTAGTGTAAACAAGTTAGGGTCATAAATGGTTTTAACTTTAAACAAAATTGGTGTTTAAATGAACCTCTTTATGCAGATTGGAGACAAATGCAGACATGTATCTGCTTTACAAGTAATCTAAAAGCTTATTATTTTATTTAACCAATTTAGGAGTTTAGGTTATGAAGCAAGTGGTAACATGAAATTTGTGTTGATCCGTTTAAGTTGACTTAGGGTTCATTGTGAGACATCATATGGTGATATGAGAAGTAGGTCTTGATGTTGTAGTCAACAGCATGCTATCTCTAACCCAATGTGTTCAAAAGGTATCCAGTTGATTGATTTTTAATAAAATGTAAATGTAAATGTAAATGCAAGGGGTTCTAAAAAGAAACGTTAAAATCACAAAAACATATTTTAGGAATGAAGTAAAATATAGCATATTTGACACGGCTTGGTTATGAAAATAATTGCTTCAAAGTGTAGACCGTTTTGGTCTTGAATAAAGTTTGGCGAAACTAAATAAAAATAAGCACTTCGCACGACATATTCGGAATTCTAAAAAACAGGAGAACGTAGTCTAGCTCGGTTTTGGATAAAGATTATACCAAAAAGTAGATAAAAATAAACATTTTGTATTGACGTATTTGAAGTTTTAAAAAACATTATATTTAAATGTTATAAGAAAAAACAAAATATGTATAAATTAATTATGAATATTAAAATAATTATAAGACAAAGTTTAAGGTGAAACTAAATAAAAATAAGCTCGTTCGAACCAATGATAAATGAAGCCACTTGTCTAAATACAGTCGTTACGAAGGTTCGGACGACCGTAAGTTCATTCAGACGAACTTACGAAAGTTTGGATGACCGTAAGTACGATCGGACGATCGTAATTCTATTCTGACAAACAAAACAAGTCCTGCATAACGACTCTATTTAAACACCGGTCTTATTCCGAGCCGCTTTTATTGGGTTCGGACGACCTTATACTTATTCTATGGTTGGAGACAACTTTATTGGGTGGTGATATTTTTAAGGATTACATGATCAAATGGGCATTTGAAGAAAAAAATATGATGAAAGAAACATTTTAAAACTATTACCGTTCCTATGATATAAAAAACATACTTAAAATAATAATACGATCAATGTGATCCGAATGCTCTTAGCTAAAGGTTGTAACTTGTAAGGGAGTATTTGGTAGACAAAATTGACCTAAGGACTATGGAGTTGAAAAGGTCAGATGCTATGGTCCCAGTGTCAAAGAAAATCTACTTTTAAGGATCCTTATAAAAAAATTTTAAATTAAAATATTAATAAAAAAATAAAATCACCAACCGTTTTAATTTTATATATATAATGCTAGACAAAATGAGTGGGTCAAAAAGATTGGATAACGGGTTTATAATGGCTTCAGGGGTGACTATTTAATACGGGTTGGGCCAACCACGTGCGTTTTTATCTTATTTTCTTGGATTTTATAAATAAAACATTGTATGATAAAAAAATTAATTAGTATATAACAATTTCTCATCACATAAAAAAAACAATAAAAATTCAAGTTTTGTGTATTATATATGATAATTTTAGCCTGTTATACACAATTACAACATGTGTTTCAAGTTATTTCTATATTTTATGAAGAATATCATATTTAGCTAGCTTTTCATATTTCAAACTTGAAACAAATCAACAACTGTGATATCATTCCACCGTATTAATAACAATAGAAAGTGCATTACCATGTTTTAGAAGAGGTAACTTAAGAAAGAGATTTAGCCGAGAGATTAGCCAAAGAGAAGAAGCTGAAAACATGATTAACGTCCATGTTGACATTTTAACAAGTCGACTGCTGTTGGCTATCTTGATTTAGTATTTAGTGTAGGAATTGTAATTGGATTTTCCCGAATGGTTTTTTAATCATGATAACATTTTCAGATTAAAATTATTTTGTTTGTACTTCAAAATTCTTAATTGGATAGGACGAATGGTATTCAAGAACAAGCATGTTCAAACTATTAAGAATATCATACTGGAAATCGTTTGTAAAAAATCGTTTGTAAAAATGATACTTATAAAATAATCAGATGAAAGTTTTATTTATGTGAGTTGAAATATTATGGTAATTAATCAAACAATTGTATATGTCCATTTGACAGTTATATGCCTGGCACTTACAATCGCTCTTAACTTTCAAACCACCTTAGGTAGTAATTTACAGAAGATAAGGTTTCATTGAACTTTAATGATCACTTTCAAGTTTTATTATCAAAGCCAAAGTTGCCATCAACAACCGAAGTTACTATTAAGATTCAGTTACTACCAAACTTAGTTACTACCGAAATTTAGTTTCAAGTAACTTTCTCACAACAGCTCGACCTTGGCTTGTCCCTTGGACCCACCAGGGGATGTCGTCTTTAAAAAATAATTCAAATTACACACAACAACTAAATGACACTAAAATAACCAACATTTACATCACATTCAAAAATAAACACTCTTATTATCATTACATTTATACCATTTATTTAAGGTAATAGTGCCACATTTATATCATTCTTCTTGTAAAAACATAAGTTTCACTGTAAACTAAAATGCTTTCAGTTAAACCCTGAACCTTAAAACCTAAACTAATTTTCGACCGCCGCTTTCTTCCTATTCAATTCAGCTTGTCTTGACCTCCACCTGAAAAAAGTCCCAAACACTTGCTCCACTTCCTCAAGGTTTTTACCTTGTGTTTCAGGGAATAATGTATAAAAGAAAATAAAACCCATAACTGCAACACCTGCAAATAAAAAGAAAGCTCCACCAATGGTAATTGCCTTGTATAGTGATAAAAATGTCATTCCAATGGCACCACTCACCACCCTGTTCATCACCACCCCCATGCTGCACCCCTGGGCTCGAAGCCTTAACGGAAAGATCTCCGAGCTGTAGACCCACGTGATCGGGCCCATCCCGATAGAGAAAAAAGCCACATAGGACAGGACCGTGGCGATGCAGATAGCGATAGCCCATGTAATCTTCCGATCCGAGTGGTCTATGATGGTCAGTACAACCCCAAGCGACATTAGCGACACGATCATGCCAGCTACGCTAGATAACAACAATGGTCGACGCCCGATTTTGTCTAGGAGAAATGTGGCCACTAGGATAAATATTGTTTTCACGAATCCAACGGCAATGGTTGCTAGTAGTTGTGGGGTGTCCTTGACGATCCCCGCTTTCTCAAAGATCCTCGGGCTGTATAGCACGACTGCGTCTATTCCACTTGCTTGTTGGAAGAAATGAATGCCTACGGCCGCCATCAGGATATGGCGGACCGTGGGTGTTGGATGGACCAACAACTCCTTCCATACGCCTTCACCGTGGCTTTGATTTGACACTTTGATGATGTCATCGTTACAGTCTTCGGGGATGCCAACAGCTTCCTTGATGTCAGCCAACCGAAGCTTAGCTTCTTCTAAGCTGTCGGAGGTTTTATCAAGGACGATTTTGGCATCACCAAGTCGGCCTTGCATGACGAGCCAACGCGGTGACTCGGGCATGCCTAGGACGCCTAGTGCTAGGAATATAGAAGGGATGGCTCCGACTCCAAGCATGAATCGCCATCCCAAGTGAAGTGGAACCTTTGAAAATGCGTAATTTGACACATACCCAAGCAATATTCCTAGAGAAAAATTTTTTAAAAATAAATTAAAATGTTTAATAACAATTAAGTAATACAAAATAAGTTGAAATCGTGAATAATTGAGTAAATTTTATTTTGTTTTATCTTTATTTGAATGCAACTTTACTTTATTTTATTTAGGATTTTTATACATTAAATAAACCTTTTATATCACTGTCTTTTTTATGGTGGTTTACATTATTCGAATTATACTTAAAAAATCTATCATTCGAACAGAACCAAACTCAAATCGGGTTTTTGAATTTCGAATTGATTTAGCATTTAATAAAAATAGACAATAGATGATAGGGTTGTATTTGTTTTTTTAATAAAAATCACACAATTATTTATTAAAAATATTATTTATATATTAACTTTTTCTCATATTTTTGTTCATTCAAATCAACCCGATTTTGAATCGAATTTAAACGTTCTAATTAAATTAATTTTTAAAATCCCAAACTAGTTAATTAAAATAAAATTTTAAAATTTCGAACTAATTCGAATTCCATTTTCACAAAATCAAAAATTTTTATAACCTGATTCAGTAATCTAAAAATCGACAAAAGTCTTTATACATATAAAAGAGAGATATTTAGTAAAAACTAGATAATGACACTTCATTAATTACTGTAAGTTATCCTATGATCATAATATTTAACTCAAAATTATTAGACTAAACATCTAGTTCGGTTTTATATAAATTGTTACTTGTCTGGAGGAGGAAATTGTTAATTTTATATATAAATAGAGACGAACTTAATTATTATCTTGTTTTAAATTAAATATATTGGTAAATGGTTTAAAGATATACGAAGCCATATATAAATATAAATATTTTCTCTCTTATATGATGATATAAAGTGGAAATCATTTATTTACAATGCATATTTTAGATAATATTAGAGTGTTCAGAATGAAGTTTTTATCTTCAACATATATATTGTACTAGCTTAATAACCCGTGTATTACACGGGTTGAATATATAAAATATTAAATAAAATAAAATTTTGTTAATTATAAAACGATATTTTAAAATAAAATACGGTTAAAATTATGTATAAGGACTATAGGTAACAAAATAATGATATTAAGTTTTTAAACTTTTTTTGTTTAAAAAAACTAAATATTTTGTTTCAAAACAATAAGTTTTATAAAATTTATTTATAATTATTTTTTATTTATAAAAATTTTACTTTTTAAAAATATTGATTTTTAAAATACTTTATATTTTTAAAAAAGTTTGATGTTTTAAAAAAAGATTATTTTATAAAAATTTGTTTCTTTATAAATAATATTGATTAAAAGATTCCTTTTTTAATTTATTAAAAAATATTTTGCTATAAATAAATTAAATAATATTATTAGTAATTATAGTAACTATTAAGTATGAGAGAGAAACGAGAAAATTATGGTGAGAATGAATGTGGTGCTGACACGTGTCCCCATTAGTTACTCTTTTATTATAATATAAAGATTCTATACCTTTACTAGGTTAGTACCCCGTGTATCACACGGGTTGAATAAATAAAATACTAAATAAATAGTAGCAAAAAATTATTAATTATAAAATGATATTTTAAAATATGATATGATTGAAATACGTATACTAAACACTATAAGTAAAAACAATGATATTATTTTCTTTGAACTTTTGTTTTAAATTTTTTAAATCTAAAAAAATTAAAAAAATTCAAAATTTAAAAAATTATAAAAATTTCTTATTGTAACTTTGAATTTTCATTTTTTATGGTTCATAAAAAATTAATTTCTAAAAACATAGATTTTAAATATTTTGTATTTTTAGAAAAGTTTGATATTTTAAAAAATTACTTATGTTATACAAAAGATTATTTCTTTAAAAGTTACATTTATAAAAAGAACTCTTTTTTAATTTATTAAAAACTATTTTAATCTTAAAATAATTAAATAATATAATTAATAGTTAATATAAATATTTAATATGATAGACAAGCGGAAAAATTAAGCATAGGATGTCTAATATTATGACAAGTGGCAACTTAAAACCTTATTTTATTATAATAGATAGATTAGAATTTTTATCTTCATTTAAAGGTTAGAATTTTATGAATATTAATTTTTTAAAGATAGAGATCAACTATCCATCAACCTTTATAATTTTTGTAAATGTATAAAAAATAAAAAATAATACTAAAATAAATGTTTGTAAGTGATATATAAATAAGTAAAAAGACGTAGGATATTAAGACAGAGATCAACTATCCATCAACCTTTATAATTTTTGTAAATGTATAAAACATAAAAATAATACTAAAATAAATGTTTGTAAGTGATATATAAATTAGTACTAAGACGTAGGATATTAAGCAAATTCTAGATATAAATATAAAACATATAATATTTAGATTCTTAAAAGAATAAAAAGAATCTCCAGTTACATGAAGAGAGGTTTGTTTACCGGCGTTAATAAAGACTTCCGGGAAGGAGGTTAGGAACCCTCGTGCCGACGCCGGTGAAACCTCTGCGGTGTACACCGGCGCGATCATGAGGGCGTATCCTACGCCGATACCGGCGATAAACCTCCCGAACATCAGAAACGCATAGTTGGTGGCAAAGCCCATCAAGATTGCTCCCACGAAGAAGATACCTCCGGCCAACACGATGGTGTACCGCCGGCCAATCCAGTCGGAAGTTCTGCCGGCCACGGCGGAGCCCGCCAACGAATAAAGGTTCAAGATTCCCACGAGGATCTCGATCTCACCGTCGCTTAAGTCAAGGTCTGTTTTGATGTATTTTTGCGCCCCACTCATCACACCAATATCTGCAATAAAATTAGTTTTTTTAGCAGCTTTTTATTAATTTTTTCAAAAAAAGCTTACATTTTTTTACGGCAATATCTTATTTTGGAGCACTTTAAACTATTTCTAATGAGTTTTAAACGTGATTGATTTTCAAAAAGTTTTTAACTTCTATAGTTATGCTACCGATCTAAGTGGGTAACTGGAAACCAATTATTATTTACGCTTATACAATATGAAATTATAAATCCTTGATCTAGGTAGAGTTATAAAAGTATTTTAGTATTTTACTACCGCACCAATGATCTCTTGGCCTAGTGCTTAATGGTGAGATGAGAGGCTTTACCTCTCTTGTAGGTCCAAGGTTCAAACTTTAAGATTGACGAATATTATTAACTTGATAATACTAAGAACTAATCACTAATCAGATGTTAAAAAAAAGTATTTTACTACTGTTGTAACTACCTCTAAGGAGCGTAGTTTATTCTTCATATATGTATAAATATTAGCATTTTTAATGAAAACTTAGAAATAATATTTTAAGAAATCCCATAAGACTCTTGTCGGTCGCAATTATTGGCTTTCAGCAATTTATTGATATATCAACGAAATTCAAACATAAAGACTTTTTGAAACAAGTAACATGTATTATGACTTTATGAGTGAAAAAATCAATAAAAACTTGATTTAATATTTTAATAAATCATATTTTAAAATATATACTTTTGTTATATAATCTTTTTATATGTATACATTTTACAAGTTCGGTTCATGCTGACCGTTCTTTATCATACAAATATTACCGGAAAAAGTTAAATCACTCTCCTTTTTATGTAATACGACATATACTTAAATGTTCTAATGGCAAAAATCACAAAAGTTATATATCATTCCTAATTGTTTATTCAATTCTAGCGACTTTCGGTTATGTTAGTTGGTGATTTGGAAAGATATGTTTTAATCTCAAATCAACCTTATAGATAAAAATAGAAAAGTAAATTACCATAGCCAAGCAAGATGGAAGTCATGGAAGCTAACATGGCACAAGCGAAAGCGTATTTGTTCCTCTTTGGTGGTTTTGGTGGATCGAAGTCGGTGATACGTTCGTTGGACTTACCCGAAGCACCATTTTCTTCAGATTTCCGGTCGGCCATGACGGCGGTGTGATGGCGGCGGGAGGGAGGGCGAAAGTTAGTTTAGTTACAAGGTATGTAGTTAACTAGTAACATAACCTTAGTTATTTGTTTGGTGTTGAGTTGTGATTGTTTTATGTTAGCATGATATGTATATATATAGTGTCGACTAACCCCCCAATTATTTCGGCCAACCCACAAAGTCAATGAGTCTTCATCTTTGGCAAGTTGATCATTGTTAACTTTGAAAATTAATTCCCATATATATCCTTTTGATTTTGATTTTTAAAGTTATTAAATAAATACATAAAAATGAAACGATTTATTAAAAAAAAAGGGTCATGTCATCCCTCCGTTATAGAAAATACGAAGCGTCAATCAAAAGATTTAAGTTAAGGGTTTATTGGAAAAATATGGATGGTTTAAATTTCAAAATTTAAAATAATAAGTGGAATCAAGAAATCTCTGAACTTACTGAAATCATCTAAAATTTTGGAAACTAATATGGAGATTCTACGTTAAATTAAGAAACTAATGACTGAAAGTTAATTATGTAAATCAAAATCATTGGAAATAGGGGTGATTTTCAAAAGTTGTTTATGGTCATTTTCGGCATACATGCTTGTCACGTTTCTTATTCTTCTTATTATTTTTATTTGAGTAAATTACACGGATGGTCCCTATGATTTGATTAAAATTTTGGATTTAGTCCTTAAAGTTTTAAAATTGCGAATATATTCTCTAATATTATAGTTATCTTTTATCAATGGTCTCTACTCTGTTAGTTCAGTTAGTTATGTTAAATTTGTTAAAATAACTATTTTACTTGTAAAGATCATCAATGTAATTTTATTTTATTATAATCATTTTATTATAAATATGTTTATTATTTAATACACAAATAAAAAATATTTTAAAAAACGTCTACTTTTAAATGTGGTTTAGAATTTTTTTTAAACCTATATGCGAGTTTTTTTAAACCTTTATAACATGTCTTCTTTTATAAAGACGTTTAAAACTGAATTGTTTTTTAAAAAATGTTTAAAAAACTAAGAATTTGTTGATGAAAATATGTTTTAAAAAATGAATGGTTTTAAAAAACAAACTTCAGAAAACTAACCAGTTTAAAAAAGTTTAAAAAATAAAATGTTTTTGAATGACGTATAAAAAATGAACGGTTAAAAAACCAAACATTTTAACAAACATGCTTTTAACAAGTTTTTTATTTGTGTATTTAAAGCGTATTTTATTAAATAATAATCTTATTAATAATGAAATTATAAGAATAATATAAAAATATAAAATTTTGGAAAATAAAAATATAAAATTTTCTTAAATAGAAATAATACAATAGTTTAAAAGGTAAATTAAATAGATGGCTAATGCGAGTAAAATGTTAATTTTTACAATATTTAACATCACTAATGGTTAACTAACAGATATAGGGACCATATATGAAAAAGAAAGAAATGTTAGAGATTATATTCAAAGATTTTAAACTTTAAGGACCAAATCAAAAATTTTAACACAACCACAGGGACCATCCATGTAATTTACTCTTTTAATTTATATGATTATAAAATAACCGAAAGCATTTTAATATTCTAAGACTCGTCATATTCCTAATTTCAAACATATCTAGCATATCTTTGAAAAATTACGTTTCAGTTTTGAAGAAATTTTTTTTATAAAACCTTTGAGATAATTTCTATATGTTTCGGCTTGTAAAACTCATTAAATCAACTCAAAACCGGCCTGCCTAAAACACACCACACAAATACTACTAAGGCAAGGAAATGTGTTAGACTGTTAGAGGCCCTCATCCAATTGGGGCTCATCCTTCTTTAACGAAGTTTAGAGGCGCATATATGATATTCTCACTTAAAAAATCGTAGAAATAAATATACAACTAACCTACTAGTGGTTTATTTGTCCGTTTGTGGTTTTGAAATGCACCTCTTTAACCGTTCCTTCTTCCTCAATTGATGAAGTTACAGTTCGTTGTTCCACATTCACACTGATAAGTTAAGATTAAAAGGGTCATCCATCAGTAGTTTGCAATTCCTAGAGGCTAGAGTAATAGAGAACCAACACGTGACACATTAAGATTTAATATAAAAAAGTAATAGAGAACCAAAACCTATAAAAATGACAACCCAAATTGCTTATGGGCACAAGACTTTTAAATCATATCATTGGAAAATTTAGTCACAGGGAATAAAGTCTCATTTGAGAGTATAACTAGGTAAATTGCTGATTAGAAAGTCATGAAGCTAGTAAATACATATTAGAATACTTTTGACCCGTTGCATAAAAAATACATAAGTTTTTTTAACCATACCTGATAAAACTTCAGTGGAAATCTTTATAACCTATATCAATAAATTGGTTTAGAAACAAGCCAAGTTAGGGTTTGGCTCAACTCATCTTGGTATGTAAACGAACCGAATCAAGCTAACTAGTTTAAAAATGAGCCCGATCAAGCTGTTCTTGGCTTATAAACAATTCGTGCTAAGCTTGCTTACGGGCAGGTTTCGAGCAACTTTTTCGACCATCTTTTGAGCGATTCAAGTCACAATCTATTCAAAAAATTGTAGATTTAGTTTTAGAAACTCGGTAGGGAAAATGTCACAGAATAGTACCAAGTTTCAAAAGTGTTCTGATTTAGTCACTCATGCATATCTTTCTCAAATTGTACCATTAAACGATCAAATCGAGTCATCATTAAATTCTCTTATGTCAAGAAAGTAACGGTGGAGAAGACGTGAGGGTCAGAATTTTTTACTATATAAAATTATATTAAAAAATAAAAAAAATGTTAATTATGAAAAAAATAAAAAAAGTACCTAAATTTACGTCAACGTTCCATATCAGCTTCAAAAGATAGAAAAAAATATTTTCTAATTGAAACAAAAAGTATAACATGCTAAAAAACATGTTAAGACTTTTAATTTATATAAAATATAAAAACCGAGTGACTTAATTGGAACACTTTTAAAACTTGAGTTACCTAATTAGAACACTTTTGAAAGTTAGTTACTATTTTACAAAGTTACCCCTATATCTGATGTGTCAATTGACTAAAAACATTTTTAGATGTTCTTTGAGTTTCTTATTGGTGATGCTCTCATGAACGGAGTAACATTCTTTTAAATTTAGTTTATGCCATTTAAGGGGTGAGGTGCGTGAAAGACTCTACTAACAACAAAAATTTAGAAATCAATGATTATCTTCTCAAGTGATTGATATGAGGTATCCAAAGATTTTATTAAAACTGAAGAAAGTATTGGATTTAAGTCTCACTCGTGACAAAAAATGTTCGAGGTTAGGACATGGTTTTTCCCTCCTACTCATGTTTGGGATTGTTGGCGACGAACTGTTATACGAGCTTTCTTTTTGGGACATGCTAGCCTGGTGCTCTAAGGTTCTATACTCGAGTATTAAAAATAATTGGGTGAGCTAATGGCGTGTTAGTGATCTAATTAGCCGTTAATAAAAATAAAGAAGGGTGGTGTTATTGGCTTGTCATCCACCTCATCACCTACGGCGTGGGGAATAGGTGTACACACCCCATAGTTGAAGATTTCATACTAGTGTTTTCTAACTCGGATCAAACCGGTAGAACTAAGATTCAGAGGGGCCACCAGTCCATCTACGGTTTAAATGGATGATTTGAACGATAAATTGGAGTGAGAGACATAAAATTATTATTTTTAGTTTTATATATAATTAAAAAATATACAAATAAATATTTATATTGATTTAAATATCTAACTTGATTTTTCAAGAAAATTTTTTCTTTAAATTTTGACTCATGTATCCTTATAGAGATTTGGGGTCCGCCATATCTTTGCGGTCAGTCTAAATCTTATGGGATTTTGAAAGTAGATATCTACAACAAAACCTATCCAATCTCTAAATCTAAGAAACTCAGTGCCCATGCTCTTAGGTAAATTTGAAAAGGATGATTCTCCATCTAGGATTTAATGATCGGTTATGCGGTGACTTACTCAAGATTCTTTTTCATCACGTAATTCTTTGGGTATATATGATAAATTAATATAAATATTTTTTTGTAGTATTATACATATAAAATCAAGTATTATGTATTAGATCAAGGGCGGATCTTTATAGGGGCCGAGGGGGGCCGCCGGCCCCCCTGTTTTTTCGCCCGTAATGTTAAATTTTAGTCCGGTAGTGTAAATTTTTTGTCAGGTAGTGTAAATTTTTATATAAATATCAAGTTCGCCCCCTCTAAAAAAATTTGATTTCGCCCCCGCCCCCCACGAGAAAGTTCAAGCTCCGCCATTGTATTAGATAACAACATTAAAGAAATTTTTAGGGTGACTTAACCTTGTACCCTACTCTTATATCCAACCCTAGTCTCATGGTTACTGAGAAAAAAAAAAGAATAATTAAGCTTCAGAACTTAACATAAGAAAAATGAGTTTGAACTCAAGTAATAAATATAGGTTTTTTTAATATTATTTAATTTACTTTATATATATATATATATATATATATATATATATATATATATATATATATATATATATATATTCTAATATTCTAATAATGTAAGATAGGTTCACGTTATCGTTTTCAAAGTATTGGGTCAACAAAGATAGGGAAACGGATTCACACAAAAATTTGAAAGGTATCATTCACCTATTCGAACTAAATGCAATAATAATACAAAGTGGCATAATGTATATACCTCCAATATTTTCAAAATCCTAAGATATAGTCAACCTTTTGAGTCTAGATCATGTAGCATGAGACTGAGGGTTACACCCACCCCGCATCATATCCTTGCAGTAATATATATAAAGTGACATCATGAAAATTTTAATGTGACCTATTTGTTTCAAGTCACATTGATCTTTTGAGAGTGATTCTTGATTTATAAGTATGATAAAGACTTGATCTTCTCAATTAAGCAAATCAACCTCAACCTCCTTGTTGTTGTGTACCCAAGTCATTTTTTTCTCTCCAAATAGACAAACAAACGACCGTTATAATTGCTTGAACACAATTCGTTGTTCCATTTATTTATCTCCATTTGTCATTTTATGCATTTACATCAAATCATTGAAAGTAAAAGCATTGGGGGGGGGGGGGGGGGGGGGAGCCGCCCTCGCTTGCAGCAGTCCATCTCTCTGAAGGAGATGTGAATATCCAAGAACTTATAGACGACCATAGGTAGCTAGTAATAAGCCAAGCCATGAAAAGATAATCATGTGTTTCTCGTGGCGCCCTCGCTTGTAGCAGTCCATCTCTCTGAAGGAGATGTGAATATCCAAGAACTTATAGACGACCATAGGTAGCTAGTAATAAGCCAAGCCATGAAAAGATAATCATGTGTTTCTCGTGTCTCCTCACGTAGAGGATAACCGAGAGTATGAACATCTAATTACTCTTCTTGAGATAGTTGTGCGAGTATGAATTTTGCCTTGGTTTGCTCTCCAAACAATAACTTTTACTTTGATTAGGGTCCACCTATTCGGCTATTCTAGTTAATTGTGTCATAACTAGGTGATGAATTGAAATTATTTATTGCTTGGAGTTGGTTCTTAAAAATATCATATTTTATAAGGAAATCAAGAAAACTAATAGTCATTGATTTGTTTTATCTATGTTTAAGATTAATTTATGGTAGTTTTGTAAAATGATTGAAATTTGTGTGCTTATTAATGGTGTCTAGGGGTAAAGCAGATATATTACCCCCCCCCCCCAACCCAAACATAGCTCACATTAACACCAAAAGGTTTACATAACCATATGCATAATCATTCATAATAAAAGTTAAAACCTATATAAGATGATTAGAAAATTAAGTGAATTTCGTATACATAACACATGCTACACATACGTATCTATCTTGTGTGATTAAAAAAGAAGCTTGTTAGAGAAGAAGGTAAGTTACATATACGAATATAAACAAATAACAACAAAACTAAAATTTGATTGACTTAGCTAGTTTACACATATGTTTCATATATTTTAATATTACGCGCAAAACTCTGATTAAAAGTGTAATAGAAAAAATAATTATAAAAATATCTCAAAATGGAGAAGAAAAATAGAGAATGCATAAATGGTAACTTTACTATAATTAACGAGCTGTATTGTAAATTGGTTAAAATAAAATTTGACATAACTCGAATGGTTAATTATAAAACTTAAAAAAAGTTTAGGTGATAAAATGTAAATTTGACATAACTCGAACTCGAAGGCTTAAGTATAAAATTTAAAAATAAAAAACAAAAAGAGTAAGTATCAAGTTGATAAAAAAACAAGAGATAGAAAGTATTATGGTTAATTTCAGAAAATTCTTAGATGTTTAAACGTAAAATTGTAAAAAAAAAAATTAGTTTTTTTATTAGTTTGAAAAATAAGAAAATTATTATGATAATATGGAGAAAACCTACAACTTCACTACTCATAATCTTTTCTATTTGTTATATATAGTGATGCGACGAATATTATCAAGTCTTTTTTTCGACTTACTTTAAACGTTGATTAGGGCTGTTCAAAGCGATTGCCGCTCGATGCTCGCTCGACGATCATTCGAAATTTGCTTAAAAATGCGCGTTCGAATTTATGCTCTGTTGTAAACGAGCCGATCGGCTCGGATCAGTTTGTAAATGAGTCAAGCACGGGCAAAAGTCTGCTCGGCTCGGTTCGGCTCAAATATATATATATATATATATATATATATATATATAATTTATAAATAGTACTGTAGTGGATTTGACCCACCATACATATTAGATCAATTAATCTAATAAAAAAATTTAACGCTAAACATAAAAGTGAATCCCTAAGTCTTTACAAGAAAATTTTTGATTCCGCTTTTACTCTTAGCCAATTATCTTTCGATCTCATATATCGTTCTCTGCAATATGCTCACTACCTCATCGGCTACAGTCTTAACCTCATTGTTAGCCATAACATATTGTTATTCATGAAAATATTATTTTATAAAATGTGGGGACCCAACATTGTCATCATCTCTTATTACAATATAAATCGGATGACACACTAGATAATTAAGTTGTACAAACTGTTCGCTACTCGTTTGTGCTCGCTCGACGATCGATCAAAATATTAACGCTCGAAAAATGCTCGTTCGATTTTTCGCTCGCAAAACGCTGAGTCGCTGATACATTTGAGTATTGTTATTATTATTATTATAACTATGTAAATATTTAGTGATTATATATTTAAGTGTCCAAATAAATAATAGTTAAATGAAATATTATTAAGTTATAAAAATATAAATAATAAATGTGTATATATATATTAATATTAATTTAAAGTATTATAAATAAGATAATACTTAAAATAAATATGTAATAATAAAAATAATAATAGTAATAATTAATAATAATGATATAAGTATTTAGTAATTATATAGTTAAGTAATTAAATAAGATAACACTTATTTATAAATTTAAATGTCAATGTAAAATACTATAAATTATATAATATTTAATGTAGCGGATTAAATAATCTCATATTATTAAATAATGTATCAATTAAAAGAATTTTATTAAATAAGGGGTAAAATAGAAATGATTGTATAAAACACTTGTACTTAATAAGTAAAAGTTGTATTATGTGTCTTAATTATTTTGTAAAATTACACTTGTGTCCCAAAGTTTTGTTTTATATAGTAGTATTGATATTGATATTCGATAATTATATAGTTAAGTATTTAAATAAGTTAATACTTATATATATAATATAATAATAATAATAATAATAATAATAATAATAATAATAATATTAATAATAACAACAACAACAATTATTATTATTTATTATTATTATTATTATTATTATTTATTATTATTATTATTATTATTATTATTATTATAAAAGTATTTAGTTAAGTATTTGAATAAGATAATACTTATTTATAAATTTAAATGTTAATTTAAAATATTATAAAATACATAATATTTAATGTAGTCAATTAAATAATCTCATATTATTAAATAATGTATTAATTAATATATTACCTAATATAATTTTATTAAATCTGGGGTAAAATAGGAATAATTGTATCAAACACTTGTACCTAATGATTAAAAATTAATATTAGGTGTCTTTATTTTTATTTTTATTTGTAAAATTACATTTGTATCCTAAGATTTACTTTATATAGTTGTATAGATATAGTTAAGTAAAATCAAACATGAAATTGGTTCCCAAGTGTTACATGTATGTAAATATAGGTTACATAAATGTAAGCAGTTCATGTTTGCATATATGATTTGCAGATGTAGCCCACATGTTTTATGTATACATAAGCATGGGTTTACGTATTTGTAAACGTGATGCTACTTATATCTAAACGCGATTTGAACAAAAGAACTAAGAATGAAAAGACGGGGAAGAAAAGTTGAGAACTTTAGAACCAAAAATATTTTGGTTGTGCATATATAACCAAAATTTTGATGGAAAATTATGGGTTACGTGTATGAGTTACATATACGTAAACCATAACTTTGTATACGTAACTCATAGTTAAAGGTATACATCATCCAACAACTAGAAAAGGCAACTTCTACCGCCATTATTGATATCTTCAGAAGACAACTTATGCTTTTGTTACATAATTACATATATCTAAACCATTCATGTAAATCATCATCATCAATTTCTTTAAGGCTTAATTTTTTCTTCATCTTCATCTTCAATTCTTTGCTTAGTCCCACATCAAATTCACATGTCATGAAGTTCAACTTGTCCATGATTTGAATCCCGTCAACACAATCTTCACCATCTCATTTGCTCCGATCCAAATAACAATGGCTACCCACCCTCACTAGTTTTTTTTAACCTGCAATCTACCCCCAATCTATGGTACCTTGGTAAATAAAAGCACACGTGACCACAAAATTAGTGGACATACGGTACCTTGGTGAACGAAAATAACCTTATTTCATGCTTTGTTTACTAACCCAAGCGTTTTCCTGCTAGATAAACCAATTGATCATCTTAGTAGCTTTGTTTTCTAGAGAGTTAAAGAAGGCCAAAAGAGATTATTAAGTTCTCATTCTATGATGTGTTTTGTATAAATTGCAATTCTTGAAGTATGTTGTTGGAAGAAACATTAAAGAACTTTGAGAGGATATGTATGGTTCTTGAAATCTTGTTTTTCTTTTAGAGAGATAGTAATATAAAATTAGTTAATGCTCAAATAAACTAATTAAGGAACAAAACTAGGATCTTTATATAAAATAGATAACTACAAAAATAAAGGGTGTCAAAATGACATAATTAATCTTTTAATTTTATAAATATAAAAAAGAAAAAAAGAAAAAATTGATTGGTTAAAAGCAATTTTCTTGGTTTTCTCATGATCCCTTCCCGCTCTCTTTTGTATGATATATATATATATATATATATATATATATATATATATATATATATATTCTATTTGTTGACCTCTTTCTTCCAGTAACTTGGTGATTAATGTTAAACCCTCAAATTCCACGTGTAGGGTTCTACTACGAGACGCGTGACAAACCAGGATATTAGTCATTGGTCATGTCGAACGACACCATATGAATTATTCAATCATGAGAAAATACTGTTTCAAAGTAAATATTGCAAATACATATGTATGTAATGCCCAATTTAAGTAAATGCCAAAACATGGCGCCCATAAATAGTAAGTAACATAACTAAAACTTTTTTAATGTTTGACAAAAGTATGTGACTCCATAATACAACCCTACTCATTAGGCGTGATGGAGACATAAGAAAACATGCTAAATGTCTTAAAAAATGATTGCTGGTTCACAAGTTTAATAAATAAAAAGAGTTTGACATGTTTGCATGATAAGTACTATAAATGTATATGAATAGGTACCTAGCCTATGTTCAAGTTATTTAATGTCTTGAAACCGAGGCTGATTATTTGAATGTTGTTTGCATTTTGACAAGTCTATCACGAATAGTAGCTAATATGTTAAGTCAATACTACACCCGTTTGGTTGAGTAAGTGCTAACGCTGGTGGGGTTTGTTAGATACAGTAGTATTACTCAAAATTATCTCGCTAACTTATTACTAACGCTTCAATATGTATGAACTTTTGTTATAAGTTTGTGCTACTGTCAACAGAAGATATAACGGAAATACTAAATCAATTTTTTTGTGCATGTTTCTCCCCCAAAATAGGTATGTACGTAAAAGAGGGGTCGTGAAGACTCATCTTAAAATGTGTGTAAGAATAGGTATGCAAAAACCAAGGTCATTAAAAGTTATCTATCAAATTTAGGTTTGTGAGTGTGTGTCCATCATGGTCCATATAAACTCCTAGTATCCAAACAACTCTAACTGTTGGTGTGTTAATAAAAAGTTTAACATGTTTAACAAGTTTGACCAAATATGACTTTTATTTACTAAAGTTGACCAGATTGACTCAACGATCTATTGGTGACTCAATTAAGTGAAATCATGTATATTCATGCTCATACAGTCCAAATCACATTACACGTAAAGTTTCATGTTGGATTTCTATTTTTGAAAAGTTTCTATTTTTGGAAAGTTAAGTTTTTGTTACACATGTGTAATCCATCACTAATAACCATCTAACATATTATTACATGCACCATAGATCATATGTAAATCATCAAATTCCCTTACATATTAAATTAAGAACATCTAGAACCCTAGTATGAATAATGTTTCCATTTTTAGAATCATATGATCACAAATTGCACATTCTTCAATTCAAGCTCCCAACATGTTTCCTATGGCCATCTCAAGATTTTGTCTATAATTTTCCTCGACCTAAAAGATCATGCTTTTATCTTCCTTGTCTCTTCCAAGTCATTCTCATATCCCTTCTTTTCCCTCACAACCGCTCCGCATCTGCAAACACATCATCAACTATCCAGCTCCGCATCTACAAACACATTATCAGCTATTCATTGGTGTTATTCGTTCCATCAATACACGTGTTGCACAAAATAATTGTTTATGCTTGTGATAAATGTGTAATATGTAATAAAGTTGGTTGTTAAAATAAAAATAAAACATGATTATAATTGCAACTAACAATAAGCACTTAGGGTTTCACTAGTAATGCCAATGCAACATTAAAAATGGTATTGATTGGTTGTTTAAGTTCAATATCTGCTGTTATCCTTCGTCCTCTACTCAAACCTCATTGTTTTTTTAATCTTTTTGTTTAATTAGTAGTAACTATCATATATTCTTTAGATCGTAGAGATAAATCTTTGTCGTCATGACAACAATTAAGTGTGTGTGTGAAGCTAAAATAAATGAACAATAACCAATATAACCAAGGCGACCGAACCAAAACAAAAACTGACGTTTTAAGTTGAAGTTTTTTTTTCAAATATTGAATTTAAGGTTTTCCTTTGGTTTTGATAGGGAAATAAATGTAATAAAACCGAAACGAACCATATTGCGAACGACCCGTAACCGATCCCAACCAAAACCAAGAAACCTAACACAAAACGATCAAAATCTCTATATGATACTATATAAATTGTATTTAATTAATTATATTTTATGTTATTTTTATTTTAGGCGTAGAATCATTAGGGGATATGATAAAAAAATATGAATAGCCATCTTGAAACTTGATAAAAAATATCATATAATAGAACTATGGTATGAAAGTGCTAACACGTACATCCGAATAATTTTTGTTTGAATATAATGGCTTTTTTGTCATCAAACCGGTAAATGATTAATTATTGTATGAATTGGTTAATTACCTCGTTTTGTTTTAAGGTTTAACATAATATCGGTTTCAAAAACCATAACTAAAACCGAAACCAAAGTGAAATCCACAAAAAGACGAAACAAATCCGAAACCAGAGTGAAAACCAAAATCAGAAGCAGAAAAATGGAAACTGAATGATTTTAAAAACTAAAAAGTGAAACTAAATGGTTAAAAAACGTAAAAACCAAAAATTGGTTATCAAGCCACCCATACACACTGGTAACAAGAATAGTGGTTGATGAGAGGAATATAAGAACAAGACGTCACGCTCTCTGTGTTGCTAACCAAGCTTTTTGTCTAAAGTGAAACCTTGTCGCAATCACGGGTGTGACAACACAGACAAAGTGTGGAAGCTGTCTAACAGGATATGGATAATTGAATGTGGATTGCATCCCATCCCATCAAATGCACAATGGTTTGGTATGGGATGTCGATTGGGCACCCAATTTGAGTCTTCCAAAGTCAACTATTGCAAGTGGTTCACAGTATGAAACCGTTGTCATGTGGACTTTGGTTAATGACTTTTCTTATTTGGGAATGATTAATTATGTTATTTTTTAAATTCTAATAGAAGATAGATTAAGGCTGCGTTTGGTTGGAAGTAATGAAATGGAATGGAATGGAATTGAGAAACTAGTATAATTTTCAAGTAACTTATGTTTGAGTGGGTAATGAAATGTATAACCCAAGGAAATGCTTCACCTCAAATTCCCTTGGTTGTGGGATTTCAAATTCCCTCTCTAGGTGGAAGGATTTTGAAATCCCACAACCAAAGGAATTTGAGGTGAAACATTCCCTTGGGTTTACTTTTAATTGCTCACTCAAACACAATTTTACTTGAAAATTATACTAGTTTCTCATTTCCATTCCATTCCATTCCATTCCTTCCAACCAAACGCAGCCTAAGAGTTAATGAAGTTTAGAATAAAAGTAATTAAATAAGTTTCCAAATAATCCTTCTATAAAACCTATTATGTTTTTTTAGGTGTTAAAAATAGTTTATTGTTATAAATGCATCATTGTTATGATTCTACACATGCATGCGTCACAACTTCATACTTTTAATATACTTAAGGATCGTATGGTTCGCATAATTTATTAAAAAAAAATTAAAATTGGAATGAAATCTTATTAAAATGAGTAATTATAAAAATGGACCTTTATTTTTGTAACTAATTTTGGTTTTCAACATTCATTTTTACCAACCTTTATATACATGCTTTGTTTCTAAATTGGTCCTTCAATCTAACGGTTGTTAGTTTGCATCATTACGTTAGGTTACATGATTATCATATGATGATAGATGCGTAAAAAAATCAATGCAGTATAATTCCAAAAAATCAACGTATTAGGTTAATTAATAATACACTCAATACAGTTAATTTGTAACATTATACAAAATCATTAGAAATTCAATTTGATTCATAACAAAATTATTAGCATTGACATTGACATGTGTTTCAAAATAAACAACCAAAAACACAATCATTTCAGTAGCCCCGTAACTTCGGGAGAAGGGGTGCCTCCTTACAAAGGGGATCGCAGTGACCAGGCCCGGGCGACTTTCTTAAGTGTAGGACAATACAAAATAAAAATTAGTTTAAAACACTTGACCATTTACATTAAACTTATCCTTGGGCATGCAAGATCTATAATTATATGCCTTGTGGCTACGTTTAATACAAGTGATAGTTGGTTTTTGTTTTTATTTTTTAATTTTTTTTTTTGCAATATTTCACCTTTTTTTTCACATCTTCTAATTCTAAAACAAACCTCTTTATTATCTTTTTGGGCATTTCAATTGGTTTGCGATGGGATAGTTGGGTGATTGTTGTTGGTACTTGGACCACAGAGTTACTATTCATGGGGTAAACCTTAAACTATAAACATTTTTTCATGTCTTCAACTTATAAATAGGTAGCATATAAATTTTTGGTTGCCCAACTTGTTAATCATTCCTTGTCATACCGCAAATTATTGCCACTACATGCTTACATGGAATCCTAATATATCCGTCTCAAGGTTTTATTGATAAAAAATATATATAAAATTTGTTTGAGATTTTACTTGTTGGTCTTAAGGTTTTATTGATTGTATTTTTCTAATACATTGATTCGTTTGTGGATATATAAGCCAATTGGAATTATTTTTTTTTTTTTATGCATATACCCCTCATGTCATCTTACCCAACTTAACGATAAAAACTAACTACAGTTAGACTAAAAGATCAAATATAAAACAAACTATTTACATAAATTTTGTCTAATGTATTAGTAAAGATAAAGTGAAATTTAATACACTTTAAAAGGAAAACTCAACACTTTTCATGCTTTGTGTACAAACATCTAATGCGTTTATATTTTTGTCTTTTCCTAAATAATATTTTAAGATGACATGGTAGCATGTGATAGTATACGAATAACATACGGTGAGCTTTAAAGGTCAAAAGCAAGAATATATTTGTGGGACCTAATATAAAAGTTTTAACTTTTAATTTTGTATATATAATATTTAATAGTAAATATTATATTCACTTAACGTTGTAAATACTATATATATGCTTTTTAATTTTGTATGTTTTAAGTATGACCTTAACTCTATACATTTTAAGACCGCTTACGTTTCGACATACGTCTACCTTTTGACGTAAACTTTGTTCAGAAATAAGTTGGGTCAAATATAAAAAGTTTTAATGCTTATTTTTATGTATGCTTTGAGTTGACCTACGTTTCGACATTGGTTTGTTTGGAAACGCTTCGGGTCAATATAATACTTTTTCATTTACTATACGTTTGGACGTAAATTTAGTTCGAAAAAGGTCGGAACGATTGTAAGTTATGTTTCGACATTAATTTTGTTTGAAAACGAGTCAGGTCAAATATTAAACGTTTTTGTTCAAAGGTATAAATTCAAGTTACTCTACGTAAAATTAGTTTGGAAACCAGTCGGGTCGATTGTAGTCTATACTTTATCACGTCACGTACAATGCTGCGGCAACGTGCGACGGGTAATAAACCTAGTTCTATATATACAGAATTACTAATGTTGTTGGCTTTTGCCACTGACAAAACTAAACCCTCAACTTTCAATAGTTACCAATTTACCCATTTAGTATGTATAATATATGTTTTTGACACACTAAATATTCTTCAAGAACTCTTATTTGTTAACTTAAAAAAATATTAATTTATTGTTATGTTTAATTTTTTTCTTGTCATCCCATTATAAAGTTCGTTGATGTAACACTCATGAATTCCGGACCGAAAGCATCCATAAAACAGCAGGGGTTTGGGGGAGGCAGCTCCTGAAAGCAGAGTCCAAGGGGCGGCTACCCTTGGTGGAATACAAGGGGCAAAACCCCTCGTAGGGGTTGGCTGCCAAATCAGCTCGAAAAAAAATTATTTTGGAGTAGTAGAGAAAAATTAAGAAAAAAATATTTTGGAAAATAAGGCCAATATGGTCCGCATCGACTAAGCTAAAGAAACAATGCATAGATGGCATGTGACTGATGAATAATGGACAATTGTCGGACGCGTGGATACCAATGTGGGCCAAATCGGTTGAGGATGCGAGCCGCAATGCAAAAAAGGGGCTTAAGCGATGCATGCTCGACATTTTCGTGCACGCAAAGGGTGCACACGATGCGGGCCACATCGCCAAATGGATAAAAGTTGGCCATTTCGTGCATGCAAAGGATACACGCCACGCGGGCCGCATTGTCAAATGCATACAAGCTGCATTTGCCAACCGACACCAACTATAAATAGGTGAAGCTCACTTTTCACACACTCTACGCCTCAAAAAACATACGCTTAGCCTCAGTTTACGTGCCATACTTCTACTTGTCTTATTTCACAACCCAACGGTTGATTCTCGAATATTCGAAGCTATTAGAAGTTTCTTGAAGACGTTGTCAACATAAGTGAATAATCAAGGTGATGTTTAAGCTAGCTGGAACTAACCTAAGAACATAGAAAAGGCTCTAATTGATCGAAAGGTGAATACGTTTGTCTTTAAAAATAAAAGTCGTGAATCTTTAGGTTTCACCATTATCTTGAAAACAAGCATGAGTAATAATTAACTTATTAATGCATCTTGGTGAAATGCAAGACAAACATCAAACTAATATTATACATATGATAAATGATGCACATGTGAGGAGTAGGACCTGAAATGCATTCTATGACTAAGCATAACACATAATGGTTTGGTACCTAAATTATTACGACTCCCTAGGCATTGATGATCCCACGGGAGACCTGATAACATTCTTGATGTGTATTTTATCCTATGGACATAACATCATTAATCTTAAGTTAATGTTCTTATATTTGATTATGAAAATAATTTGTGTCTGATAAATATTATTCACCAGCATTATCGCTGATATTGAACTTTTAAACATTTTAAAAGGTAAAGAATGATTGAACTGAAAATGACACAAGATTGTGCTATAATATCAACTTTGTAGGTGAATATAGTGTCAAATGTTGAAAATCACAAGATAATAGCTAATATGGACATATCTCTAGAATAACAATTTATGGCTTGTAAATATAGATATTATTTTGTAAAACAAACTTTTGAATCAATAGATGATTCAATTTCGAAAATTGACTTCATTTCTAAATAATATTATGATATTATTATTATTTAAATTTCTGCTTCCCAAAATATCTTTGAAAATGATTTTCCCGAATAAAATAATAATACTATCCGCTTCAGTTCACACAGCCTGCGGTGACCAAAACCCGAGGTGTGATTGTTCAACACGAACTTGTATTCAAAGTAAGTTCTTTTTTAGGTATCATAGGTTATATATTGACTCAAGTTAACTTGCTGGTACCGTAAAAAATAAATCTGATAGCGACCAAAGAACATAGATACCATTATATAACTCTTTTCTAATGATCTCAAGAACCGAATGATCGCAACCTCATACATTCTTTTTATATACTTAATCATGTTAACGTCACTGCGACAACTTGTGTAACAAAGTTCGCAAATGCATTGCTTCGCGTGGGATTAATATCTAATATATTTTTAAAGCCTAGCTACCGGCATTGCGTTTTAATTATAAGTATGATATAATAAACTATTGTGGGTTTAGCTATAATATAATAAATATGACTAAGTCAACCATCGGATACGTTTTTTTAATATTTCATGACTATGTGATGAATGACATGAAAGTTTTTTTTTAAATGTTTTGTATCTATTTCGATTAGGTTTAGTGTTTTATTAGATTTTGCGTTCATAGTACTACCATTATACTCGCTACTATCGTCACCACTAGAATGCTTGCCACTAGGGCTGCAAAAAAACCAAACGTTTAGTTAACAGTTCGTGAACCATTTTGATGGGAAGTTCGCTTATGTTCATTCATTTAATAAATAAACGAACAAGTACAAGTAAATTTTGTTCGTTAAGTTAAACGAACGAACATAAACACAGACCCGTTTGTTTATTTATGTTCGTGAACATTTGATAATATATTCATTTATTTTCGTTAATGTTTATTTGTGTTTATTCGTTTAAAGGTTTATATATTTTATATTTTATATTTATTTTTAGGCATTATGTGTAGTGTCTGTAATGGAAAAGGCAAATTTCATTCTAAAACAGATATATGATCATTTGTATTTATTTGTCTTCATAAACTTTGTTTGTAGTCGTTTATGTTAATGAAAATTTGTTTGAATTCATTGTCTTTATTTGTATTCGTTTGCATTCGATAAGTGTTCGTGAAACGTTCATGAATATGTTTATTTTTTTTATGAACGAACACGAATAAAAAATCTTGTTTGTTAAGTGTTTTGTGAACAATTTATAAAAAATTTCATTTTTTAACTAAGTGTTCGTTTTATTCGGTTGATGTGCAACCCTACTTGTCACTAGACTTGGGCAAAAAAACCGGGTACGGACCCGACCCGGCGAACCCGACCCGGACCCGGGTCCGGGTACAACCCGGTATAGGGTGTACCCGGTTTGGAACCGAAAATACCCGGTGGGTAGGAACCGGTTATGGGTTTTTATATTTTTTTAGAACCCGAACCGTACCCGACCCGACCCGGACCCAACCCGATCGTACCCGGGTCCAACCCGGTTTTTACCGTTTTTTGGGTTTTTTTAAAAAACTAGCCGTTTTTAACGGCTATATAGCCATTGGATCTCATTTTTGACCGTTTTTTTTGTTTTTTTGCCCCCTAAGGTAGTATAAATAGGTGTGGGTTGGTTTGATTGAGTACCCAACTCTCAAACGCAAAAACATACGCAAAAAACGCAAAAAATACTCTAGTTTACTCTCATTTTACATTTTCACTCTCTCGTTTTACACTTTTCACTGTCTTGAATCTTGTTATGGCTCAATCACAATCTTCCGTTGGTCAAAGTTCGTCCAACGCTCCAACCGTCGTTCGTGTTCTTCCACACAATCGTAACATGGATGTATGGTGCAATTGGGACATGGTTGAGTTGAGTGACGGGTCTGTAAAGGCTCGTTGCAAGTTTTGTGGAGCTTTGCTTGCTAAAGATTCTAACACGACTTTAAGCAAACACATTAGCAAGAAGTTTTGTAAGTCGTTGAAAAGTAATCCGGATTCGCAACAAACACAATTAGGTGGAGACGGTGGAATCTTTAATTACGACGTTAATAGGGTTCGAGATCGAATGGCGAAGTTCGTGATTCAAGAAGCTTTGCCTTTTAGTCACTTCTACAATCCTCGTTTGACCAACTTAATTCGAGAGACGCTTCAACCTCGTTACAACCATGTAAGTCGTACTACCCTTAGACGTTATTGTTTAAAATTATGGAATCAAGCAAAAAATGATTTAATTGTATTATTTGAAAATTTAAATACCGGTGTAAACTTAACTAGTGACGTTTGGTCGGCTCCACACGGTTTACCCGAATCGTACCTTTGCGTCACCGCTCATTGGGTAGATCCCAAATCATGGCAATTGATGAAACGTACGATTGCGTTTGATCTTTTTCCGTATCCACACACGGAGAATTTTTGTTTTACTTTTTGGATAATGTAATAACTACTTTTAATTTACAAAATAAAATTTTTTCAATGGCATTTGATAACGCTTCCAACAACACAACCGCGGTTGAAAAATTAAAATTAAAATATCTTCCGATTGCAAACGGTGATTTTTTCCATACTCGTTGTGTTGCACATATTATTAATTTAGTAGTGCAAGACGGTCTATCCGTGCAATTTGTTGATAACTTTATTAAAGCTTTTCGATTTATGTTACATGACGTTTATAAAAAAAGTAGAAGAAGATATCAAGATTATAAAAAACTTTGTAAGGATACGGACTCTGTATTTTTAGGTCCTAATTGGGATGTACCTACTCGGTGGAATTCGACTTGTCACATGTTTAATTGTGCTTTAAAACAAAAGGGAACTTTGAAAGCTTTTCATAATAGTCTTTCGGATAATAGTGAAGCCGACCCATTTCCGGATGCGGGTTGGAAAAATGTTCAAAGTCTATCCGATTTTTTTGAGGTGTTTAAAAACTCAACAACAAAATTATCGGGAGTTTATTATCCCACTAGTTATTCGGTGGTTCAAGAATTATATTTCATGGCTTTGAATTTTAAAAATTTTCAATATAAAAATGATATATTTACACAAATGATAGAACCAATGAAAGAAAAGTTTAAAAAATATTTTGAGGAGTTACCACCCGTTTTTACTTGTGCCGCCGCTTTAAATCCGTTTTTAAATGTTGCTGGGGTTGAATGTTTGATAGACGAGATAAATGACAATTTAGATATGCATGACGAAAACCCCAATTTTTCAAGGGATGCCAAAAAAAGTTTTAATGCAAGCTTGAAAACAATATATAATTTTTATTTAAATAGATATGGGCCTAACGTAAATATAACCACACCAAGAGAATCAACCTCAAATGCTAGTACCTCGATGAAAGACCCGGTTATAACCATGTTGAATGTTGTTCGGGATGTGACGGCTAAACGACAACGGGGTAACACCCCAACAAGTGAGCTCGGTAGATATAGTGCTACGGATTTTATTTCCACTATGACTACCGAAGATTATCGTGCATTCGATATTTTGGCTTGGTGGAAAGGAAAGGAATCTCAATTTCCGATTCTTTCCGCTATGGCCCGTGATTTACTAAGCGTCCAAGCTTCTACGGTAGCTTTGGAATCTGCGTTTTCTCTTAGTGGCAGGGTAATCTCATTACGGAGAACAAGACTAACTCCAGAAGCGGTTGAGATGTGCATTTGTTTAAAGGATCACTTAGACGCGATGGATCGTATACAAGACCAAACAAGCCTCGAAGATGAAATTGCACTCGAAGCTAAAGTACACGATGAAGAGGTAGAAGAAGGAGTATCTTCTGGCATATCGGATGAAGAATTAGTATTTGATCAAGCGTCTCGTAGTAAATAAACATTAGACGATAACTTAAATAAAAGTTTTATGTTATTTTTTATTGATCGATTTATGTATTTTTAAGTTGTTTAAATAAATAAATGAAAAATTAATGTTTATTTAATATTGTTAAATAAAAACAACATTAATATTATTAATAATAATAACAATAATAATATTATTAATAATAACAGCAACAACAAAAACAAACAAAAACAAAAACAACAATAATATTATTAATAATAATAACAATAATACTTATTATGATTTATAATAATAATAACAAAAACAACAACAACAACAATAATAATAATAATAATAATAATAATAATAATAATAATAATAATAATAATGATTTATATTAGTAAAAACAAAAAAAAAATAAAAAAAATTCAAAAACCCGATTATACCCGGGTTCCGTACCCGACCCGGACCCGACCCGACCCTAACCGGGTATGTCGGGTAGGGTAATAGCTTGGGTGAACCCGACCCGGGTTCGAACCCGGTTCCACCCGTACCCGGGTACGAAAAAAACCGGTTGGGCCGAACCCGGTTTCAACCCGGTTTCGGGTATTGGGCCGGACCCGGTTTGCCCACCTCTACTTGTCACCACCACGTAGGGGTGTTTAAAAATATCCCAATCCAAAAATCCGAATTCGAAATACCCGAATTTTCGGATATCTGAAAATTCGGATTCGGATAGTGATTTTCAAAAGTTTTGGATGTTCGGATATCCGATTATCCGAAAACTAAAAAATATTTTTTTATTTTTTTAAATTTTAAACAAAATTTTATTTTAGATTGAGATTTTTTAGTGTATATTGAGACTTTTATGATATGAGTTGGTTTTTTATATAATTTTATAATACCATATGCCTAATTATTCTAAAAAAAGTAAAAAATAAAAAATGAATTTCGGATATCCGAATCACTATCCGTATCCGTATCGAAATTTTCGGATATCCAAAATTCGAAAATTCAGACACGGATACGGATAGTGATTTTCACTATCCGAAATTTTCGGATATCCGAAATGGATATCCCAAACTTGGATATCCGAATTTAAACACTACTATCATCACCCTTAACTTCATCCCCAATACACGGAACTCCATGCAACCATTGTTCATGTTTGTGTTTCATAGTCAAATATAATGTTCACACCCAAATATTCAAAGTCAAACCCACATGTGTTGAATCAAATCATATTAAACATTAAGAGTTAAAGCGTGCAAAATCAAACAATTAATATCACTTCACTCTAAAGTCTTACATGAGAGCCCACAATTAATACCTCTTAAATTAAAATGGTAACTTGTTTAAACGTGTGTTTCACATATAAATCAAATTTATGCTGACGTGCATTTATTCGAATGGAATTCAGATTTATAATAGTTTCTTTTCCTTAAACTAGATTAAGAGACGTTAAAATCAAAAATCAAAAATCAAATTTATGATTCATAGACTTCAAAGTGTAGTTGTATGAAACTGGTAGATAAGTTAAGCGATGATGGTTCGGAGATGATCTTGAAACAAGTTTTTGTGTTTCTAACAACAACTTCTTTTAGTATTTTCATTTGGGTCGTGTTATAGTAAAAACAATATTTAATTTAAAGAGTCTAAAAGTGAATGTGGTCTTGGCACGTGTTTTTTAGTTGTTTTAAATATGAGGGCATTTTGTTAATTATGTCAAATAAATCAGTTAATTCTGTCATATATGTTCATTATGCCATATTTGTTAATTGTGACATATATTTTACATTATTTGTTATATGTATTTATCATTGTATTTTACGTTTTATATCATTTCGTGTTATTATTGTCATTGTTTCTATAGATTATATAATTTTACTATCTATCATTGTGTTTTACAATAAAAAATGCATAATAATATTCTTTCACTAATATATTTATCAAAACTCATAGTGTTGAAAATTAAAACAATGTGTTATTTTTATCATTTTTTCTATACATTATATAAACTTGTTATCTATCATTGTGTTTTACAATTACAAGTATACAATAATGTTATTTTACCAATGATGATCAAAATTCATAGTGTTCAAATTTACATAATTAAGATAAAAAACACAACGAGAGGTTGTGTTATTTGGTCATTGTTTTTAATGTATTAAATTTAATAGTTGTTAATTTATTATTGTGTTTTACATATTAGAGATGCACAACAATGATATTTCATCGTCATACTTTTTTAAAATGCATCGTTTAGAAAAACATAAAGCTAATAAAAATATACAATTGAACTACAATAAAAGATACAATGACGAGATATGACCCTATATAAATAGAATGGAAGTTATCGTTCCAATTTAAATGGAAACTTAATTCAATTTTCTATATATCACCCTAGTTTATTATCAAAGCATATATAAAAATCAAAATGTATATCGCATCCATAAAAAGAAGTTTCTTTCTTTTTGGTTTCATTATAGATAATTACTTATGCGCTCATAAGTAATGATTACAGGATAATAATATATCCATCTATTAGTTTTAGTAAACCCGTGTATTACACGGGTTGACAAAATAAAATATTAAATAAAATAAAAAAATTTATTAATTATTAATGATATTTTAAAATAAGATTGATTAAAATTATGTATGACTGAATACTATAAGTAATAAAATAATGATAACAACTTTTAAAATTTTTGTTTTTACACTGTTTTTATTTAAAAAAAAACCTTTTGTTTCAAAAGAAACAGTTTAAAATTTTATTTTTTTTAAATTTCCTTATATAGCTCCAAATTTTAATTATTTTTAGTTTATAAAAAATTTTCTTTTTAAAAATATAAATTTTAAAATATTTCATATTTTTATAAAAGTTTAATGTTTTAAAAAAAGTTCTTATGTTCTAAAAATTTATTTCTCTAAAAATAACATTATTAAAATGATTATTTTTTTAATTAATTAAAAAACTATTTTTAATCTAAATAAAATAAAAAAATATTATTAGTAATTAATGTAATTATTTAATAGGAGAGAGAAACGAAAAAAATTTAGTAAGAAAGAATGTGAAAATAACATTAATAAATAGACATCTTTTATAGTTTGTTAAAAAATTATTTGTAATCTAAAAAATTAAAATGATTTAATCTTTGTTAATTTAGGTAATTATTTAAGAGTAGAGAGAGGCGGGAAAAACAAAATTAGAGTGCCTAGTAATGTGACAAGTGTCCCCTTAAGTTACTTTTTTAGTATTATATATAGATATATAGATATAGATGGTAATTAAGTTTTTACTAATGGTATAATTTAATTTATAGTTTAGCGATATTCTACCAAAGTATACAAAATCTAGACGCATCGACAACCCCATAATTTAATAGGGTTAGTCTATACATACCCTCATTTTTTATTTGTCAGAGCATTTACATCAGGTTTCCTATTTTTATTTTTATAATTAAATTAAAAAACACTAATTTTTCTACCTTCTTCTCAATTAAATAATTTTTTTATACTTTTATCATTAACTTTTCTCTCCACTCCAACCACTTTTAAAAATATTAAAAAATTTATAAGGGTTGAACAGTGATTACTTAAATATACAAATTGAATAGTAACTTTTCTTTATACTCTACTCACAACCATTTACAACCATAATTTAAAATATAAGAAATAAACTCAAATAAATATAAGGAATCTACTGTAAATGCTCTCATACTCTACCACTTAAATATTAGTTACAAAAGTTGTCATATTTTACCCCTACTAAATATTTATTAGTTTTTCAATATTATTTTTTCAGGGTATAAAACAATACCATACATAATTAGTAAATATATAATAATTATATATTTGATAAAAACAATCTTTTAGTACTTATTATTAACAATCTTTCACTACTTATTATTTAATCATGTTTGGTATTTGAATTTTAATAGATCTTCCTTTACAAAATTAAAACAAAACAAAAAGAAAACAAAAAAAAAAAAAACCATTATTAATCTAAATTATAATACGACAAGGCCATCAATGCAGATGTAAATATTGAATTCAACTAGCATCAAGCCCTTGTGTGTTGCGGCACACAACTAAAACCTTTACGTAATGCAATGTTTGAGCAAGTGCATTGACGATATTCGAAAGTCTATATAAAAACCAACGTGTTAAAAATTTCACAATGAGATGTTGATAAAAATAAGAATGCGAAAAACCTTTATGTAAGTTCAATTGTTACAACAATGCTGTGACATTGGTCTAAAGCTATTATAAAAAAAATAAACCGGTTAAAAAAGTTCACGTGAAAACTTCAAAAAAAATAAGCATACTGTTATGGTAGTGGTGTGATAACATCCTATGTTTATATAAGAAAACGAAACCGTTAATAAACATGACAATAACCATCCGAACTTTTTTAAAAGAAAACAAAACCATTAATAATCATACATATTATGTAAATATTAGTTAAAAATGAGTTTATTTAATAAAAAACCAAACAAAAACAGAAAATAAAAAAAACACAAACATTTATTGAAGCAATCTTATTATATGCCATCAACATTAAACAAATTACAATCATGATATATAATTATACTTATGGTATTTAATTTAAAATAAACTATTATGTTGTAACGTAATATCTTTTGTTATCACATTATTGGGTTTGAATAAATATAAAGTATTATGTCGGAGCTTAATTATTTTATTAAAATATATTTTTTTAAAATTTGTATTAATAAAAATGTAATTCCTGTAGAAAAATATTGTAAGTATCTCAAGAGTTTAAATAAATTTAAAGTTTTCAATTTTTGGATATTACAAAGAACAAATTAACATAAAAAACAAAAAAAAAAAAAACAAAAAAGTTAAATTACATTTATCTTAAAGTTCAAACGAAAAGATATAACAAATAAAAATATGTTAGAGATGGGTATTTATAACAGCACATATTTAAGATTAAACATAACATCAGTTTTATATGAAAAGATAATTACTTAAACAAGAATTTCATGGACCTGGGTTAAGATTGAACGTCATAAAAGGTGGCTTTTTTAAAGACAAGTCAACAAGTATTGAAACAACCACTATAATATTCTATACTTAATTATTGGAAGGCAAAAATTATAAAAATAAAAAAAAATCCCGAAAAAATATAAAATCTTTAAAAACGAATATTATATCATTTAGCTTTATTTGACGGTATCTGTCGGCTCAATTTTTATTTTTATTTTCACTTCATCTAGTCTTTGTTCGTATGTACTGTTTCATGATATTTAATTTCTTTAATTAAATTATGATAAATAAAGGAAATGACTAATTATATGTCTAGTTTCGTTCTTGTTTAACACTTCTATCACATGTAGCGATTTCCAACACGTAATACAATTGTAATGTGTCTCGTATCATGCAAGTTTGAAAAAGAAACTTAGATTAATTAAGGCAAACTAAGGGTAAATCTAGCCGTTGTAAACGGGGCACTAAAACTAAGGCTTGGTATCAAAGTGTTGTAAATTGCCATTTGCCTCGTGATTTTTGAAAATTTGGATTTTAAAAAGATTCATGTCAAACTCTTGATGAAAATATGTGCATCGCAATGGTAATTCATATTTTATAACACATTTTATTTTGGGTAGAGTTATAGTTAAAAAAAGATATATAATATAAAAAACCTAAAAAGGATTCTAGTCTTGGATTTGTCCTTATATTGTTTTAAATGGATAGACGTTTAGTCATTGTGTCAAATATGTCAGGTGTTTGTGTCAAATATCAATTATTTGTTTTAAATATTTTCCATCATTTTTTTTATGTAATGATTATTATGTTTCACGTTTTACTTTTTTATATCATTTTATGCTATTTTGTAGTTGTTTTTAATGTATTAAATTATTTAGTTGTAAATTTATTATTGTGTTTTACATACTAAATTTGCACCACGGTGTTATTTCACCATTATGTTTTTTTTTTTTATAATTTATCTTTTTAAAAGACAAAATAGTGTTCAAAAAAACACAAACACTAACAAAAATACACAATTAACTATACTAAAGACAAAATGATGATAAGATGTCATATAAGCTAAAAAAAATAAAATTAAAAATATCATTTTATATAATAATACTGTACTCGTTTTAAAATAAGCAAAACTCTTCTATTCCCTCTTGTGATTTTTAAAGCATACTATTGTTTATTTTAAGGGTGATCTTTAATGCATCTTGTTAAGTGAACTTTAGAAGAAAAAAAGGTTAAATGAGTGTTTTTACACGGACGTTGTTGTGGAGCCGAACGTGAAATTAATGTGGTTAATGACTCATTTGCAAACTTCATAACTAACTGAAAAGTTGCCACCCACCTGGTTACAACGGTGAAATAGACGTGATTAATTACTTAAGCAGAAGCATATGAAGTTGAGTAGGTTCGGATACGAAAATCAAAAACTTATGATAAAAAATACATCCTAAGTCACGGAAAAAGTTTTGGATCCGTAAATATGTTTGTTACGAAACATAGATTTGATCTTTTACCTGTACATTGTGTTTTAATAATTTAAATAAAGTAATTTAAACTAAAAAAATATTTAAAAAGTAATAGAAAAACTAAAACCCACAAGAAAATAAACTGGTCATATGGTCAAATGAGCGACCCAGCAGGTTTAAATGCGCGCACACAGAAAAACACAAATTAGTTGTTATAGCCAATCTTTGGAATTAGTAGCTAAAAAAGAAATTTGAAAACACTAGGTAATTTAGTAAAAGAAAAAAAAATAAAAATAAAAAAAATAAAAAAGAAAGAAAAATAAAAAAGAAAAACCAAGCACGAATCTTGGGGTGACACATGACGTGCCGGCAGTAGCCGAACCATTATTTTTTTCTTGGGGTGTCACTACTTTTCGAAGATTTACTTTGTAACGAAACAATATAAAATTTTTGAGTTGTCCGACCGAGTCAGGTCAAGTTGAGTCAGAATATAATTAAATTGCATTGAAAATTTTAACAAAAGTAGAATACCAAAAAAATCAAATTAAACTAACATTTTATAGTTGTATTCTACGCGCCTTCATCTTTTAAAAACCTTTCATTACATTTTCAATCAACATCGTTGCAAAAAGCTCATTTTCAATATAACAAATACATGTCGTTCATATATTAATCACTCGCACTATTGCACAAATCTGTCTTCTCATGCTTAATTGAAGAAAAACATCTCTCAATATGATTGTGATGAACTAAAGAACTAATATAGTGAAATATCCAAAGTAACAAACAAATTAACTATATTTTAAATTTCTAAATACCCAAATCAACAGACACATTATAGATTCTAGATTTTAAATACTCAAATTAACAAACAAATTTTAGATTTTAGATTTTTAAATAACCAAATTAACAAACAAATTATAGATGTTAGATTTCTAAATACCAAAATCAACAAACATATAACTAACAAATAAGTGAAATAACTCAAATCTAACAATGAAAACACCAAAGAATTTGAACTTTGCATAAACAATAAAAAAACTAGCTTTTCAAGATTCAAATACAAACCTCACAAATCCAAACAAAATAGATGGCAGCACGGGGCATGGGGACACCGCTGGTGGCAGCACGCGACGCGATAGCAGGTGGCCGAAGGTCGGACTTCGGAAGTTGAGTAGGCGACGATGAGGGGGGATAGGGGCGGGAATCAGTGATGCTGCTGCGAGGGGCTTGGTGGAATGTTGATGACTTGATGGTAGGGGAGGTGTAATTAGGGTTATGGTTTTATTTTGTGTTATAATAGTAAAGGTAATTTAGTAATTTTAGTATTTAAGAGGTGAAAAAAAGCTACATATTAGTAGTATGCAAGAATCAAATTCGCGATCTCAACTACGCTCACCACGCGCGCTTACCAGTGATCCATGCAGCATATCTAAGTTTTAAGGTGAACCTACAAATATTAATGGGTTCAACTCCTGAAAAACTACGTGTTCACTAAAAAATTCAATATTATACATTAAACTACGGTTCAAAAATCAATAGGGCCACTTGACACCGTACCTATACCATAGTTTCGCCCATGCATGCCAGGGAGGCGCACAAACACTTTTAAATGAGTATATATACAACTAGGTTGCAATCCCGTATAATACACTGGCTAAATATATTTACTGTTACATGATTAATAATATAAAAAGTTATGTTTTAAATATTGTGTATTATACGGATTGAATAAGCCCTTTTATTACACATTTGAAATTTGAAGTTAACGTATTTGAAATTTTAATTATGTATAGTTATTAATTAATAAATAGCTATTATAACATTAATAATTAATAGGAGAAAAAAACAAAAAAACTCAATTATTTGATGGCATATAATGATGATAAGTGTCTGGATTTATTTTTATTTATTAGTATAGAGATATATTTTAGTTATTTCTAAACTTTTTTTCTTGTCTTCTTTTCAATTTCTCTAAATCAGCTTATTTTATTTATTTCTTAAAAACTATTTTTTAAAATTATCTGTTGTGTTTCATTGTTTCATTAGAAATATTTTTAAAATAAAATCTAAACAATAACCATTTTTTCCAATTAACTATATTTTTTAAACTTATTTTTATTTTTATGTTAACTTATTTAAATAGTTTATGAAAAGATATTTTCCCAATAACTATTATAATATAACAACTGTTGCATAACAATTAGAACATAAATCTGGTGATGTTGATAATCTCATTTTTGATAATGTTACTTTCAAAGTAATGGTTATTATTTACAACCCTATTACAATAACAAATTAAACAATATGTTGATATAACAGCGGCAGTTTTAACTATAAATCTATGATGCTAAGACTACCGTATTAGTTATCATGCTTATAATAAATGGGTCCGGTTATTGATACACACTACAATTATAAAACAATACCCTCATTTTTTATACAAGTCGTATAGTGCTATATGTGTCGTATATGAGAGGTTGTATAGCCCTACGAGACGTATGACCCCTCTGACAGTCCCTTTAATTTTTCCCCTAACATTATACATCCTTTATGTAAAGGTTTTGTAACATATCATGTTCTTTAACCTAACGAACGTTAGATTTTTTGTTAAATAAATATTAAATGACCATTATACCATTTTTATTAAAAATTAATAAACTTATAACATATAAAACTAAAAAGAAATATTAAATCAACAATCCACCCCAATCCCAGTAGTCATCTACCGCCGCATACAGTGTCGGAGCTTGAACAATCCCATAGGGGCCCAAGGACGAAATTAATTTTTTTATGAGGGGCGAACTCGATATATATATAAAATATTTACACTATCGGACAAAAAATTTATACTACCGGACCAAAAATTAACAATACTGACGAAAAAAAAGGGTGGCCGGGCTTTAGTATGATGAATTTCTCGAGAACGATGGAATGATGGATGCTGATATGGATGAAATTAGGGAAAAATGATCTAGTTTTATGTTAAACTACAATTTTAGTTGAGATTTTGTATCAAAACATTAGTCTTGGAAATATTATATGAAATGTTATTAACTTTTAAATGTTTGTTAGTATTTTATAACATATATTGTTTTGCTATCTATGTATTGTATTTTTTATTATTAGACATTAATTATTAATTGTCATTTAATGTGAAAATTAGTAATTCTAAAAAAAATTATGTATTTTTAAAAATTGCTAAAACTATAACATGTATTTATGACACACAAATACACATCATGTTGTTTATAACAAGGCCTTCATTGACACGCATTGTATGTAAAAAAGACGTGTCACAAACAGATGACAAACAAATACATGTCATCTTGTTTTATGACAAAATCCTCCTTGACACGCTATATATCCACCCCCTTTTATGGCACGCATTGCGCGTCACTAAAGTTTATTTTCTAGTAGTGCAATGTTGTGAGTTCTTTGACGGTTCAGGAATGGAAATGTTTTCAGGAAGATCTAGCAACATGAAGGAAGCTATCTATAACTCTATAGTTCGTCTTTTATTCTTATAATGTATAAGAATTGTCACATGAACTTTAAATGGGAGAACTGGTTGTAAAATCTATTACCATTCTTGTTATTTTTTTGTCTCTCCTACCTAGCTTTTTGCTAGGAAGTTTGTAATCAAATTTAGTTGTTTGAAAAAAAAAAAAAAACCAAAGTTAACCTCTTGAGTTCATCTAGTCTAGTTCGTAGGTCTTAAAACAAGATAAGAGAAAGAGATTCCATTTGAAATAACAAGGCTTCATTTATGACTGACAAAATTTCATCCTTGCATGTTATAGTGAATTTGTAGCACCTTCGTCGTAAAGCCCAAATATCAATGAAACATGTATCTTCAGATTTTCTTATGCCCCACCATTTCTTGTCAATTGGCTATCTGGTATGCTTTCATGCTCTAGCTATGACACTTGATGGCATATAGAGGGGGTTTGAGATAATTTCCTTGCTTAAGTGGGGATGAGTGAGGGGGATGATGTGTCGCCTCCGTAGAGTGATCGAAAGAGGATAAGAGTACATCCGATGACCTTAAACTAGATAAAAATTCATAAATTAAGAATAAGCCTTATGTATTAAGATAATATCATCTGTGTGAAAATATATATTAATTAATTATAAAAATAAATTTCACAAACGAGTTTTAAAAAGAAAATTTCTAAGTAAACTTCGTAGAAACGTCACATGCACGAGTCATAATATAATAAAGTTTAGGTAAATCCGAATATCGAATCTTAAAACTTTTGGTGACTGCCGATAGTAAACTTTAATCGAGTTCTAACCTAACTAATTGAATAACTTTAACTAATTATATATACTTCAGTTCACATATTGCTAATTCATGATACTTAGTGTACAACTATTAAGGGCCGGGGGATGATATCCACGCCGCAACCCCATGGCAGAAGGTGGCGCCGCGTGTAAACACTGTCGCCGGTCCCCCACACCACATTTCTCCTCTAATTTACTGCATGTCCGCGCCATTTGAATGATAATAGATTAAAATTGAAGTGTGATTTGTGATGACTTGGGTATTGATTTGGGTAAATTAACGAGGGTTGTTTGTTGGGAGAAGCAATTGGCTTTAAATTTTGTGTTATACAAAACATAATATTATGATTCTAATATTATTAAATGAAAAAAGCATACTGTTTGAAATCAAGATATCTTTATTTTATAAATATGTAGTTTTTTAAAGTTGGCAACGGCATGTTCTCGAGCGATGTTAAAAAACGTATTTGAGCGCAAATATCAAATTATTAAGGGAATATCATATATTCCCCTCTTCACATGAGTTTTTGTAGGCTATAGGTGTCACTTATGTTAGTAAACCTGCACTGTTATGAAGAAGCAATCTAAAAAACAGTTTAATATGAACTGGGCTTATGTTTGACACAATTCCCTTAAACAGATTCTCGATCTGTTCCCAGGACACGTCGGTTCGAAGCAGCAAACGGCGCTGCCGGACTTGAGCACTTGCCTGAACGTAAACGGAGATGTTGCAGCAGAAATCGAGAGAGGAAGAATTTCGTGGTTTTTGGTGGTGTCTCAAACCTTTGACTTGAACTGGTATATATAGCCATAAATTCATAACCGATTTATGACCATTATTGCTACTTAATTATGATCATTAGTGCGTAATAACGGTCATTATTAATGCAGACAAAACCGAAAATAATAATGACACTAATGACCATTCATTGAGCATCAGTTACAAGTTTTAAAAAAAAATTCATTCACAAACCACATTCATTCACACACCAATATTTTCAACAAACCCCCACATGAATGAAGGTCGATCTCAAAAACAACATTATTCCGTTTAAATTCAGCAGTTGAGTTTTGCATACGATAGTTAGGTGGTACCCTTTGAACCTTCGCTCATGAAGCGCACTTAGCCCACTAGCTCTGAGTAGACGATGATGTCTTTGAACTCGTCTGCCGTTTATGTAGACGACAATACACTTCATACAATACTCTCCCTGACAAAGTCAAGTCCTCATAGTTATGTTCGTTATGGTCATGAACATGAGCCTGGTTCTGCGAGAGCTATTAAGTATTGTGCCCCAACAATACCATTCGAAGCGACCCCACTTCTCTCTCACATAGGTGATTCACTATATATGGTTACCTTAGTCGAATCATTAAAAGCCATATGCTTAGCCTCATACTTGTCACTTTTAGGAATGGACTAGGACGTTTACTAAGCTTTGTAGTAAACCCCCTTTTTAAATACGAAGGGTTGTTCCCCCACAGTGGCCTCACTAATTCATACAAATAGGTTTTCCTATTGAACTCAATTTTTGGGATCTCCAGTCTATTGAGTTAGGTTTCCTTCGTATGAACTTTAATTTTTCAAGGGCTTTAGTCCCATTCCCATTGACGACTTTTGAACTAACTCTTTACTTAGGCCTTTTGTTAGCGGATCCACAATATTATCCTTTGACTTCACGTAGTCAACAGTGATAATTCCTGTAGAGATTAGTTGTCGTACCGTATTATGTCTACGTCTAATATGTCTATTCTTACCATTATACATTGTGCTATGAGCTCTGCCAATTGCCGATTGGCTATCACAATGTATACAAATGGCCGATGCCTACTTAGGCCATCTTGGTATATCCTCAACAAATTGACGTAGCCATTCTGCCTCTTCCCCTGCTTTATCTAAAGCGATGAATTCTGTTTCCATCGTGGATCTAGCAATAACAGTTTGTTTCGATGATTTCCACGATATAGCTGCACCTCCAAGTGTGAATACATACCCACTTGTTGCTCTAGAATCATTCGTGTCAGATATCCAATTTGCATCACAGTATCCTTCGATAACTGCCGGATATCTTTTATAATGCAGCCCGTATTCACGAGTGTATCTTAAGTAACGAAGCAACCTAGTCATACAATTCCAATGAATTGAACTTGGGTTGCTCGTGTATCTACTTAGCTTACTTACAGCATATGCTAAGTCTGGTCTAGTACAACTCATAACATCAAGCTTCCAACAATTCTTGAGTATTCCAACTGGTTGACAGGTTCACCTCTATTCTTAGCTAGATGTTGGCTTGTATCAATGGGAGTTCTAGCTACATTAGAATCATTTGCATTAAACTTCTCAAGAATTTTATCCACGTAGTGGGATTGACTTAAAACAAGTCCATTAGAATCATCTGCACAACCCATTGTAGATGTTATAATTTTGTCATTACTTCCAGCAATAAGCATATCATCTACATATAGACATAGAATGACATATCCGTTTGATGTGTCTTTCACGTATACACATTTGTCGCATTCATTGATTTTGAACCCAGCATCAATCATGACATGATCAAACCTTTGGTGCCATTGTTTTGGAGCTTGTTTCAATCCATACAAGGATTTTACAAGTTTACAAACTTTTTTTTTTTTGCCTAGTGGCTATGAAACCTTCAGGTTGTTCCATGTGGATTTCTTCCTCTAGATTTCCATTTAAGAAAGCTGTTGTCACATCCATTTGGTGAACTTCCAAATTTCTAATGGCGGCAATAGCAAGTGCCAACCTGATTGATGTTATTCGCGTAACTGGCGAATATGTATCAAAGTAATCTAAACCTTCTTGTTGTTTATATCCTTTGATCACCAACCTTGCCTTGTATTTATCAATGGTGCCATCTGGTTTTATCTTTTTCTTGAATATCCGTCGATATCCTAGTGGTTTTCATCCTTGTGGAAGATCCACTAGTTCCCAAGTATGATTTTGTAATATAGAGTCTATCTCACCTTTGATAGCCTCCCTCCACTAAGGTCCTTCTGAGGAATTTACTGCTTGTTGATATGTTTGCGGTTCTTCTTCTACCATATAGGTAATAAAATCAGGGCCGAAGGATTTTTCAGTCCTTTGTCGTTTACTTTTTTGGATTTCAACTTCCTTAGTCTCTGATTGTTCTTGAGGTTTATTATTTCCATCCTCATCCTCTGGAATAATTTTCTCAACCGGTTTTGAAAAACTTGGTTCACCTTTGCCCAAACATGGGAATACATGCTCAAACCATGATACATCCTTAGATTCTATTATAGTGCCGTTGCATATTCCAGGGTTCTTGGAATCATGCACAAGAAAACGAAATGCACCACCAGGATGGGTGTATCCTATAAATACACAATCTATTGTTTTGGGTCCTATTATTAGACGCTTTGGTGGCGTCACTACTACCTTGGCTAGGCACCCCCACACTCGCAAGTATTTATATGATGGTTTATATCCCGTCCATAATTCATATGGCGTTATATCTTTTTTCTTATTAGGTATCATATTCAAGACATAATTTGCCGATAGAATTGCTTCCCCCCACATGTTTCGGCTTATCCCAGAACTTATCATCATGGCATTCATCATTTCTTTTAAAGTGCGGTTTTTGCGTTCCGCTATGCCATTTGATTGAGGGGAGTAAGGAGGCTTAAGTTCATGTATGATTTCATCTTTTGCACATACATCAATAAAAGGTAAAACATATTCACCTCCTCGGTCGCTCCTTAAAATTTTAATTTTTCAATTTAGTTGATTCTCAACTTCAGCTTTGAATAAGATAAACTTATCAATAGCCTCGTCCTTACTTTTAAGTAAGTAAACATAACAATACCTTGTACTATCATCAATGAACGTTATAAAATATTTGTTCCCACCACGAGTAGGAATTGCTTTCAAATCACACATATCAGTGTGGATCATCTCGAGGGGTTCGGTGATTCGTTCAACCTTTTTGAATGACGATCTAGTTTGCTTTGCTTCGATTCAAGTTTCACATTTGTTATTTGAGTCGATATCGAATGTTGGTATGTGTTTAAGTTTAATCAAGCGACGAATAGAATTAAAATTAACATGACCTAGTCTACCATGCCAAACATTAGAAGACTCAAGCAAGTAAGCAGAACTAGTAGCGTTTTCATTCATTCCATTCACGACCATTACATTCAGTTTAAACATATTATTGAGGGCATAGCCCTTACCAACATACAAACCATTTTTGGTCAACACGACCTTATCAGACTCAAACACCATTTTAAACCCAAACTTGTTCAATTGCCATCCAGACACAAGGTTCTTACGAATTTCTAGAACATACAACACATTAGTCAAAGTAAGCTCCTTTCCAGAAGTCATCTTCAAAACCACATTCCCCTCCCCTTTGATTTTCGCAGTGGCGGAATTTCCCATAAAAACTTTTTCTCCATTTGTTAGCTCCTTGAATGTGCTAAAGAGACTTTTGTCAAAACACACATGACGGGTAGCCCCCGTATCGACCCACCAATCTTTGTTATTTTGGCTGACCAAGTTAACTTCGGTGACCAAAATTGAAAGATCCGTGACCATAGCAACAAGATTTTCAACCTCATTAACCATGTTCACTTGTTGAGCATTTTCTTTCTTTGGAAGCTTGCACTCATTAGCCCTATGGCCTTGCTTTCCATAGTTATAACAAGTTCTAGTGAACTTCTTCTTTCCAATTCCCCCCTTAGGAACAAGGTTGAAGCCTTTCCCATGATTTTTTCTTCCACCCTTCCCACTGTTTTTGTTTCCTTTTGAAGATTGGCCATGTTCAACAACATTGGCCTTTGCTGTTGCAGGGCCATCAACCCTTTTTAAAGCCATTTTGTTATCTTCTTCAATGCGAAGACGAACAATAAGAATCTTTAATGCTCATTTCTTTTCGTTTATGCTTAAGGTAGTTCTTGAAATCAACCCAGCTTGGTGGTAGCTTTTCAATCATAGCAGCAACTTGGAATGTCTCGCTTAGTGTCATTCCTTCCGCATGAATATCATGAAGAATCACTTGTAATTCTTGGACTTGGCTCATGACAGTTTTAGAGTCTATCATTTTATAGTCCAAGAACTTAGCCACTACGAACTTCTTAGTGCCTGCATCTTCTGTTTTGTATTTACGGTCCAATGACTCCCATAATTCTTTGGCAGTCTTGGCTTTGCAATACACATTGTACAGTGCATCCACCATACCATTCAAAACATAATTCCGGCACAAGAAATCCGAATGATTCCAAGTGTGAACCGCGCTCAATGATTGAGCATACATTTCCCCTTCAACATGGGAAACGGTTTCAGTCAAGAACCTTGCTAGGTTCAACGTGGTCAGATAAAAGAACATTTTTTGTTGCCACTGTTTAAAATTCACACCATTGAATTTTTCTGGTCTCTCAGCATGTGATGTAACCGCATTAGGCAGTGGTGCAACAAGAGCGGTTGTGACAGCGACAGTAGAAGTCATGATCGTAGAAACAACAGTGGTTAAGGGTTGGGAGGATTCCATTCTGAATGTAAAGAACGCATGAACAGTTAGTAAAGAATAATTTGTTTTAAGTTTGTTAGTAAACCTGCACTGTTATGAAGAAGCAATCTGAAAAGAAATATGAAAACATAAATAAAAAAAACAGTTTAATATGAACCGGGCTTGTGTTTGACACAATTCCCTTAAACAGATTCTCGGTCTGTTCCCAGGGTACGCCGGTTTGAAGCAGCAAACGGCGTTGCCGGACTTGAGCACTTGCCTGAACGTAAACTGAGATGTTGCAGCAGAAATCGAGAGAGGAGAATTTCGTGGTTTTTGGTGGTGTCTCAAACCTTTGACTTGAACTGGTATATATAGCCATAAATTCATAACCGATTTATGACCATTATTGCTACTTAATTATGATCATTAGTGCGTAATAACGGTCATTATTATTGCAGACAAAACCGAAAATAATAATGACACTAATGATCATTCATTGAGCATCAGTTACAATTTTTTTAAAAAAAATTCATTCACACATCACATTCATTCACACAGTAATATTTCCAACAACTTATGAGTGTTTATTTTGCTTCTCTACTTTCTTCTATAGCCTATAGCTATCACTTATGAGTTTTTAATTTCTTTTATTGGGTTGTCCGATTGAAAAATTTTTTTCGTCAATAAATTATTTATATATTTATTTATATTATCGGAGAGAATTGCATATATCCACATCTCTATCTTTGAAATTGCGTTAAAGACTTTGATAGGCTTTTTAATACACCAAAAGAGAACTTCGCTTTTCATGATTTAGGCAATTATGTACATTTAATTTATTATATTTTTAATATTTTGCAGTCTGTTATTACGACAAATATTTTTTGAATAAAAAAATGTGAGATACTTTATTGATTAATTTATTTTTTAACATACGTGATCTTATTTATTCTATTTCACCTAATTTTCACTACAATTAAATTATACCAATACATTATCATTTGGCTCCTCAACCCGCAATTTTTATTCTTTAATGCGTCTCTGTACGTATTTTGATAAACATGTTATGTGGTGTAAATAATTAAAGAAATTTATGACAACCCAATTCATAAGCATGTCATTTTATATTTTCTCATTTAGATTACTTGTTTTATAGTTTTATTTTTTATTTTTAATTGAAATTTTTAGATCATTATCATCTGTGTTTAAATTAGCTTACATCTTCCTCAAACGTTAACTTTCACATACAACTTGATGTTTTCTCAAAATAATACCGTGATAACATGCCTATTTTATCTACATTTTTATAATTTTTTTTTCAAAATCCGTCCAACATGAAGCGTAAGTCAAACTCATTGGTTATTAATAAAAGATATAAACAAATTAACTATAATTAATTATACCAAATATGTGGATGATGGCCCATCAATGAAATTTGAATCGAAAGTGCGTCCTCATAATAAGTATTGGTCACCATCAACAATAACCATGTGGAGAACAATTCCAATTGTTTTGTTCCACTTGAAAGAACCACATGAGAATAGTAAGACTATTTGTAGTAAGTAGATTTTAATGAACAAAACCAACATGATGGTCAAATGCATAGTTTCAAAGAACAAATTGTCTATGGTTTTTAGCAGAGAACACATGATAAAGCTATTTTTTTTTTTTTTTTTTTTTTTTTTTTTTTTTTTTTTACAATGAAAGCATATAAAGATACATCTTTTAAACTCTTCAAAAATCCTCACCAATGATCCACTTTCATATGTCTTAAGAAACCGAAAAGGAAGCAAGCATAGGATATTTTTAGAAAGACAATAACTGATGTGTGCTCCAGACGAGCTGATGTAGTAGATGACGAGATGAACCAAGTATTCTAGATGAACTAGTGAACTTTTTTTATCACAATGTTTTCTGCAAATAAGTAAAATGTTATAGACTTATAGAACACTTGCAACATGTGGAAAACAATTTTATTACATAGAGGAGAATTATAATCTATAAGATCTATAAGATTGTTTATATAAGCATTCAACCAAGTTGCAAGACACCAAATTAGGCGTCTTACGCACCTTATGGTCACAACCAACCAAAGGAGGCGCAAAGCATGGACAAAATCAATAAAGCAATGTGTTGGGCGAAAGATCCTCAAGAAAGCAAGAAAATAAAACGGAGTTAATGTTGATGAGGAAGATTGAGTTGTATGAAGAGTTTTGTTACAGATAAAGAAGAAGATGTTGATAACACATTCTTACATGTTAATACTGTTGAGTTAATCATATTGATAACTGTTTGATGTTGTGGAGTGTTTTTACTTATAAAGAACATTACTATTGAAGGTCTTAGTTGTAAGACCAACTTACTAAGTACTAATTTACTACAGATGAGTAAGTCACTACGGTTTTAAAAAAGAACGAGGGGAAAATGAAGATAAAGATTCATAGAAGGTTATGTTTATTTTGAATATAATTCATTTGAATTACCTTCAGTCTTTAATAGCATTATAATTCTTTGAAGCATTAGTTATGCACCAATATTACATGAACCAAATAACCCAAAAAAATCATACACTAAAATATATATATATTTGAAAATTAGAAGTTTAATATTTTAAAGTCAAGAACTCTGATCATAATTTTAGATAAACTAGGTTTTTCATCCACACTACGCAGCGGCGTTTTGTCGCTTTTATCTCGCTACGCGGCATGACTTTAGTCGTAATCGGTCTGGCTTATAGTAAACTATAAAATCAAATGTCAATCTTTAACAATCTTTAACAATACAGATTAAAATGGCTTTAAACCCATTAAGGATTAAATGGGCGTTAGAAGAAATGAATGAATTCATTTTTTTCTCACATTTAACAATCTTTAACAAAAAAATGGCTTTAAACCCATTAAGGATTACATGGTTCTTGGAAATCATGTAATTAACTCTAATATATATAATAATAATAGTTAATAGACTCAAAATATAATTTATTTTTGTGTTAAACGGTTCTTGGAAATCATTTTCATATACGTTGAAAAACTACCATATGTCGAATGATCTAATTACTTTTCTTTAATATTTTTCTAGTATCAAAAGAGTTTCAAATAAAATTCTTTGTTTGACTCATTTGTAAACATTATATCTTTAAGATTCTAGTTTGAATGTTAAATTTAATAATACAGATTAAAATAATATGAGTAAATACCATGGTTGGTCCCTGTGATTTGATTAAAGTTTTGAATTTGATCCTAGATCTTTAAAACTTGCAGACAATCCCCGATCTTAGTCCAAGCGTTTAAATTTTGTAAAATTTTAAAGGTTAGCTTATTTAACCAGGGGTATGTATGTCATTTATGTGTTATTTCACAAACTATCAAACTATTAAATATGCAAATGAGAGACTCGATATCATGAGCTGTGTAAAATTTTATTAAGATCATAACTCTGATGAAAGAACAATGGAAGTTACCTCTTGATCAGACTTTTTTGGGATTTATTGTTGCTATTATTTGGTGTTCATAGAGTTATCGATAGTAAAAATGTAAAATTATCCAACAAATTGTTTTTGAACAAGTAACTCAAAGAATAGGTTCTTTTCCTTTAATTAGATTAAGAGACATTAAATTAAAAAATTATATTTATGATTAATAGATTTCAAAGTAAGAAGAATGAAACTGATAGATAAGTTAAGCGATGATGGTTGGGACATGATCTTGAAACAAGTTTTCGTGTTTCTAACAACTTCTTTTAGTATTTTTGTTTTGGTCACAAAATTTCCTTTCGACTTTTATTTTTGTTTTTTCTTTAATATTTCAGTTTTAGGTTCTTCTTTTATAAATATTATATATATCATTGCGTTTGTATTTGCATTCAGGTATTTTGACGCTCAACAGAGTATGCTTTCGGGTTTTACGGTGCAATGACAATCACTTTTGAGACGGAATACGGTGTGTTTGACAGAGCGCACCTTTGGGAGTGACACACACTTTTACGATTGGTTACGTTCTAGGGTTTTATATGCTATAGTGATGGTTGTTATGATTTGTTTTCATTTGCAATTGATATTCAGCTTCATGTCTAGAGTTCGAGGTTGCACTCAGTCCAACTTTTTGTGTTTTGCTGTTTGTTTCGTTGTTGTTTAAGGGCATACGCATTATTGTGATTTGGTTTTATCAAAAGTGACTCCAATACTTTATTTTTATTTAAATTGACCACATGAAAGGGAGTCGTAGTTGATTGCAATTTTAATAAAAATTTTATTCAATTTTCTATACATCACCCTAGTTTGACACATGATCTAACTTGTTAAGAGGTTATTAATACTCATAACTATTGATTCAACTACATAGATTCATTCTTCTATTCGATCCCACAACCCGACAACTCAACGACGGCGACATGGTTCCAACCATTGATTTACATCTCGCTTTCGACAAAAACTCAAATACATAACGTTTCCATCTTGAGAAAAATTCAAGCCACGGATCTTTTGCGTCATTTTCATCTCTACAATAATGTCACTTTTAGTCAACCTAGCTATATGTTAGATTTCATTGCTAAACAATGGTATTATACATATTTAAAGATAACGAATACAAACAATTACTGACAATAAAGTAATACTTTTGTTTTAAAATGATTGGATGTTTTTTAATGGACTCTCCTTGTTATTAATTATTATAGTAATTCATGGACTCTTAGCCATCTATAATAAAATCATTACGTATTGAAGTGTGAGGAGGAAATTAATAAGTTGTGATAGTTATTTTTGATAACTTTTTTTTAACAACAGTTGTTTTTAAATAATATTCTTAAAGTTATTCATGTTACACTATTAATTTTTATAAACAAATTAACAGTATTAAAGAACCCGACAATCCTGTCTCTTTTTACCACATCTTTTTCCGTACACATATTAGGGTGGAGAGAGTGCTCTCATAACACACACCACACCACACCATATACTTATCAATCATATTTTGTTATGTCAATCTACTCCACATTACATCGCACACTCAAATTTGAAAACGGTGGTGCTGCCACACTACACCCCACACACACACATATGGGGCAGTAATCACAACAACAACAGGTCGTGAATGAAGCAATTTACGGCGTGAGGAGGGACGGCGGCATTGCTACTTGACAACAAACCTCGGCGTAGGCTCACGGCCTTGATGCCTCTCCCACTCTTGTATTTTCTTTAAACATTTGTTATTCTTATTTATTGAAGATTGAACAATGATTCTTAATTCTTAGCCTAAATGGTTGATGTGAGTTGCCTTAAAACTTTACTAAATTAAGGAAGTTTTGGGTTCAATTCTCCTTTATGATTAAAAACAGGTTTTAGGTTGGGTTTGAGAGTTTTCTCTTATATATGGTGAGTTTTCTTTTAAAGGTAGTTTTGAGTTGCATGCTTAAGTATTGAAAATATTCGAGTGAGTTAGTGGTCTGTCAGTGATCCAATCGTCGTTAAAAGAAATTGTTGAATATTTGCCGAAAATCTAAGCATAGTTAGAATAGTCATCCACCAACATCAACTCTTCTTTGTTAGTTAAAAACCCTAGCTAGAAAAACATGGCCAGAGAGTCTTTTTGACGCTATCAAATAGTTGCGAGCAAAAGTTATAGCCATAATGTAGCACTCGGCATAAGTGTCAATGACATCAAATGACAAATTTATCAAACAATTACTCTATAATTAATAATCATGGGAAATAAATAATGGTTTTTTAGGTTTTTTCAAATTAACATAATACTTTTTTTTTTTTTTTTTTTTGCATTGATTACTTTTTAGTTTTGATTTTTTTTTAATTTAGCCACATTTGTTTTAAATATTTTCAAATTTAACTTTAACTTTTGATTTTTAGATTTTGTCCACTAAAGTTTTAAATTTTAGAGTTTGGCCACCTAATTATTTACGTTTAAGTTTTACTTTCCTGAGTTTTGTCACTAAAGTTTAGTAATATTACACTTTGCCCACCAATTTGTTTTGCTTGTTTACTATGACGACTAAAATTTATGATCTTAGAGTTTGACCATTAATTTGTTTTTATGACTTTAGCCGTTAAATTTTAGGATCTTAGAGTTTGACTCTCAAACTACTCATAGTGAGGTTTTTTTATTATTATTTTTATTTTATTTTATTTTTTTTTTTAGTTTACTTACTGAAGTTTACTATTTTTATAGTTTATCACCAAACTTCGATTTTATAGTTTCCGACGAGCCAGATAGTAACCGTCCAAAGTAACGCTACATCGCGTGTGGGAAAAATGGCTGGCCTCCCGCCACGTATTTTTAGAGTTTGGTTATTAAAGTGTATTATTTTATAATTTCACCATAAGACTTCGTTTTATGGTTTCCGACAAGTTAGCTCGAGAACGACCAAAGTAACGTAGCCTTGCGTAGCGCGAAGGGATAAAACCTAGTTAGTATTAGATAAAGATGAAACTATAAATCTCATCTAATACATTATTGGTATATATAATCTATTAACACCGTTAATTATAAACTATTTAGATTATTTTGTTTTTTTTTATAAAGAGGCATCTCAAATTAAGAGTTGATTTGAGCCCCAAAATATACTGGCTCGTCCATATATATTTGTAATTATTCTAGTTAATTGTGTATTACACTGAATAAATAAATAAAATATTAAATAAGTTTTAATAAAAAAATTAAAAATTATAACAATATGTTAGATAAGATATGATTGAGTTACGTATAAGTAAATTTATCTAGTGAAGTAACAATAATTTCATTTTAAACTTTTACTTTTTGAAGTCGTTTTTTCAATGTTTTTTTATCAAATTTTTTTTTAAATAATATCATTTAATTATCCTTATAAAAAATGGTTTTAAAATAGTTCATATTAAAAAAGATTTTTGTTTAAGAAAACTTTTTTATCTTATATTCTTTTTAAAGTGTGTTTTTAATAAAAATCTGGTTTTAATTTTTACAATATTTGTTTTGTAATCTGAAAATATTTTAAATAATATAATTAGTTTATACTTATTAGATTCATTAGTCTACTTAGATGGATTTGGTTTGATTTTATATTTGTAAAAGCTTGATAATAAGTTATCCTAGCCTGTAAGCATAGGTTCATTAAATAATATTCGATAAGCATAATTCTATTTTTTTTTAGTAAAGTTTATTATAATGCTAGCTACGTATAAGCAGGTGGGCTCGATAACGTGTTAAAATCAAACTTATATAAAATGTTTGATACTTAAAATCTTAACCAATCAGCTCGGCTAAAATAGCTCTAATATTTTAGATATCAATTCAACCTCATTTCAGTTAATAAAGTTAATATCACTTAATAAATTCAAAAACATTTTAAGAAAAATATAGAAACAACAGTTATATATACTAGCTCATTTAGCAAAATAGTTTCATCGGCCTTGCCACATGTCAAAATTTCATTGGTCTGTAACTCTTTTTTTCCTTTATTTTCCTAATTTAATTATTTTAATAATTTGTTTATAGGTTCAAGCCCTGCCTTCTTTATTTTTTTTTCTTTTTTACTTTTCTAATATTTAATTTACTTCAATTCCTTTTTAATAATTAGGTTGCACGCATGTAATTGATACGCTTAAAATTATGCTTGTTAATAATGCATATTGGACCCCATTTTGAATGCTTTTTGGTTATAAATTCATTTGAAGCGACATTTAAATCGTGTATTATATGAATTTTATATGTTTGAATGGTGACTTGATGAATTTAATGAAAAATTCAAGAAATAAATGAAATTATTAAAATTTGGCTACTAACATAGACATGTCTTAATCTAACATGACCATGTTAGCAACAGATCAAAATTCACGTCTGATGTGTGACACGGCCATGTCACACCGTCATGTTTGGCGTAGATCTCACTTTTTAATCTAAATTGAACCTCATTTTCTACATACAACTTTGGGGATTAAAAACCCTAACTCTCTCTAGCCCCCAAGAGGGTTTTGAGCAATTATTCTAGAAAGATAAGCCAAGACTGAAGATCAAGCTCTACAAGAAAAGATCTAACAGCATTCTACCTATTCTAGCTTGATTTTCTTTTGATTTGCTTATTATTCAAGTTATTTGGATATTTTATAGTTAGCATGAGCTAAAACTCTTGGTTCACTATTAAATGAATCCTAGCTAACATTGATAATGTACATGTGATTTTTTATGATGATTATGTTGATGACTATAACATGTTCTTGAATCTTCTTCAATGATTATGTATGTTTGTTTGACTTGATTATATGTGAAATCTTTGGGTATCTTGACTATATTATGTTGGAGATATGTGTTAACGTATTAATTCATGAATATGTATATGGCATTTCACTAGGAATGGTGGATGGGGATTGAAACATAAATGATTGTTATTCAATTGTACCTCCTTGAGTATATGCTTAGAAAGACCATTACATTTGTTGTGAATTTCTCATATCATTGTGTATGTTTGGTTATGGTTTACTAGCGTAAATTATTGTTCATATATTCTTGATATGATATTCACAAGTTGGAGGACTTCATGATGTTGTTTTCATTACGTGATTAAAGGGGGTTGCTATTTGTTTATCGTATTTGCTTTCCAAAGGATTATGGGACTAAATAACCTTGACAAAAGTTTAGTCCACATTCATATTCAACATAATTATACAATGTTGTTGGGACCGGATCGGACCGGCCGGTCCGACCGCTTCAACCGGGGATCGGATTGGTGGCCGGTCCAGTTCACATCGAATCGTTTTGGGCCGGTCGAACCAGCCGGTTCATCCCGAATCGCTGGTCGGACCGGGAAACCGGACTGGTTAGGACCGGATTTTGTATTTTTTATTTATTTATTTGTTTGATTTTAATGGGCAAAAACGAGGTTTTGAACCATAAATTAGTATGTTAGATATAAAAATATAGTTAAGTTTTATATATAACTATAAAATATATATATATAAATTACTTATATTTAATTATATATATAACTATATATATATAATATACTATATATATATAATTATGACGTCATCCTGTTCTTAAATCCGGTCCGACCACCAAACCAGTAACGCGTCCGGTTCGACGTCCGATCCGATTCTGAAAACATTGTAATTATATCATTGGATCTTCATGGAATGACTTTAGATGGTTACTATGTTAACAACATTTTAACTTTCTAAAGATGTATGATTAGATAGCCTTGACAGGGGTTTAGTCTATTTTAATGTTACAAGTGTATAAATTGATCTCATCTTGTGTTTATATATGTTGTCATGGTTTGGGTAGGTGGATTCAAAGTGTAATTGAACATATCTTTTGCTTGATTATCTTTCTTTATATTTATCCATATTAATCTATTTATGTTAATTTTAGTTTAAAGTGTAAAATTACAAAATCATCTATATTTTATGTCTAAATAATAACGAAGGTTTACTATTAGTAGCTACAGTGTTTTTAGATTGATACTTGATTTTTGCCAAAGCTATGTTACATATATGATTCTATGTTATGTATATTTGTCTATCTGTGTGTGGTTTAGTTTTAAAATAAAAATCATTTTTATAAATTTAAAATCAAATGGTGTGAAAAAACATTATAAATATACACATACAACGGCATACATCAGTAACGAAGTTTGCACACGCACCACAACGTACAATTAACCATGTTCATGTTGTATGGCTCTACTCGGGACTTCCATTTAAATTATCATCCTAAAATTATTTTGCTACATCTTATGACCCATAATATATGCTTCAATATGTTTCTATTATGTTAATGTTTATACTGCAACGCAAGTAATGACGTTCAAGCAATGCTACACACGGGCACGTTACAATGCTTGGACAACATTGCTCGTGTCAATTTATAAAGATAGATAACTAATATGTCTATAAATAATATAAAATAACTTTGTCGACATATAATATGTTATTTATAAAAATAATATAGAGTTTGTTTTAACAACAGTTCTCTCAAAAAAAATTATACAAAATTCTCTTACGATTTTTAGTTGGATATAATCTTTTCATCCTTTAATATTTTTATTTTTAATAACTTATACATAAAAACAAGTATTTTGTTTCTTTAATCGAGCATGATAGTACTATTAACTTTTTTAGTTAAAAATAGCTTACATGTTAGTTACGTGTCACATCACGTTAATAGCCCTGTCATAAAACAATTAGTTAAAAAAGAAAAAAACTAAACTATTGGGATATTCATTGTTCATTAGATTCTCTTGTCAGTCCAATTTGATACACTTTTTTAATATAAATATCTCAATAATGGCATGCACATGTTGGAAAATTAAATATATATCATAATAAAGGCGTGCACATGCATACAAGATTGTATACCAATATTGACAAACTTGGTAGCAACTTTAAAAAGCTAAATATTAACGCAACTCTTAAAATTATATCAATTTCGTTGTCGAATTGGACCGCCTTTGACGAGGGATAGAGATATATTATATACAATTCCCACTACTATTGGCGAGCCAGCTATAAATTCATATCAAAATTATGTTGGCTATGCAAGTGGCTTTTTGGGAGTGTTATTTGTAGATTTTGTTAGATATTTTAATGTAATAGATTGGCTAGTCAACCAATGTGATCAAAATATCATCAAACAAATTAGAAGGTGCAAAGTACACATTTATTTAAGTTTATTGTAATCTAATAAAACGTTCTTATGAATGAAACCTTTAAGGCTTAAGCAATGAGGGTTTCAAAAAAACAACACCCTTTTAATAGGTTCAAGTGACAGAGCCCTAGTTGGTCAATATAGTCACAGTTGAAGATGTGAAAATCGGGGTAAAAATAGTCAAATTTGAAGATGATAGCTGTCGAAGGCAATTATCCCATGCCTACGAGAATTCGATTTTGAATAGCAAATTGGTCAGACTTCATCGTTATCTTGTTTTTTAGTTTATGAAAAATTCACACATAAAAACATATTTTGTTTTGATTCTGAGATTTATCCAACTAAAGATTTGTCTGAACTCTAAATTGTTTCAATATAAAAAAGATTTGCGGCTCTCATATTATCCCGATTGTTGATCAACAAATTACTATTCCTCTGTAGATTTGAGTGTTGATTTTAAACATTAGAAGATTAAAAAACATAACACGACTTATTAATAGAAAGACTTGATTTAAAATTTGATGATAAAAATGTCTAAACTTTATGATGATTTGATATTAATAAGAATTAGTAATTGAATGCATTATGTTAACTAACTTGAGCGGATATAATTACCCATGCATTCAACCAAAACATAAAAATACCTATAAACATATAAATAAATAAGCATGTTGCAATTTCGTTACAAACCAAATTGCTTAAATACAAAAAGAAATTATTTTATATACACTTAAATTAAATATTACATATTTACTTAAATCTCAAAATACAACTTGTTGATATTAAAAAGTAAGCCCAAGAGAATATCAGAATTAAAAAATAACTCTCCTCAGGGATCGAACAACGCAAATTTATTCAAAACATCATGCAAATACATTTTACACAAAAAAAATAAATAAATGGAAATTATCAAATTAAAACAAAAAAGAAGAATCAAATTGAGCCACGTGGACCAACCAAAGAATGCCACTTTGAGATTACTGTAGACGACTTCCAAATGTTAGTACTCTAAAGTCTACTCTAATAGTGTATTAATTTGGACTTTCATGTATCTTTTTCTACTTTTGAAACATTGGATTTATAATAATGTTATTTAAACTTAACGTTCACTTATATTTATTTGCTTACATTTGTTTATCTAATAAAACAAACAAACAGAAATATATATCTACTTCATTCATTTACATAATTGTACGTTGTTTTATGTTCATACATCTACATTCATTTACGTAATTGTATTTACACTTTTAACTTAAAAATATTTGGTTACTTTTGTAATATTAAATGTAATTATAATGGTATTTAAACTTTATGTTTGGATATCAACATTAACTTATAATTTATGTTCGTTTATGTTTTCTAATAATGGTATTTAAACTTTATGTTTGGATATCAACATTAACTTATAATTTATGTTCGTTTATGTTTTCTAATTATACTCATTTATGCTAAACGACATTTGGCCTAATGGCATCTAGGGTAATAGATGCTCACTCTAAAGGTCAAGGATTTATTATCTTAGGTTTTATTCATGAGCCTATCGAGTAGAATTTTCTGGATGAACATATACAAACACAAACACTTCTTTTTCTTAACTAATAAACAAGAGTATTCAATTGTTTAGTTATTTGTATATGTTCATGTGTTTTGTTAAAGTTAAACCAACAAACATAAACATGTTTTTTTAGATTCATTTTGGTTTATTTACGGTCATATTAAATTTTACATTGTGCAAAATACAATTTTTCTATTATGTTTCTTATAATGTACTAAGTTTATGAAATCAAAATAGAAGGAAAAATAGCAACAAGTTACGCCACTATTTTATTTTATTTTATTTTATTTTTTTGATAGCAAAACCAAGTTTTAAAAACTAAGTTGATAGATCTTGAGGTCGTAACACTACTATGCATGACCCATTGAACTCAACAAAGTAGCTTCATAGGCTCAGGCGCAAGAAAACCAAAAATATCAAATGCAAAGGATATAAACACGTGTTGGTTATCAAGACATGTTTTCTCATATGACACAACTTTTAACGTAGCTTAACCCACCTTGAAATCATTACTTTCCAAACCTCAAGAGAAAACACTACTATTAGATTCAACACACGCGTTTCCCTCTTATCCATCAAAAGAAAACACTTTGAATTGAAATACACAAAGTTTAAACTAAAATCTATAAATTAGAATTTATATTGGCCCATCTCTTTGTGCTGTTTGTAGGGCAGATTGGCCTTAAAACAGAGTGGGCAGGTCCCTTAAGCCCAAAAGGAAAACTTTTCTTTCTATATTCTAATACAAACAAGCCCTCCTAAGCCCAATTGAAATTCATTTCCTTCTAATTTCTAAATTCTTATATGAACCAGGGCACCAGGCCTCAAGACTCAGATTTTAAGGACCTGTTTTTGCTTGGTAAGCACCGGTATGGGGTGTGGTTTTTAACCGAACCTAAATATTAAACCCGAACAAAATCAACCTGAACCGAAATAAAAACTAACATGAGCAACTCAACCTGATTATACATTAACCCAAACCCGATTTTTATAAATGGTTCAGTATTTGGGTTGATTTTATGAGATTCGGTCAACCCTATTAAACCGGATGTCAATGATAAAAAAAAGCCCAACATTTGTGCTAAATTTTACATGAATATATATGTAATATGTGTGTGTATATTTATGTGTGTATTATGCTACCTTTTACATGCTTTGAAAACATGATTTTCTAGACTTTATATTTTACTGTTGTAATTCAATTTTATTATGTGAATTTTAAGGATAATCAAAATATAATATTCTTTAATATTTGAATTTGTATAATAAAGTGAACATAAATATGCAACAACTTTCAAATCAATATAATAAATAAAATTTTATATTGATAACACATGCTAAATCTCATACTTGTTTTTTTATTACATACATACTACTCATACAAATATTTGAGATAACAAATAATTTAAAGTTTAATGCTTTAGTCTAACCCAATTAGTTATTAACTCGACCTAAATAAACCCGAATACCAAAACTTGAAAACTGATTAAATATTACTTATTTGGATTAGTCTTCAGGTTGATTTTCTACCCCTAAAAGCCCAAGGAACCCAAAACCCAATTAAAAATTTTGAATGACACAGCTAGGCCCAAGTCATCGAGAGCAAACCCTAAAGGTGCACATTACATTTTAACTAGTTACCAAGCTAGGATACAAGCACAAAAGGTCCTAGTACTATCTAGGTGCGAATAAGCCCGAAAATGACTGCAATGAGTAGAGATCTCACTCATCAGTCTAAACAAGTAAAAGCTCAAACACAAGAGCAAGAGATCACTCAACAAATAGATAAGCTCAAAGGGGAAAGGAGAGAACCCAAAATCCAAATCGATTTTAGCTTTAGCCAATGTGTGCTTCGCTTTCCAAAAGATGCAAGAAAGTGTTGTGCAAGGTCCTAATCGTAGTGCAATAATTAGAACGGATGACCATAAGTTATGAGTTATGTCTAATATTTTTTAGTGGTGTTATTTCGATGGGGGTGGGGGGTGGAGCTTGGGTGTCACACTGTTGCCCTACGGCGTTGCGTGACAACACCGTCGCGGGTTCCCTACACTGTGGATCCCACTCACCCATTGACATATCCATGCTATTTGCATGCCACTCTTCTTGAACGTTAAATAGAGTCGTTGGCTCACCCAACCATAATGGCTATATTCATATTTTAACTAAAAATAATTCTTATCTTAAAAATACTAACTAATACTAAAATTTTGCACAACAATTTGCAAAAAATCTCCTCTAGTAATTACCAAACTTTACAAAAATGTTCCATGACAATTATTTTGTTTCCTCTTTGTCCTTTTCGATTAGTTCCTAGTCCATTAGGTTAGAATTTTTTTTATCTTTTTTATCAAACACGTCAACAGGATAGAATTTTTAAGTTTGTAATAATTTTCAAATTTTTAAAATTTTAATGTATTTTCTATTTTAATATAGTCTTTAAATTTAATTTCATATCCATTTATTTTTATGAAGTAATTTAAAAATAATAATAATTTTTTTAAAAATAATAATAATTTTATGATGTGATATAAGTATCTGAAAATAGTGTGGTGTGTATGCCATATCATAATATAATTAATATAATTTGTAAATAGATTATATGGTGCAATGTGTGTAATGTGGGCAACTCTCCCACCTTTACTTAGGGGGTGTTTGGCCTAGTTTTTTTAACAAAACTTATAGCTTTTTTAGTTTTTTTTACAAAATAAGCTTAACTTGATGTTTGATTTAGCTTTTTAAGCTTATGCTTATTAACTTATATAAGCTAATTTGAAAAAGCTTATTTGAAGATGATTTTTTAGCTTATTTGAAAAAACATATTTGTATAAGGGTATAAGTTACTTATTTGTCATCAAATGATAGTAGATTAATGATTATTGAAACAACTTATTACCGTAACAAATTAAAAAATTATAGATTTAACGTATAATCAACTTGTACAATATAAACTAATCTAAACACTTAAAAAAAACTTATCAAATAATAAAAAATAAACCATAAGCTACTTTAAAATATAAGTATAAACAAAAAAATAAAAGCTAGACCAAACACCCCCTTATTTGATGAAAAAAACCTAAACGATTTATAAGCTTAGTATCATTGGTTTTGTGCCACAATTTTATTACGAGTGAATTGGTGTGATAGACAAAGTACATTTTGAAGTATAAATTCCCACAACAGCTATGTGAGCATTATGAGTGAGATTTTTTTAAATCCGTTTGTTTTTTTTCTTTTACCTTAACCAGGAATTAAATCTCGTGCCACTACATAGCGCCATTACAAGCGACAGAAATGTTTTTCACAAGTACAATTGAATCTTGTTACATTATAATGATTAACAATTTAAAAGCAACACGAAACAAACAGTCTAAACCATTAAGTGCTGCCAAACAACCCCTTAGTCATGTTTGATATCTTTTAGACAATCCATCATTCTGAAATCGAGCCAACATTTAATGTTAAGAACGACGTATGAATTGTTCATTTTCGTATGTTTTTGATTACTCAGGAAAAAAGTAAATCAAACAAATGTAAAAAACCAGCATGAAACCTAAAGTTGTACTCAAATCTATCCAACGAAAAACCAAAACAAGACGAATTAAGTGGCACCCAAAAACTAACCTAAAAGTAAATCAATATCTTTAAACTGCTAATTTATAAAAAAAGAAGAGTTTTTTTTTTCTTTTTTTGGTAAGAGATGTATGGATAAGTTACTATGAAACACCATCGATCGAAATCAGTGATGGGTTTCTCAGCGAAACTGCCATTGAGTTTGATTTGGGCCTCCCATGAATCAGAATAAGAACCAATTTCATACCTTATCTGGGATTATGGAGGCACACAACCGAATTTAAATCGATTCAAAAACAGAAATTACAAGTAAGATATTACGAAAGTTATTAAGATCTGGAGATGGTGATGGAGGATTGAAGGTGGAAGTTGAGTCATGTGTGTCATGTGTGTGTGTGTGTTTATATAGGAAGAACAAAAACCCTAAAAGGCTTTGTTAAGTTTACTTGAAGAAAGTATCATAGTTTCTGGTTTTGTTGTAAGGCCCATTACCATAGTCCAGCCCAAATATAAAACTATCATGGCCGGTGACCCGATGTGGTGAACAATTTGTGATTTGTTCGTTGAAAAGCTCTTTTATTTTGTTCATCTAATTAGTAAAAAAATTAGAACAAGAAATTTTGTTTGACTAGTTAAATGAATAAATTTGAACAAAGGTTGCATCCGTTCATTTGTGTTTGTGAGTGTTCGGTAGTGTGTTCATACATACGTATGTATTCGTTTGTATTTGAACATTTAAAGGTTTTTATATCTTATTGGTTTTCATTTTATAAAATATGACATCTAGTTATGCTAGATGCCTTTGCTGACATCTTTTATCTGATAATTTCAACTTTAGTGTGTGTTAAAATTTGACAAACTTCTTACTTTGTATTAATTACGTTTATGATAATTATGTTAATTATGTTTGAATATTTATGTTAAGTGTGTATTTATTTTTATGGATTTTATGTCATTTTTGTGATGAAAAATGCAGATTTTATTTTAAATAAATATATGACCATTTATATTCTTTTATGTTCATGAATGTTCATTTGTGATCGTTCATTTCATAAATATTTGTTTATGTTCGTTTACGTTACGTTGAGTGTTTGTTAACAATTCATGAACAGATTCACTTCCTTGATAAACGAACACGAACAAGAACTTTCATTCGGTAAGTATTTATAAACAGTTTATGAACAAAATTCATTTCTCCTAATGAACATACACGAATAAGGCGTTGTTCGTGCTTGCTCGTTTTGCATCCCTTGATATTTGATCATAAAAATGTAGTAATAATATATAATATGAATGAAAGGTTAAAATTAGAAAAATCAGTTACTCTTTTAAAATGTTAGTTTTGAATTTGTAAAAGTTAATATAAAATCCAAATGAAATGAAATTGTAATCATATATCAAAGTTATTTGTTATTTCTAAAATTTACCAATGGGCTTACTCATACATTAACTAAAGACTCAGATGGAAAAGAAAAAACTGAAAAAGTAACTCATGGATTAATTTTTTTGACTAATAACTCATGGATTAATTAACTTACATGAATAATATAGATAATCTAGAATAAAAATTATATTAATATAAAATAATTTTATATAGTAGTTACATATCATTTCTTAATCTATTTTCGAATATCCTTTTATCCCCGTACGAGCCAACCATTTGAAAAATGAGCCTCTCATCATTTTCCCCTACTTGAAAAGTACTCATCCTCAAGTTTTTGTGGTACGGAGTTTTAGTTGATGTGTTTACTTTTCCTTCTTTCATAAATATATTAATATCATCCATTATGAAATCGCAAAGTGGGAATGGAAAGATTGAGAGGGTGTAGTTATACGTTGATAAAGAAAATGTTTGATAAATAATTACTAAGTTGATATTACTAATGTACTAATCTTTAATCTGTAGTTCAATAAAAAAAAGGATAAAACACTCGTAACGGCCGTGTTTTTTATATGGATAAATATACCATAAATTAAATCGTTATGTATGAGTGCCAACGTGATTTTTTATAATTGCTAGCATATTTTATTATTTTTATTTGAACGTTGATAGGTGTGTAGCTCATATATTTTATTATTTTTATTCGTTTTTATTCTCCACCACATTTCGTAAATAAAACTATGTTGGCTTCTTTAATACCTCCCATACCCAAACTGCCTTTGTCTTTAGATGCCATTATTCTTTCCCAAACGACCCATCTTATCTTGACTCTTGAACCTGTTCCACCCTATAAAAATCTCCTTAATTCGAATGCCTTCTACTCTTTATTCAATGCTTTAAAGATTGATATGTAGTATGTGGGAATACACCCAAGTACTACCTTTATCAGAGAGTGGTACGCCCTACAAAAAAAAAAAAGATGATAGCTTTCTATGAAGATGGATTAGGGTCAATACAGTCGTCTCCCAAGTCCTATGTAGAACAGAATGTGTTTATTAGTTTCACTTGAATATTAATTGGTTAACTAGTTTTAATTGGTTAATTAGGGTGTTGAAAAAAGATTAAAATATCTTTAATTTTAATGGAGGTTTTAACGGCTTGAATGGATTAAATGAAAATAACAAAATTTGGTAAACTACAATGTTGAAATTAAAGATATTGCTCCACACTAATTGCCAAATCAATAACATATGCTAGTCAATTAGCCAATAATTTCACAAAAACTTTGTATTGCAAATTAATTAAGCTAATCAGTCTAGAATCCTTAACCAGAATAGGACTATTTACCTTAGGCATCAACGTGATAAAAGAAGAGTTGCATCCCTAAAGAATCATAATATTTGCAAAAAAAAATTCTTCAAGAACTCCATAATCTCAAAATTTTCGTTTCCACTCAACCAAATAGCCTTTTTTTTCAAAGCAAATAAGCTCTTTAACTTCAAGAATGGAAACATCCATTTCCAAAGCTCTCGATTGGGTTGAACTCCTTATATTTTTCTTTAGATATTTGGCACTTTTTACATTATTGAGTCAATAATCCACTCACCATCCACCATAATGTCTCGAATAGCAAGTTTGCGCCTTATCTGTTTAATAATCCATAATAGAATTTAGAAATCTCATCTTCTGCTGCTAGTTTTTGATCTTAAGCAGATTGAGCCGAACCCATCCCTTGGACACATAGTTTATCCAGATCAGCAAAATGATGAAAACATAACAAATTAAGTCATCAGTGATATTCATTTGTTTTGTAGTGTTTTTTTAATGATACGAGATATAGGCATATAATAGGCCAATAGAGTGAACTTGTCTTAAGAAAATAAACTACTAAGAGTTACAAAATAAACTTAGAAAACGCCTTGTATACTAGTAATGTACTGAAGTAGATTGCTTAGAAGTGGTATTTACCATTTACATAAGCAAAAACATCATATGGCTCTTATGGAAATGTCAATTATGATAGACATATTTACATTGTAGAAAAGAATATAAGTTTAGAGTTAATTACACGATTGGTCACTGCGATTTGCCCATATTACAATATTGATCCCAACTTTTGAGAAATTACAGGTTTCGTCCTTACTGTTTGCCAACTCGTAACATGATTGGTCCCTAACACTAACTTCTGTTAAGTTTTTCAGTTAAGTGGATGTGAAAAGTCTAAAATACCCCTACCTCAACCCACCGCACCCCTACCCCTCCCTCTTCGTATCACGGCTACATTCTAAATTGTCGGATCACACCAGAACCATCGCCGGACCACCATACTACAACCATCAATACTGATCGGGAGACGGAGACGACGTCGGTGTGCAGGCGGGAGGCAGCAACGGCGGTGCGCGGGGGCGACGGCGGTGCGCAGGCGGGGGGCAAAGACGATGTTGCAGTTCATGTGTGTGTATATAATGGGTATTTTGGTCTTTTCACATCCAGTTAACTGAAAAACTTAATAGAAGTTAGTGTTAGGGACAAATCGTGTTACGAGTTGACAAACAGTAAGGACCAAACCTGTAATTTCTTAAAAGTTGGGACCAATATTACAATATGGACAAACTACATGGACCAATTGTGTAATTAACTCATAAATTTAAGATCTTTGCAATATGTAAAACTAATTATGACCGAAGACTGTAAAGAGAGTTACAATTAAAAGTTAGAAAAGGGTGATTTCATAGTTAAGATGTTTTCGAATATATAGTAAACTCGTGTCGGGTTTATGAATAAACAAAATATTAAATGGAGTGATAATTTATCAATTATAAAACGATATTTTATGATAACATATGATTAAAATTACATATGAATAAAAACTATAAATAATGAAATAATGATATCAACTTTTTTAACTTTTATTTTTAAACTTTTTTTGTTTTTTTCTAAAAAATTAAACATTTTGTTTCAAAATGAACCATTTTAAAAAAATATCATTTTTAAAAATTTCATTATTATAAATCCTAATTTTAATTATTTTTGGATTATAAAAACTTTACTTTTTAAAAACACCATTTTTAAAATATTTTGTATTTTTAAAAAAGTTTGATGTTTTAGAAAAATTTCTTTTTAAAAAAAAATATATATATAGAAAAATCATTAATAAAAATATAACTATTTTTAATCTAAAAAAATAAATGATATTATTAGTGATTAATGTAATTATTTAATAAAAAAGAATAGCGAGAAAATATTGATGATGTGGAATGGTGTGTAGATACGTGTATTTTTAGTTACTTTTTTATTAAAGTAAAAAATTAATAACATAAATTTATTTTGATATTCAGCACAACCAAACAAGTTCACAATAAAACACCATCAAGTTTACAATAACGCACAATCGACACCACCACTACACCACCATGTCACCCTTACAACACAGCCATACTAACAATAAATTACAAGACACACACACAACATTGCAATCAACAATGACATTTGATAAAGATAGAGAATTAAAAGGACAACAAATTTGATCTAGCAATGGTAACTCGATTGTGGCAACTTGCATTTTTCTGGTAGTTCCATGACATGTTTAGGGTCAATATCATAAAGACCCAACAAGCTAGAGTCCTTCAACCTGCAAAAACACGGTACATCAGCATTAGTCAGGGCGGCGCAACACTCCGCGGTTGGTAGTGGAAGAGGATCTACACCTTTTGCCACTGCGGGCTGGCATGTCTTTAGAGCATCAGTGCTCACCCCGCATATGGGGAAACCATTTGTAGCCATCGGTTCAGTCAAGAGGGTTGCGACTAGAACAATGGTGAATATGGCTAACTTCTTGTAGGACTCCATTAGGTTTTTTATGAGATTCTCACTGCTCTTTGTGTATTGGTAGGTTTTTTTGATGCAAGTATGGTTGGTTTATGCTTTATATAGAGAAAAAAATGTACGTATTACCTGCAAGCAATGACAAAATGGTCCTGTCACACTTTTACTATTATTTAACCCGTGTCACGAGTTAATTATTTGTATATAAAGATAATATAAATGTGTGGTTGTGCTTCTTCGGGTTTATTAATTTATTAAAGGTTGGATTTCTAGCATTCTAAGAAAGGAGATATATACTAAATGTTAAAATGATATTTATCAAATAATTGCAAACTATATAATTGTTCTCTAGCATGTGAAAAGAATTACGAGAGAATCATTGAGTAAAAAAAGAAAGATGTCACTAAAAAAGATCACTAAAGTTCCTGAACGTTTAGTATTATAAAGTTTTTGTCACAATCACTTGAATTATGCACGCATATAACCGAAATTAGGGTTTCAAGTTTTTGTATTCTATGATTTTATAAAACAAACCGATATTTAAAAACAGAATTAAAACATATAATTACGAAAAACTGGAAATCAGGATAATAAGATTTATAGTATATATGCTTTGTGTGATCTCGTGAGTCTTTGTGGGATGTTAACTTGTTGGCATTCTTAACCTTATTCATCACGGGCTTGCTTAATATTATGAAATTCAATTCCTCTTTTTTTTTTAATCCTATATTTTTTTTTTGACAAAACTTTTCATTTGCTTGTTGTTTTATCAAATAATTTACAAGTGTAGGATTCAATTCTTGGCCTTTTTACATTTAAGAATTTAGTCACGTTTTGATGCGGGTCTAAATGTGAAGTAGCAAGTTATTTTGTATTTGTAGGCATCCGATCGTTTGTCCACGGGGGTTTCGCTAAAATGGATATAACTTTATCTAGGAGGCTTTGTTTTAGCCGTAGGCAGTTTGGGCCGTCATTCCACCCCAAAAACGTCTTATTATATGAGTATTTTAACTTGTTATGTTATTTTTTAGCTTTGTTGAACTTTGTTTATAGCCTAGTTCTTGGCCAGTTTATGTTTTGATGTTTATTCGAATTTTTTCTTATAATTTATATTCCTGTAAAATATATGAAAATTATTTTTTTTCTTTATCACAAGTGTGTATTATTGTGTGAAATTCCTGATTATTGGTATTTTTTGTAAATAAATGATAGTTAAAGAATTGTTTCTTGTATTCTTTGTAAATCAACAGGTTCAATTACTTATATTGCTTTCGGTCAACATCACGTACGTTTGAACTCTAATAAGGAGAGAACATGGTAACCTTACCGTAACAGATTTATATTTTGAAACTTGTGTTGGTAAATTGGTTAAAAATAAGTTTTTCATCAAGTTGTGCGTAAGAATGATTTTTCAATAACTTTAAACAAATATAAATGTATATGTTATTTTTTAATATACTTATTATTTTAGGTACATGTTAGTGCTCTCTTTTGAAAAGCTTCTCAACAAATCAAATTAGGGCCATAACGATACTAAAATAAATAAGGGATCGATCCTCAAAGTAATATGTTTGAAATTGTTATAGATGTGAATTTGCTACTAACGACCAAATTTTCTACCATTGACGTCATCATCAGTTGGTATTAATGACCACACTCCGGGTCAATACCAAATTTTCTACACATGCACTAGAATTTATAGTTTCTACACATGCACTAGAATTTATAGCAATTCTAGAAACATGTAGTATTTATTTCTAGCGTTTTGAATTTTCTTCTATCAAGGTGATTTTGGATGCTAGTATCTTCTCTGGCTGTACACATTACTTTGTCTATTGTATCATTCGAAAGAAAGAAGTTCAGTTTAGATACTTGAAATTTGTTTAGGAACTAATGATGAACATGCATCCTTTAAACATTTACTTTTATTATTGTTTATCATCATCTTCTTCTTATTCTCTTTATTTTAGCTATAAAAGTACTTGTAATTTACTTAATTTCTTTTATTTGTATATTGCAATTCATATATAGAAGTGTTTTTTATATTATTTTACAGGTATCTTTCCTATAATTTTTTTAAAGAAATATTTAATACCATTAGTTACAAACCATTATGTTTTGATTCATATGAGTTTGCTCCAAAACAGATTTTTGTGTATTAAAAACATCTTTTAATTTTGAGTTTATTTCAATTTTACTCCCTAAGGTTTGACAAAAATAACTATTTTCATCCAAAAGATTAAAAACATATATTTACCTCTAAAAGTTTAATAAGTTGTTTCAATTTTAATTCAAAAGTTTTATTTTTTTGGATTCAATTTGAAACAATGATGAAACTTTTGGATTAAAATTGAAACAAAGACTAAATTACAGAAATTATCCTTTAAGGTTGTGTAAAATTATGGATCTTGTCCTTTAACTTTCAAAATTACATTGGCTATCTTTTTTATTGAACTTACTTTCACTTAATACCCTTTATACTAACCTCCGTTAAAAAATACTGTTAACCCCACTCACGTGAAATCTTAAGTTTGGATTAAAAATCCGGTTTATTTTAGTTTTATCTTTTCTCCCACCTTCAGAAGTAATGTACTTTATCTGCTGGGTTACGGACGGTCATTTTACTAGAGGTTTATAATCTACCCTTGTGTGATTCCTGTTGAAGCATATACTCGAGGGGTGGGTGCAATGAAAAATGCAACCATGGCTTGGGGAGGGATTTTTACTTATTCAACAAAGAAATTATCTACTCCAATATGAATTAATACTAATATAATAGAAAAGAACTGTCTTTTCTGTATACTTTTCCCGGTTCCGCTGCTACCGCGGGCTTTACGCAATCGATCCATTCTATCATTGTTCTCATTACTTCTCGCGGGAAAATGATCCCACAAGGAAAAGAATTCTACAGTACGAAATAACGAACTTGCAAAACGGATCTGTTTATCATAAAGAGATTCGTCGTTCCTGACTCTGTTTCACCTTAATTGTTATTTGAACAAGTAAAAGTCTTGCATAAGTTTATTGACCCGGTCAGGAAAAAAGAAGTAACTCTAATTTTTTATAATAGTTCCCATTCATCTTAAAAAGTTCTGTTGTAATGCAGGGATCAAATTGCCGTTTCATTGGATGGTTTGATCCGTAGATGTGTGAAAGATCAGTGCTGATTATTTCAGGTCTATTGAAGGCAAAAAATGAACTTGAAGAAAATCTTAAAATTAGCCAAGCTAAATCAAGAAAATGGAAGAAGTGTTTGTTTATGACCTGGATTGGGATTATTGTGTTTTTAGCTGCTATGAAAATGTACTAAGCTAATGTCTTTCAACTGATTTTGTATTAGGCAAATGTACTAAGCAAATGTAAAGTTTTGGGACTAATATATTGTTTCACTATGGTAATGACATATGCAACCAATATTTTGAATCTTATATTGTTTTTTCTTTTATGTTTGACAATATTACTACAGTTGAAATAGAATATCATTATCTATATAAATATGTATTACATGAATTCAAGCAAAAATATAAATTACAAATGCATTTAATCAAACATAAACCATCATATGGCTAAATAACCATACAACCAACAAAGTCTTTCAACATACACCTAAAACAGACACCACCATAGTTATTAAAATACACCATAAGGTTTGTTCATTACATAAACCATAGATCATTCATTAAATAAAACATAAACCACCAAAAGACTAGTTACACAAAACTAGATTTGTCCTCTTCAAGTCCTGTTATTATTGTTAGTTTGTTTACACTTGCCACAGGTCACTTATGTTGCTTTCCTTTACAACTTTTCACTTTGTGTCACATCCTCTAACTCTATTGCTGATCTCTTTCTTGCCTTTCTTGGCCTCCCAGCAGGCTTATGATAAATAGGTGGTATGATAATTGTTGGCACTTAGGATTTTGGCCACATTGATCTACCATTAATTGGATAGATCTTGAACTTATATAAACTTCTTTCCACCTTTCCATCTTGTAAATAGGATTCAAAAAGCTTTCAGGTAAGCCAACTGATTGTCCATTTGCAGCTTTGTTCCAGAGGGCTGCCACTGCATGTTTGCAGGGTATGCTAGTGAGTTCCCATCTTCTGCAAGCACAGCTTCTTTGACTCATGTTCACCACACACTGATCTCCAAATGGCCCACATACTTGATAGTGTTCTTCCCCATTCCAAATCACAGTATATCTATCAATAATGTTTTGATAGAACATATTAGTAGCATATGATTTTAACTTTTAAATCATTTATAGTTTTATAATGACCTACTAACCTGGTAGCATCCTTCTTGATTGACTCAAACAATTTAGTAGCATATGGTGTTAACAAACCCTCACTTCTATCAATAACTTTAAGAACATTCACTATTCTCCTCATCAAGTACTCCCTGATGTACTCTAAAACAGTGATTATGGATTTGTCCCTACCATCTAAAATCTTAGAATTCATAACTTCACACATGTTATTAAGCATGACATCTGAGATTGCCCTACCTATAATCAAACAACTATTTTAGACAACCATATGTAATGATTTAGTAATAAAACCCTAATGTACTTTATAATTACCTGAGAAGTGTGATCTTGCCCGGTGTTTGGGTGGTATTTTAGACAACCGCACATGTGCATTGCTATTGAATTTCTTCAGCTCATCCATTTCCTTTTCAAATCTAACAATTGTTGTAGCCGTGGCAATTTTCCATAGGAAATCCTTGTACACTTTTCCTTTGAAAGTTTGTCTCATATTCTCATTGATATGTCTGAGACAGTATCTATGTTCAGCACATGGAAATACCTTAGCCAATGCAGGTATAATGCCCTACTTTGAACATAAAACACATATGAAATTATGTGAGTTACAAAAGATTGAATTGAAATTATTAGTTATAAATGTAAACAAATTAAAGCACACAGAAACACCTTTTGCCTGTCACTTATAAATGTAAAGTTTGAGTTCCTCTCTAAGTCCAAATCATCACCAAGGCATTGTAGAAACTATGTCCAAGAGTTGAAAGTTTCAGCTTCTACTATGGTATAGGAAAGTGGATAAATACCATTATTTGGGTCAATACCCACTACGATAAGAACCTGGCTTGAAAAGGGACCTTTCATGAAGGCCCCATTAAGGCCTAATAGATCTCTCCTAATTGCTTTGAATCCTTGTTTTAAAGAACCTAAACACACATACACTCTCTTGAATCTTTTATGTTCACTTGTTGGGTCTGTTGATGGCTCAACCTCTAATTTCACTAATGTACCAGGATTTGTGTTCATCAATTCATCTAAATAATCTTTAAGCATGCCATACTGAGAGCTGTAATCACCATGGATTTGGACCAAAGCTATGTGCTTGGCCCAGAATTGAAAGCCTTCATTTGAGAAACTCCAACTTCATACCTTCTCTGAAACTGCTCTTGAACTGCTTTCACTAGAATATTAGGATTTTCCTCTAATTGATCCATAAGTTGTTTTGAAAGAAAAGTTGTTGTACATGCTTTAATGTGCCTGCTTTGAAGGCATTTATGCTCATCTACCAAGGTTTTGACCACCCATGTCTCTGATCTAGATTCCTTGGAAAGTAAAAGCACCCAAGGGCATAAATACTATTATGGGTTTGTCTTTTTTCCTCTGCCTCTAATATTTTTCTGTTTTGGTCCTTTACTTTTATTACAACTGCTAGACCCAACTTGACTTTCCTTGTGAACTCCATCTGTAGACTCAAATCTGGGAATATCACCCCAACAAATAGCTCTAACCCTCTTCCTATCATCCTTTAGAATTCTTAATTGTCTTATTGTTTCAACAGCATGTTCCCTAATCAACATTTTTGTTTCTTCTTCTTTAGTTCCAAACATTTGACCAAAATAGAACCTTGATCTGTTTTCATTCTCTTTCCTTATAGTCTTTAATTTTCTTTTTGTAATACTACTACCATTCTCATTAGACTCTGACCCACTAGAAAAATTTTTTTTATCAATTTCATCAATTTCTATCTTATGACCATCTGCATTATCATTTACATTAGCATCATTTTCAACATCACCATCAACATGGACCCTAAAATCTCTCATATCAACCTCTACATTATCAATATTGTTCCCATCATCTGTATTGAAATCACTATCATCCCCATCACTTTCATTATCAAGATGTAGTGCTTCATTTTCATCTATATCATCAACATGCTCTCCTTCATTACCATCTATATTATCAACCTGTTCTTTTTCATTTGCATCTACATTATTAACTGGATCATTATAATCACTATCAACCTGCATTCCTTCCTTCTCATGTAGTTCATTTCTAGAATGCATTTCTTCGTTCCCATCAATACTATCAACTTGTACATTACCACTACCAAAGAAAGGATCAAAGTTTGGATCATTTAAACTGATTTCAATTTGATCTTGTTGGGCACTACTTTCACCATCTTCATTAACGGTATCATCAGTCCACCCTAACAACAATCTACATCTACTGTCAATAGTTATTTCCATGATCATTATCTGTGCATCACTAAGCTCTTCAATTCTAACCTTAGATGGAGAGCAGAAGTAAGTATGCACACTTGTTGTTTCATATTCAACATACACATTAATAAGCTTATGTACATACACATATTTTAAAAACCCTAACACATCTGCATCACTCCCGAAAGCCTTAAGACCAAAATCTAAATTAGAATCCGGCACTAGATAATGGTAAAACCTCTTGACGTCTGCTTCATGACCTAATTTGCCCATAACAACGTCCAACTCATGTACAGAAAACTTGTCAATATCAAGCATATCAACAAAATTTGTAATACGTTCAACGTATGATCTACCTGGAAACCGTGTGAACACACCACCATGATGCAATTTTATAAAAAAATAGATGAGGAAAACCCACTGCCATTTGAGAATTACAACAACTTATTAGACATTTTACATGTAAACAAAAACTTAAAAATGCAATCTTTAATCACATTTCTTGATCAAAATATCAAAGCATCAACCTCATCTTGTTGTAGATGTTGTCGTATCAGATAGTGAGGAGCCATGGATGATTTTTGTATGAGATTAGGGGAAGATTTGTAGGGGTGAAGTGAATTAAGTGAAGATGTTCAAGAATTCTAATATAACGTATAAAAGGACGGAATTGCCCTTCACATGAGAGGGGCGTGAGTAGGGTTAACAGTATTTTTTAACGGAGGTTAGTACAAAGGGTATTAAGTGAAAATAAGTTCAATAAAAAGGATAGCCAGTGTAATTTTGAAAGTTAAAGGACAAGATCCATAATTTTATACATACTTAAAGGATAATTTCTGTAATTTAGTCTTGAAACAAATTATAAAACATTTAAAGTTAAATTGATGTTTTCAATCTTTTGGAGGAAAATGATTATTTTTGTCAAACCTTAGGGAGCAAAATGAACTTAACTCTTTAATTTTTGTTTCGAATCAAATGCACAATTTGTTTCAACATATTTTAATTTAGAAAATATCTTCCGTAATTGGTTAGAATGAGTTCGTTTCAAAACAAATTTTTGTCTTTGCTATTTAAAACCTTCTTATTGATAAAAGTAGAAAATGTCAAAATGTTGGACAATTTTACACTTCTTGTGAAAATTGAAATATTGTTATTCAATTTTAAGTTGTATTTTTCAATTTTTAGAAAAATGGCAACATCAACTAACACTATGCATTACCATTAGTTGATAATGTTGAGGCAGTAACAATTGTTGTCAATCATGCTAAAAAGCCTGATAAATTTTTTATGGTGCACTTTGAAATGAAATAACAAAAGATGTTATTTTACTCGACTACCTTAAATTGTGCCATCTCTTGACAAAACTTGTTGCACAACATGCAAAAGGAAAGATCAGGTTCAAGCAAAGAGCACACTAGGTGCTTGGAAGAATTCAGAATTTTTGTGTCATAACTATGTGTAAATGGCTAGGTAGATGCCTTGTATAATGTTTACTGTTCTATAAAGATCGACTAACGAAGAGTTAATGGAGTCTTCAGACAATAAATACAAACCGGATTATGTCGGAACAAAGAAATGTGATGTAACCCATTTCTTAGACTACAAAATGCTTTATTCAAAGACTGATGAACCAAAGTCCAAACGTTTCGAGTTATACTTCATGACATGTGTGCTAAGGGTGGGTCACTTAATAAGACTTTTCAAGTTGCAGAGAGGATTGAGAAGTTGCTTTAACTTTCATGCGGGGGTCAACACCATGGGTAATAAAACCTAAGGGTGATATGTTGACATGGGGGCCACCCGCCATATTCATGGTTATAGGCAATGAGGTTGTGTGTGATGAAAAGCTTTACAAGAGAAATAAATTTATTCTTGACATCAAGGTTGTAGGCAATATGATCTTAAAGATGACTTGTCACAACGAGCTCACCTTGAGTGGCACATTCTATGTTCGAGGGATACATAAGAATCTTGTCTTTGATTGGTTACTCAACAAGTTTGGTTTAGACTTGTTCTTGATAGTGATAAGGTTATGCTGACCAAACATAAAATGTTTGTAGGCAAGGATTATGCCCTTAATAGGATGTTCAAGCTTAATATGATAGTTATTAAGAATGAAACAAATAACACTACTACTTTTATTTATATGCTTGGTTCACAAATGTTTAGTATGGTAGATTACGTCTTGTAAATTTTAATTCAATGCAGCGCCTGATTAAACTAAAGCATACCAACATTCCATATTGATTCAAATTTTAAATGTAATGCTTGTGTTAAATCCAAAGTAACAAATTCATCATTAAAATCGGTTAAAAACATAACTAAAACCTTTGATATAACTCAAACAAATGTATGTGACATTAAATCAGTTCCCATGAGAGGTGTTAATAAGTACTTCATCATGTTTATTGATGATAGTACAAAATATTGCTATATATACTTACTTAAGAGTAAGGATTAAACTACACAAGTTTATGTTATAGAAAAATAAGGTTAAGAATCAACTTAACAAGAAAATCAAAGTTATGAGAAGTGAAGAGCAGGTGAACATGTCTCACCATTGGCATATATATGTTCACAAAATGGAATGATTACATATTTAGTGCATATGCATACAATAGTAATGCATATTGGTTTATAGTTCACAAGTCTAAGAGTATTAATATACACAACAACACTGTCATCAAAACAAGGAATGTCATATTCTTTGGAGATGTGTTTCCTTGTTTAAGACAAGAACACACAAGTTTATCAAAGCTAAATGATGATATTATTCATAATATAAGTATTAAACAATTTGAAGTTGATAAGTTTAAGCCAAGACAAGGAAAACATGTAAGAGAAACCCTTGGTCCAAACTTCTTGGCTTATATGGTTAAAGGTGAGCCCAATACATGTTTGCAGATCATAGCAATAAGGTGCATATCAACCTCAATCATATGTGCCCTCTCTCGTTTAGTAGCCTTGCATTGGTCAGCGCAGTGACTAGATTCACCATAATTGTAATATTTCATTTTAAAAGGAGGGGCTTTTTTTTTCACACCATATTTCCTTGGCCCAAGGTCCACAAACTTAGCCTTGCCCTAATTTTTAAGCTAGTACTCCTTATTTCCCCGAGAAGATTGGCCTTGTTCAACCATGTTGGCCTTTGTAGAAGTTTGCATAAAGCTACCTTTAAGAGTAAATCAGTTGTCTTCCTTAATGTGAAGACGAATAGTAAGGTTTCCATAGTCATCTCCTTTCGTTTATGCTTTAGGTAATGCCTGTAATCAACCCACCTAGTAGTAACTTCTCAAAAATGGCAGCAACCTGGAATGTTTTACTAAGAATCATCTTCTTTCGGTGGATGTCACTAAGTATGACGAGTAATTCTTGAACTTGATTAATAATAGTTTTAAAATTAACTATCTTATAATCCAAGAAATGAGCCACATCGAATCTCTTCTCTGCATCTTTTGTTTTACACTTGCGTTCTCATAATTCTTTGGTAGTTGCTATCTTACTATACACGTTATACAATAAATGCACAAAGCCATTTAACACATAGTTGGCATAAATACTTAGTTTTTTCATGCAACAACTTTAGATTGAGAATTAGCTACCCCTTTAGAAACTTCCGGTGAGGATTCAGTAAACAATCAAGCAAGGTTTAGAGTGGTCAAGTAAAACAATATGTTTTGTTGCTACCTTTTGAAGTTCTAACAAAAAAACTCTTCTACTTTCTTAGCATGATTTGTTATAGTCTGTGTAGCTTCGATACCAAGTAATTGTCCCATGTTAGTGGAAGAAGTAGCAGTCAAAGTAGCGTTTATAGCCATTCCTATAACAAGAGTTAGAACAAGTTTTAATGTTCAAAAATATAGGTTTAAGGTTTATAGAAAACCTAAACAAAGAATAATCGTTGATATCAAACTTACTTAAAGTTTGATGAAACCACTGAATAAACTAATATGAGATTACAATATACTAAATACTCTATTAAAAAACAAATAGACTTTAAAAAACTAACTTTACAAAAAAATTACTAAAAATTTAAAAAACAAGAAAGTTAATGGTGTTTTAAAATATATTGTAAGTTTGTAAAAAAAGATTTCACAAATTAAACAAAAATTATTATTAATCAAACAATTTAGGTTACAATGAAAATGATATTGAAAATTAGAACAATTACAAGTAAAGAAATAAAAAAAAGAAAAGCAAAAGAAACAAGAACAAAGAAAAAAAATGTGGCTTAGGATTTTTATTAAACAAAGGTCCCATAAAACATATTGCTGGACACCCAAGTGAATCTCGTCTGTCTCTCAGGATATAACAACCTAAGCAAATTGCACTAGTGGGATTAGCCAAGCACGTGAAAGAATACTTGAGACAAGAATGTTAAATTCAAAGAATGCTAGAAATCCTTCTTCTTGTGATTTTTGAATGATGTATTGAGTGTGCTTTGCTAGGTACACAACTTGGTGTATATATATACACACATGTGGCAACCACTGGGTGCCCCTAGTCTTATAGAAACATATTCATTCTAAAAGCTCACCCTTGTAAGCCCTTTCTGGTTTTGTTTATCCTCCGATGTGGACGACTCATCTTCCACCTAAACCCAACTTTCATAGTTTTATGTTTCAACTACACAACTTTGAGCATCGATATGTCATTCATCTTTGCTCCGTTTTGGACACGGTTTGATTAGTTGCGATCATCTCATATCTTATAATACAAACCCAGTAAATAATTATTATATTAGTAACAAATACTAATAATTATTAGGTTTCAAATTTAGTGAAAAACTCTCTTTAATACACACTTCCACACTTTAGTGCACAATTTAGTGTATTTTCACACTTCAATGCATAGTGCACACTTTTGTGCACTTTAGTCAAAATTTTCATTAAATTTCCAAGAGACTGTAGATATTATCCAATACGAATCTTCTATTCATTTGGAACAATTGGTTACCGCTAAAAGTCAACATATGAGGATGGCGGGCAGATTAGGGTAGGCTATCGACGAAACACAAGCTCGATATATAGAAGGAATATCCACATGAATTCCCACAATGCCCGTTATGCAGGGATTCCCATAATCGATGGAACATATTTTCACCTCATGATTAATTGTAGTAGTTGTTTGGAACATGGTCTCATGATGGTGTAATATCCCCACAAATCTTTGCTTTCACCATTAAAGACTTAATGGTAGTTCACAAGTTACAAGTACAAATAAGGCAGCAGGCTATAAAAAAGAATAGTAAAATCAGTTATCCTTCTAACTTGTTGGTCGTTGTGGAAATCAAGATACAATTTGGTGTTTTCCAACTGAAAAATATCACCCAATGGAGTGTTGAATGAGATAAAGTTGCTCGGTTTTTTATGGATCAAAAATAGGTCTAAACTTCTTTAATTAGAGTGGTATATTTGGTGCAAATTCTAATTTACGGGTGACTGAATGTTTTTCTTTGTAAATGGTTGTACAAGACACGGAACTACATGTACGGGGAACGGGGTCAAGTGACCCCATTGATTTTTGAGCGGCTAGTGTACCGTATAATATCGAAAAATTATGTGAACCCATAGCTTTTCAGAATGTGAACTCATAAATATTATAAATTTCAACATATAATTCAACTGTCATCTTAGCTCGGTGGTTAGTCACGTTTGGACATGCTTCTCCTATCCCTTTGGTCTTGAGTTCGACCCTTACAAGAGTTAGTTTTCTAAAACTCCTTTTTAATGGGTAAAATTACTTTTTTACCCTTAAATATAAACCTTTTTAACCCTAATTGAAAACCTCAAACCCTCCCCGCCCACTGCTCTCAGCCTCTCGCCTGCAGCCTGCACTCAACCATTCTGTTCTGCTCGAGTGCTCGCCATTTTCCTCAAAATCACAGCCCCTTCAGCCTTCCCCAACCAAGAATCGACCAGGGTCACCACTCACTAACCATCTGCGGTTCTGCTATCGCCTACCTAGTGCCCTCTGCGATTTCCACTTTTCTTTAAAGGTTAGCTTCTAATTTTTTTTGTTTATTTATTTTTTGTTTAGATTTGAAGTTTCAAACCCTAGATGGCTCATGAGTCATGGCTAGTTGAATACTTGTTTAGATTTGAAGTTTCATTGTTGTTACTTGTTACTTGTTAGTTTGTTACTTGAATAAAATAGTTGAATACTTGTTTAGATTTGAAGTTTCATTGTTGTTACTTGTTAGTTGTTAGTTAACTAGTTTGTTACTTGAATAAAATAGTTAAATACTTGTTGGTCAATTTGTTTGATTAAGTTTAGTATGAAAGCTTGTTGGTTAACTTGTTGGTTGATTTGTGTGTTTAGAAATCTAAAAAATAGTTAATTTGTTTATCAAATTGGGTATTTAAAAATCTTTAGTTCATTACAATTCATAATATTTGTGATATAGTTAACATTTTAGGAACATGGATCGCTTTATTGTTAAAAGAAAACCATCAAATGTTTCTTCATCATCTAGTAGTAGTAATCCAACAATAATTGATTTAGATGATCTTTCATAGGATCCTTCTGAACGAAAGGCCAAAAGCAATATAATCTTATTACCCTAATAAAAAAGATGAAATTAGAAGAGAATACTTGTACAATTGTATGAGTGATGAATATATGAACGACCCGCTCCGACCCGATCACCGAAAAATAGTGACCCGCTAGAAAAATATTTCTGGTTCCGCCACGGTACAAGATATGGTGATGTAATGTTACTAGTTGCTCGCTAGAAACCATATTTTTTTCTTTATATATGAAACTTCCTGCTATGAAAAAACAAAGTTAAATCCAATTTTAATTACCAAATACGTGAAGAATTGAGTGAACAAATTGCTAACCTTGAGAAAAAAGTTAAATCCAATTTTAATTACCAAATACGTGCAGAATTAAGTGAACAAATTGCTAAAATTGTTAAACCGTTTAGATATTGTAACTTTAATAAAAGCAAACCTTACTCAAGAAGTTTTTTTTATAAGTGTAGGTTTTCTTCTTAATAATGTTTTTGGGTGAGTCAGACCAAAAACGTCAAAATAGAGCTGGCAATTCCCGACTTGTTTATGACACCATTAAACCCGGTCAATAAAAAATATATTTTTTTATTTTTTACAATTTTAAAAATAATTAAAATCATGAGTCTAGACTCCATTATTTCACATTTTTTGTTCGTAAAAACATATAAAAATATTGCAGGCATAATATATAGTTAGTTAAACAAGTCTTTTGTATGTTTGATACGTGAGTTATGCTCGTCATCTTTAACGTGTTAAACACGATAATACATATTTTACTAGCCCTATGTCAAAACCAGTATAAATGGTTGGCATCCTATTTTAGAAATACTTACTTGGGTATTTGAGTTACTGCTTAAAATAATTAACATTAATAAAGGCACAGGAAACAATGAATATCAAAATCACAAGGCCATGGCAAATGTACAAAGGATAGAAAAATGAAGTAAAAATAAACGAAAAAAGGACCAAAAAAAGCGTCAAATGACATCATTTAATAATAGTTAACGTATAGATGTTATTTGCATGAATTAATAATCTTGAATCGTGAAAACCAAACGTGTCAATACTCGATACCATGTTCTCTAAACCAGTTTAAAGTTTAACCTCATACATGATATGAACGTAAAGATCTAATTGGTAACGGGTGGCGACTGGAGTTGCAGCATTCAAAGAAACTTGCAAAAGTTGCCTATTAGAAGTCCTCAAAATTAATGTTCTACCAAACTTTGACAAAATGAAAAGTCAAAACTAATAGCGATACAAAGTCAACTCTGAGCATGGCTGATGTCATAACACCTCATCTTCACGTTAAACACCTCTTAATCTATTATTATATTTGATCAATTTTTGTGACTTCGACTCCACTTTCCAAAAATAGTATAGCCCTTTAATAAGAAATTGAATGAGTATTTTATCGCATATCGACTTTTTAACATATGTAGTATTGTTTTGCCCTCTAATTAATAATAGTATTGTTTCGTGATCAAAGTGATGATAGTAACCTTACATAGTAACAAGTATTTTATTAAATTCACATAGGTGTAGTTTGTTATTTAAAAAGTAAAATATCTGTATTCTGTGTACCATATCTGCATACATCTGTAGAATAATATGTGGACCAAAGCTCTGCAGTCTGCAAGAAAAAAACAGTGTTTGTTTTCTAACGTCTGTAGATTGTTAAAATAAACTGGTGGTGATGTACAAAAGGTGGTGGTGGTGGTGGACAATGGCACTAGATGGTGGTGGTGGACGGTGGGTGGTGGCGAGCGGTGGGCGGTGGCGGGCGGTGGCGGTGGCGGTGGCGGGCTGTGGGCGGTGGCGGACGGTGGTGGTGGCGGACGGTGGACGGTGGTAGTGGTGGTGGTGGACAGTGGGTGTTGGTGGGTGGTGGTGTTTAAGAAGAGCTCCGCTGACTTTAGAAGTGATTGGACCAAGTATGCATCAAGAAAAGCTCGCGCATACGTTATTTAATGTAGCATGTTTGAAAAAACAAACAATCTGCAGAAGACAATGTCAGTGCGTGATCTGTGCGGCGCAGACAAAAAATACTGCGCAGACATTTTTCAGAAAAATAAACACAATTTTAGAGTTTTCTTTTCTTTTCTTTTTTTTATTATTAAAGTTACTTAACTTTTAGTAGGTGCTTCATCTTATGCCATATATTTATAAAGTTTTAAACTTTTTAAAACTAATTAAAGCAATTGAAAAAAATACACACATATATTATTTCTTTTAGTTCTATTTAAAATTTCCCATTACTAAATTTGGTTATGATTTAATAAAAGCTTTTCTTTTCACTATAATTGAGTCTTTAAATTAATTGAAGAAAAATAAAATTCACTTGTGTTTTGTGATAAGTGGGATTTTACTTTCGCTCACAACCAACTAAACTTCATATACAAGGAGGAATGGTGAGTAAAATCTCAGGTATCGTGTTTTTTATAACATAATAGAAAAATCATTACATAACTAAAAAAAATAATACAATCTCTAAACACATTAAAAAACTCATTTTTTGTTAAATTATTTTGAATACAACTCGGATACTAGTGTCTTTATAATCTGAAATGCCAATCCAAACACGTGGCAAAATCGTTTGTAGGGCTAGAAAATACTTTTTTTAAACTATTATGTTTTTGTAAAATTTATGTTAGAATGTTTAGAAAAAACTATAATGAGTACTTCAGTTTATTTTAAAAAAAATACGAATAAAAGTTAGAGAAAAATCAAGTTAATGATGAATAACTTTATTATTAAAATGATATTTAAAAGAAACAATTTAACCTTCATCAAATTACGTCTCATTAGCGTGAGATCATTTAACAAGTCTCACGCAAGCTGCAACATGATATTCAAGCGTGGAGCTCGCACCGGCTTAGCTCTCACACGAGTATCTCATAAACAGCAACACACTATTTTAGCAACCAATGTTTTTATATGTTTCATCTATCTCATTAAATTTTTAAAAATTTTAAATATTTATAGAAGTGTACATAGGATTGAAAAACCTAGTGAAAATTAAATAATTTTAAAGAGACAAAAGAAAAAAAATTAATCTAAAACGGTTAAAAGCTCGATTACTAGTAGATGAAGTTATACGTGATTAGCAAAATTAAAATTTGACTATTTATTATTTTATATATACATATTTGTAAAAAAAAGTATTTTTTTATTTGTCCCAATTAAATAATACAGGATTTAGATTTGTGTACCTATTTACACGTGTATATCTCCAAGAGAGGAGGGATTGGAGTCGATGTGGCAAGTTGAGGTGGCGATGGGTTAGAATGGCTTTAACGTGCGGTATTTCGCTCTACCTTTGGAATACCGCATAGTAGAAAGGACAAGACTATGTTGTCATAGAAAGCCTAAAAGAAAGGAAATGGGGTCGGTGGTGGCATGAATCAGTAGGGTGTTGTGGTGACAATACTGAATTGAGTTTTGACGTGACTCCCTCCCCTATAAAGATGTATTTTCGTCTATCAAACTAGTGTAGATTCAAATATCCACTTTTTATACTTGTGTAACTCATGGTTTATATATTGTCACCAAACAAAAATATGATACCCAAGAAAGGTAGTTACATGAGTATGAGTCAGGTTCTCATAAGTAACATTTGAACTTACTTAGAAATACTATTGATATTTTTGATTTAATACTTTTACATAAACAATATTGCTAAAATTAAATTCAATGCCTTGGTGGCAACGGGGACGGTGATGTCACTATGGAGTAGAAGAAAGGGTAAAGGCATCGACAACAGCGATCGATGACGGAGATTACTGAAGAATGGTTCTCACCCTTACCGTCCTTCTCTCAAGAACTTGTCAGTGATGTCTAAGGTTGGAGATCGAAGGTGAGGCCAAAGATCGACGGAGAAGAAAATAATAGTAAGGAGACGATAGAGATGGAAAAGTATGTTGATGCAAGTCATGTATATGCGGGTTAAAGGAACACATTGTACATTACGCTTAATAGCCTTTATGAGGCACTGACATTACTAAATAAGAGTTGGTATAATTAATTGCTCTCTTTGGAAAACATTCACTATAATGTTGCACATATACGCACGCTAGAACACATACGTTTTAAGAGACGTAGATGTAACTAAATTAATTATTTTAATCAGTGGTTCGAGTACTTTTTTTGAATCCTAAATTAATAAGGAAAGATAGTTGTTTTACATAAATTTCGTAAGTAAAAAATAACCAACCATTTAAGTAAAATAAGATACTAAAAGATTGTTTTTAAAGCGAGCATCCTTAGCTTAACTGTGATGACATGGCATCACACATCTCACATAGGCATGGGTCACATAGCAAAGGCACACAAGAATTCGTGTTTTGTAAGCCCTATTGTTTTATTTATTTATTTATTTATTTATTTATTTTATGTATGTATCTAAATACATATAATATAAGTTGTGTTTGAAAAATATAATAAATATGATAGCGTTGTATGTAAGAGTCTAAGAGAGTCTTTCTAAAAGATTAGATAAAAAAAACTGATGTGACATATTAATTACATCAGCCTAAACAAAATATAAATTTTTTTTTTAACGGCCAACGAATAATTTTTAAGCCCGGTCATCCGGGTAAACTTATTGGCGAAAGGCCACCCACACCCGCGAACACAGACAACGCTGGTGACCCGGCTCGCCCACCATTCCAATGAAAACCCACCACCCAAAGACCCACTGTGATAAAACCTTTAGCCCACTTGAAGCATTTTTACAACAAGTGAGACTTCAACCCATAACCTTTAATTTAAAAATTCATAAAATGCTTACTTTCTAAATCAGTTGATCTATGAGTCATTGACATATAAAAATTATTTGTAACATGATACTAATCAAAGGACCACTAATTTACTCAAAAATATTATTATCTGTTAACATGCAACTATATACCAAAAAGTCAACCAAATATACAAACTTTTCAACTTCTTTTTGACGATATGAAACCATACTACAGTTACAGTGTATACACGCTGGTTCTAGCCACCTTTGCTCGAAGCTTCTATAAATCCCTAAATTTTCCTCTCTTTCACAACATCAATCTTTCAATCTTTCTTTATCTCTTTCTCCTCACTACCAACCACCATCAATCTTTCTTCTCCAATTCAACAAATCCATTTCAATTCTCACTTTCCGATCGATCACTTAACATGACGGAGGAAAACCCAAATCCTCCATTGATTCCGGCGAGAAACTCCCCTCGCCGGCGACCCAAGCTCGGAGCCCTCCTACACAGTTCAGAACCCAACGTGTTATACACCGCCGATCAAGACCTGCAACTCGCCGTCGCCGGCTCCGGTTCCGATGACCGCCGGAGCAACGTCACCGTCCCATCTCCGTCATTCTCTCCGGCTTCTTCTCCGGCGAACTACTTCATGTCGCCGTTCCACCAAACGTCGCCGTTTTCCAAATCCCCGTGGAGCTTCTCCGCCTTCAACTCCCACGCCGGCGGCGGAGTCTCTCCGGCGAACGCCATGATCGGATCTTTGGTTCGTGAAGAGGGTCATGTGTATTCATTAGCTTCATCGGGCAATTTGCTCTATACAGGCTCAGATTCGAGAAACATAAGGGTGTGGAAGAACTTATCGGAGTTTTCAGGGTTTAAATCCAGCAGTGGGTTAGTGAAAGCCATCGTCGTCTCAGGCGAGAGGGTGTTCACGGGTCATCAAGACGGTAAAATTCGGGTATGGAGGTATTCGGATTCGAAGAAGAAAGCGCATAAACGGGTCGGATCTTTACCCACCACACGAGATTACATCATATGCGCCATGAACCCCGGCAACTACGTGGAAACTCGCCGGCACCGGAATATTCCATGGATCAAGCATTACGACGTCGTTTCATGCCTGAGTTTAGACGAACAACATGGGTTATTATACTCTGGTTCATGGGATAAGACATTGAGGGTATGGAGACTTTCAGATTTCAAGTGTTTGGAGTCGGTGAATGCTCATAACGACGCCGTTAACGCGGTCGTTGTTGGGTTCGACGGGATGGTGTTCAGCGGCTCCGCCGACGGGACGGTGAAGGTGTGGCGGAGGGAGTTGGTGGGGAAGGAGACGAAGCATATGGTGGTTTACACTTTGTTGAATCAAGAAACGGCGGTGACGTCGGTGGCGGTGAACGCCGGCGACGCCGTGGTGTACGCCGGAAGTTCCGATGGGCTGGTGAACTTCTGGGAGCGGCGGAAGCACACGGTGGCGCACGGCGGCGTTATGCGGGGGCATAAGCTGGCGGTGCTGTGTCTTGCTGCCGCCGGGAGGCTGTTGTTCAGTGGCTCGGCGGATAAGAGTATATGCGTGTGGCGGAGGGACGGCGGTGGTGTCCATTCTTGTGTTAATGTGTTGACGGGGCACGGTGGTCCGGTGAAGTGTCTGGCGGTGCAGGCGGAGGACGACGGTGGTGGTGGCGGTGGTGGTGGTGGTGGAGAATGGGTGGTGTATAGTGGTAGTTTGGATAGGTCGGTGAAGCTGTGGCGGGTGTCAGAGCGGCGGTGAATGTCGTTGTGCCGCCGTGAGACGGCGGAGATGGTGGTGCGACTACGGTGGAAAGCGACGGTGTGTAGGGCCATTGAATTGGTGGTGATGAAGATTGGTGATTTGGTGACCACATTTGGAATAGAGTCCAAAAGATTGGGGATTTAGTGGTGGGATATGAATTGGATTTGAAGTGTATAGATGATGTATATACACCATATGTTGGATTGATTTATTGTTAGTGATTGTATGATGTAGATATAGTGATACATGGGTGATTTGATGGACGTAAATTATTTGTTTGACGTATGTGAAAAACACGTCTGTGTATCCATCATATGTCAAATGAATATTCATGGTTACGTACAAGATACAACATTCATTAGCGGAATGGTGTAAATTCAACTAGTAAACAGGAATCAAATCAATAGAAGTTACTTGTAGGAATCTAAACAGTGAATGAAGATAAAGATGTCATAATCGATTGATATTGTTCATAGAAATCATGAATGGTGCGTCTCTTCTCTATGCGTTGTGACATTTGAAGGGAAACGACAATTTTATTTAAATTTATAGTTATTTTCAATTTATAACCCTTATGCAAGTTGATGGCTAATTATGTTCTTTAAACAAACTCTAATTAAATGGTTGCGGTCATTGTAGGATTAATCATTCATTTTCTCACTTGACCGCGTTCCAGTGTATAATAAATATTCTATAAGCATAAATATTCTATAAGCTAGTTTGGCCGAGTTTCCATTAAATTTGATGTCAAAGTTATAATGGGAAGATCATTTGAGTTGCTATCAACTCAAGAACTCCATAAATCACACAAAAGTTTAGTATAAAACGTTTACAATTTAAAACCAAAATGAGCAAGGTAAACCTTTAAATTACAAAATCAATTTGTACAAGTTTGTTTATAGATCATTAAGTGCACGTGTATGTTATTATTAGGCAACTTAATGTTCAAGGAAACTTATAATTATTATTCATACATGTGACACGTTACTACAACAATATCTCCACTAAAACCCATCTTTGTCATTAGTTCTCTAAAAACTTTATGTTCCAATAACAGTAGACGAGAAATAAATTTATCAAATGAATTACACATATTCATAATCCATTGTTTTGATAATTCCTCTCAACTATGACTTATGATCTCGAGTTGTCAATTAAGAATGAACATAAATTACTTACAAGTCTATAAACACTTGGTTAATTAATCATCAAGTGTAGAGATTCAAGTCCAACCCAATCCAACAATCATGACAATTACATAAGTGAAGAATTCAAAACAAATGAGTATGGTTTTAACGATGGGAGATTTCAACACAAAGTTCTTTTTTGTTAAATAACTAACTAATGTTTTGAAATTGAAATTTCAATTGAGAAAATATGCTTTCTATAAATCATTTTTGATGAAACATAACGAGTTTAAACTTAATCTCATGCTCAATGTGCAATTACTTTTAGTTGGTAACTAAATAAGATTATGAAAATTTAAAAATAGATGATAGATGGAATTTACTATGTTAGATATGTTTTCAAAATTTGATCTTTCATAGAAGACAGAAATGACTATAAAAGACAAGTGTCTAGAAAAGTGTCTTAGTTTTTTTTTAGAAATCATAAAAATATTACCATTTTGATAATTAAAGTGTCTGTTAACTTGAAAGGTCAAATGGTGCCTTTATTGGAACTTAAAAACTTTGTAAAATAAAATTGAAATGAAGGGTTTCTAAGAAAATCAATAGTTATGTGAAAATCAATGAAAAATCACGGAAACTAATAACATAATTCATGATTTTTTTTGTTATTTTACTTGTTAAAATGTTATTTTAAGTATTTAATGCATACATAACATTATGTCGAATGAAAAATGGTTACGTATACGTAACCTATGTGTGACGTATATGGAAAATCATGCTACGGTTTTCATTTGATCGATATCCTTATTTATATATACTCAGACATATATATAGAGGGTAGTGATAAAAAATTTATAAATTATGTGACCAGTTTTATTGGTTTCTCTAGTTTTTTCATAACATTATGTTTTTCTTATGATCACTCCTTTAAAATGAAAAAATGAAAAAGATTTGATACAACTGGTTACAATATTTAAAAGAGAGAAAAATAGTTGAGTTGATCAGATGAACCACATCGATGTATCAACTGCAGCTTCGAGCATGGAATGTTCAGGGTTCAAATCCTAATTTTTTTATGTTATGCCTATAAATGGGATCCTCGTACATAACTTTTTTCGCTCATAATATTTTGTACTATTGATATAATATCTCTCCCGTCAATTCATCATATTCAAACATCCCTCTACACCATATCCTTACCCTATTGTGTTCATCTAATTCTTTCACTTGATTTGTATTTGTGTAATAGTGTGTTACTATTTTAGCTTGAGTTGTGTAAGATTCATTTAGTGCTAGAGACTTAGCGTTAGGTGATCACTTTTTCTTTAGAAAATAATGAGACCAAGGTTATCACTTACTTTGTAGAGTGAGATGTTATACATTAGTAATCTCTTCCCCTCAAGTGAAGATTTAGTGGAGAAAAATCAGGATTGATGATTGTGATATGGAATTTACGACTTTGAGTCCACTAATAAGGTTCCTAAATAACATCCCACACCAAGTTGCATTATAAACCGTGATGTATTCTATTACGTATTCTATTATCATTGTTATGGTTGTTGTGACTTGTTTCTTATGACTACTTCATAAAAATGTACTCTAAAGTTTATTTATTTTCACTTTTAAATCTAGCAAAGTAAAAAAAAAAAAAAAAAAGGCAACTACTTTTCAAGTTATAAGTTAAAACAACCCAATCCTAAAAAACCTCTTAGTTGTTTTCTTTCAATTTCACCCAAAAATGACTTCCTTCAAACTGTTAGTAATCGGCCTTGAACGCAATTCTTGAAGCCCCTGCTGTTTACCTACCATTTTCAATATAGCTCATGGATGACAATTAGTACTCATTTTTTCATAATCACCACATCAAGCATATAATTAATAATTGATCCCAAAAAAATACACAGTTAAACTCTCTCTCTTTTGTATAATAATGGCAACTATTTAAACAAATATATGTGCATGAGGCTCCGCTTCAAGGCCTCAAGGCATTTTTCTGATTGCCTCTAGAGCCTCACGTCTTATGCGCGCCTTATGCGCTATTTTTAAAACCAAGGACTTCACTACATCAGTGGAAACATCTTTTTTTTTAACAGCAAATATGTGACCCTGATTTGGATGATAGTTGTTATTTTAATCGAGCCCATCTATCTGTTTCCCAGCCACCGTCATCAATCATTACACCTCACCGTTGCAGCCCGCTGCCATCTCCGTCAATCAACCCATCGCAACTGTCACGATCGTCGTAAATGACAGGCCTTTTTAACAGTTACCCCTCACCATGACATCACTGTCCTCTTGTCTTGAATTCTGTCAGCGTCGCCGTTAATCAACCCCCCACGATCGTCACAATCACTGTCAATCAAACACTTCTTTAACAATACTGACATCACTTCATGGATATCCACTGGCAATCAACCAAACCTAACTGTCACAAACGTTATCAATCAACAGACCTATTGAACAACCGTAACATCCTTTCCCAACCCCGTAACAACCTTTCCCAACCCCGTAACAACCTTTCCCACCCCCCTCCATAATCGCTCCATGGAAAAGAACATGATATTGCTCTTAGGTGTTGTCGCTGTCGTTTCTCTTTGATTCTAGCAACAACGTAAGTATTCACTTAATACCTTTATTTCTCTAATTTCTAGGGCTAAAGCAAAATTCTGGTTATTTTCTTAAAAATCAAGCTACATTAACATAAGTATTCTCTTAATACCATTGCTATTTTGATCGGTTGAAATTTTTTTTAAACCATTAGTCCCTCATAAACTAATGGGAAGAACTAATCACATCAATTGAAGTCTTTTTTTCAAACATCAGTTGTAGTTTAAGATCATCAGTAGATTAGATAATGAACGATGCTTGTTGATCATAATTTGGCAGCCCATTTGAGAAGATACAATTGTTTTTATTTAACTAATACATCTAGAATAACTAATTCCACATTTTCCCAAACGAGTTTCTTAAGCTTCTAGATAAATTTCAAAACAGTGGAAAGAAAGCATCAGAAATTAAAGAAATAAGTTACATGTGTACACTCAAGAACATAATTAGACTAGCTTTAGTAACCCATGTATCACACGGGTTAAATAAATAAAATATTAAATAAATTGAAAATTTATAAATTATAAAATAATATTTTAAAATAAGATATTATTAAACCCTTTTTATTATATAAATTTTAAAAAATGTCTTTTTAAAAACTTTCTAATCAGAACTCCTAATTTTATTTATTTTTTGTGTATAAAAATTTTACTTTTTAAAAACATTAATTTTAAAATATTTCGTATTATTAAAAAAAAGTTTGATGTTCTAAAATTTTTTTTTATATATAAAAGATTTTGTTTCTTTAGAAATAACATTATGAAAAAAAAAACTACTTAATTTTTTAAAAAACTATTTTAATCTATAAAAAATTAAATGATATTATTAGTAATTAATGTTATTATTTAATAAAAAAGAGAGACGAAAAAAAATTGGTTAGTATGAATGTAGTGCTGCCATTTCAAGTTATCATTTTATTATAATAGAATGATTATTTATATTGCTAAATAAGACACACACTTGATTGAGAAGAAGACAAGTGAAATATATATTTTTCGTGTCTATTTCTTGAGCTGCAACATCAACCCTTTATACAGGGCTCTTAGAACAAGACTGTTTTGGAAATTAAAGAAGATGGACCATTTCTTTCATTAGAAGATATGCCAAATAGAGACAGAAAAGGGATAGGAGGGAGCTATTGATGTAGGGCAACTTCAAAATGAAAGGGATAAAAATCTCCTTGACTAGTTAATATATGAGAATAACACCACAGGCCCCAACAAGAATAAAAAAAACGAAATAAAAATAGAGTATATATATAAGATGCTTGAATTTTATAATTTTAGGAGTGGTTAACAATAAAAATAAGAAATTCTTAATAAGAAGTAAATATTCCCAATGAGAACGTAAGTAGTTATAAAGATGTAGTCTTACCAATTTGTATCAAAAGTAGTCTCCTGAATTAGTTTTATATTTACTAATATCCTGTGTATGCAGACTTATACATACCATGCTCACTATATGGTTAAGACTAGTCTTCATGTTTGAAAAAACAAAAATAAAATAATCACACACCTACCATAACAAATAATAAGACACACATAGAATAACACCGAAACATAGATGCTTAACAGCTTCGGCTGCTTAACATTAAGATCTAGGTATACAGATACCCTGCTATTTATACCCAATTTAATAGACAACTAATATCAAACTAAAACAACAAATAAAAGAATTGAACAGACCTATACTTCCTGATCCTTTACCCTAAAATTGGAAGAGAAGAAGTCTAGCACCAATGACAGAAATTAGGAGAGAGAAAGCAAGGATTCGCGGCAGGAAGACAACAACCTAATCCTCCCAAGTACCGATTCCTTCACAACAGTAGCGGCATCGATGTCGATGGCGGTGGCAATACTGATAGCGATGCTGGTGCAAAGGCGGTGGCAGTGTGATCTCTCGTTAATTCTTTCTCCCGATATCTCACACTCTATATTTTCCCGTGTTTTCAAGCAATAAATTGATTTTTTCACACTCCGCATCTTCCTTTTGAATGCACATATGCTTGTACTTCTAGCATTAATAGTGTGTACATAACTGTTCATTTGTTCACAATTAATAATAGAGTAATTCGTAGAAGAAAAATTCAAACATCCAAACACAATTTCAAGTAGACATAATGTAAATTTCAATTATAAGTTGTATTTTCTTCTATTTTATATTTATAGCATCTTGTTAGTTTTATTAATATATTTATTTTTGTAGTTCCAAAAAATTGTTAGAACCTACGTGGCTACGATATCACATGCTAAACATAATTTTCTTCAACCGTCGTCGCCATTGAAGCCCTCTCAACAGTGGTTCCACACCGACGCAAACCCTCCATCTCTCTCTGATTCTCTCATCAGCAACGAAGCTGACATAATCACACCATGAGACACTTCAAAACCCCCAATCTGAGAATCTTGAATCACCCAAACATCACCACCATCATCGCCACCACTCAAGGTCAGCACCCTCTACACCTCTCATCACTCTCCATACATCAAACCAAATCACCACCAACAAAACCCACAAACGTCCCCACTGTAACCCCACTTTCGCTTCAGAACTTCATCACTTCTTCTCAGTGGCATTTCGTCGAACATATGGCAGACACCCTCACACCCACCACAATCTCCAACACCCTTTACAACCTCCGCTCATCCCCTACCCTCGTCCTCAAATTCACCCAATATCTGAACCCCAACAACGCCAATCTTGAATGCTATTGTCTGTCAATCGCCATCATCTCTCAGCTCCCATTGCCTAAATCATCTTTGCAGTTCATCAGAACAGTAATCAGCTCACGCAGGTTTGATTGTAAAGATATGTTTGATGGTTTAGTTAATGCCCGTGAGCGATTGGGTATATCGAGTACGTTGATGTTTGATTTGTGGGTTAAGGGTTTTTGTGAATTGACGAGAGCTGATGAGGCTTTTAAGTGTTTTTACTTGATGAAAGGGAAGGGGGTGTTGCCAAAGATTGAAACTTGTAATGGTATGTTGAGTTTGTTTGTTAGGTTAGACCGTACGCATGCTGCGTGGGTTTTGTTTGCTGAGATGTTTAGATTGAAGATTAGTTCAACCGCGTATACGTATAATATTATGATTAATTTGTTGTGTAAAGAAGGGAAATTAAAGAAAGCTAAGGAGTTTGTCGCGAACATGGAGGCGTTGGGGTTGAAACCGAATGTGGTTACTTATAATACAATCATCAATGGGTATTGTATGAAGAGGGATCTTGATGGTGCTCAGAGGGTGTTTGAGAGAATGAAGGTGAAAGGCATTAAGCCAGATACATATAGTTATGGAGCAATTGTTAGTGGTATGTGTAAAGAAGGAAGATTCAATGAGGCATCTGAAGTTTTGTGTAAAATGGAGGGACTCGGGTTAGTTCCTACTGCCATAACTTATAATGCTTTGATAGATGGGTATTGCAATAAAGGGAATCTTGAGATGGCGTTTCGTTATAAGGATGAAATGGTTAAAAGGGCCATACGTCCATCTGTATCTACGTATAATTCACTAATTCATGCGTTAACTTTTGAAGGCAAGGAGCCAGAAGCCGAAGATATGATAGAAGAAATGGAAAAGGAACAATTGGTTCCAGATGCCATTACATATAACATATTGATCAACAGATATTGTAGGTCTGGTAATGCACAGAAGGCTTTTAGCCTCCATGATGAAATGATAAGTAAAGGGATTCAGCCTACACATGTAACCTACACTTCTCTTATAAATGTATTGAGCAAGAGAAATAGAATGACCGAAGCAGATAATTTGTTTGCCAAGATCATTGACCGAGGGGTGGTACCGGATGTTGTAATGTTTAATGCATTGATTGATGGTCACTGTGCTAACAAGAATATGGATCGTGCTCTTTTACTTGTAAAGGAAATGGATAGACTAAAGGTTTTTCCTGATGAAGTGACATATAATACTTTAATGCAGGGTTATTGCAGGGAGGGAAAGGTTGAAGAAGCTATTAGGGTTTTTGATGAGATGAAAAAAAGAGGAATTAAGCCTGATTTTATTAGTTTTAACACTCTTATTAGTGGTTATAGTAGGAGGGGGGATATGAAGGAGGCCTTAGTAGTTAAGGATGCTATGTTGTGTTCAGGTTTTAATCCTACACGGTTGACCTACAACGCCCTTATACAAGGGTTATGCAAAAATAAGAAAGGAGATATTGCTCAAGAGTTCTTGAAAGAAATGGTCAGTAAAGGCATTAATCCTGATGACAGTACCTATTATTCTTTAATTGAAGGGATACAAAGTGTGGATGAGTTTTTGGAAAATTGATATTTGAGCGTACAATGTACATGACTCAAGAAAAAGAAAAGACTACACCTGTTGAAGGGTTTCCACTTTCTAGTTATCCATGGAATTTTGAGACCTTAGAAAGTTGTATAACCTATCGTAAGGCAAGACTTCGTGTTTTAACTGAAGTCATTTTTTCAATTGACTGCATATATTGCTAACTCTGCATGAGGGAGAAAATGAAATCAATAAGAACTGTACAATCTTTTTAGAGACAACCCCAAATATATGTTACGGAATCATTGAATACAAGGTGTGAGGAGACAGAAAAGTTTCTTCTTTGGTCTCAGGTTGACTTTTATTTAAGTCTCATGTTTCTTTTTTATTTTGTCAGAATTCAAATATATGTTACAGAAACATGTGATAATTGATGAATATGTCTTTTTATCGAGTTAGCTTGTTGTTGATAAGGATTTTTCAAATTCAATTATGATTAGGTTGTTACAGATACTTATGTGTTCCCTTGGGTATGTATGCAAAGAATGCAGAGTTTTTTTTTTTTTTGTTTTAATCATGTATATAGTTTGTGTGGTCTTTGGATTTTACAAATAAGCAAGGTCAGATTTTTTTAGTTGCGTGTTATAACGCATTGACAATTGTTCATTTTTTAAAATTGTATCGTATTCTGTTTGCATGTTTGTTATATATGGCAAATTGAAATTTATTCATTGTATGTTATGAACTATCATTCTTAAGTCTTAACTTCTGATGTAAAAACTTTGGTGTTGGTACCATTTGATGTAAACATGACTTATATATGGTTAGAGGTTGATGTGACGTCGGTTATATGTAAATTTTGACGAATAAGCCACCCACATATACAACAGGTGAATGTGTTGAGTGTGTGCTGTTGGTGTTTTAGTGTGTGTTTCTTGTGTTTTAATGAGTGTGGGCTTTAAGTTTTAAAAATAATTACTAATATCTTATTTGGTAAAAACGGCGTTATGTAATTGTGCCTCATGAGCGCAATTTACATAAGTTCAAAGAAGTAACCAGAATACATAAGTTTGTGTTAAGTTTTGCATTTAATGCTAACAGATCTAAGTTTTCTTTTGCCACAAGGCCAAAACCATAGTTCAATACATACAATGGCAACTTGGTGCAAGTTCATTACACTTCGATACATTTTGCCATATTATGTAAGTTTTAATATGCACCTTGCTTTGTTTTCTTGTGTATATTTTTTATTGTTACAGGTATGAAACCATCTTCATCCAAAAAACCGAAAGAGAGAGTATTATTTGAAAATATTGTGTTTAGAATAATGTTTATTCTAAAGAGTTTTAAAACAAAGCCCCAGAAAAGGATGTAAATGCCACTTAAACTGTTGAAAATCCTAAAGATCTATCAATTATGGAGAAAATTTTACTTATAATTTATTACTTTTTAAGCGGATACCAAAACTTTGAGAACCTTAACAGGTTTACCTTTTACATGCTATGATGCATAAATATTTTGGTGTACGTGCTAGTTACTTTCTCTGTTGTATATCCTAATGCAGTTTGCTACCAATATTAGTACTCGTTTTGTTTCCTTTTGTTTATTTTACATTGCACGTTATCCGTTATCAGTAATTGATTCTTTCTATCTTAAATATAGTATTCGGGTTGGGGGTCCCACTCAGAGCAACCTCTCTATCATCTTCTAAGTTCTAATAATGGAATGGTTCGCCCTCATCTCAGTCTCCTTAGACCCTACTAATAGCTTACTACGGATGGGATTTTACTAGGTTGGTTGGTTAGTTTGTTTGTATGCTATAATGCATAACTTGAGGGTTGTTTTGGCATGCGTTTTAAAACTGTTTACCTTATTGTGGCAACTAGTAATTGCAATAATATACCTTTAATGTTTAGATAAGCATATTCTGCTTTTGATTATCTGATTATTTAGAGGCCAAATAAAAGCATATTTTTTACTTTGCAACTGGTAGTTCTTTTTTCCTGCTTTAGATCTCTTACAAAGTGATATATGGACTTTGCTATATTCACATCAAAATATGATTTTGTCTTCGTATTCCTGCAGTGGACTTCTGGACCCCAACTAATGTAAGTGTTCCCGTGCTTAATTTGGTAGACAACATATTTCAGCTCAACTGAAGAGGCTGGTTAAGGTTCGTTGTTTTTTTTTTTTTTTCCTTTTTTCTGCACGTTTGTATTAGCTTGTCATTTATAATCATGGTAACTTACATGAAATCCTGATGTGTAGGTTATTCATATATTATAGACATTGAAAAGATAGGAGTGTGTTGGGTATTTTGCATATGAGATTGAAAATGATGTAACATGGCAAGGAGATAAAGCATATTAACAAAATATGTGGTGGGTGAGTAGTTGCGAATGCTGTTAGCGCATATCAGTAGTAGTGGACACGATCATTTGATTAAAAATGTGGCAATTCCAAGCTAGCTTTTTTATTTTTTCCAAGATTCTTTTGATATAGACTATAACTGGCTTCATACTTTACATTGTTTAGATTTAGTGATGCTAATTTTTTGGTAGAAATAGCAATCTTCTAATTTCCATTTAGGTTTTCTTTCCTTTTCTTTTTTTAATCAGAATTCCAATATTTGTTACAGAAATATGTGATAAATAAGTCCATTTTTGAGTTAGTATGTTGCTGTTGATAAGGTTTTTAAATTCACTGATGACTAGGTTGTCACGAGTACTTATATGTTCCTTTTGGGCATATATACAAACTAATGCATAGTTTTTTTGTTGTTTAATCATGTATATAGTTTCTGTGTGGTCTTTGGATTTTATAAAGAAGTAAGGTCAAATTTTTGTTTTTAGTTGTGTTATAATGCATTGAAAATTGTTCATGTTTGAACATTATATTGTGTTCTGTTTGTATGTCTGATTATATATATATGACCAATCACACCAGAATGTAATGAAATTTACTATTTTTCATTGTATGTAATAAACTATTATTTTTATCTTTTGATGTTACAAAGTTTGGTTTTGTTACCACTTGATCTAAATATAACTTATAACTGGTTAGAGAATGACATGACATAGGATTTAAGTAAAGTTGACAAATAAGCCACCCACATATACAACAGGTTATGTGTTTGAGTGTGTGTTATTGGTGTTTGTGTGTGTGTTCCTTGTGTTTTAATTTGTGTGGGTTTTAAGTTCTGAAAACAATTACTAACTAAATCTGATTTGGTGAAAAGGTTTGGCACGTAATTGTATAATCACAATTTACATAAAGTTTAAATGAGTAACCAGTATACAGAAGTTTGTGTTAAGTGTTACATTAAATGCTAACAGAACTAAGATTTTTTTGCCACAAGGCAAAAACCATAGTTCATCACATACGATGCCAACTAGGTGAAAGTTCATTAAACTTAGATACATTTTTCCATATTATTTTTTTATGCAACTTTTAATCGAAAGAGATAGTATTATACGACAATATTTTGTTTAAAATACTGCTTATTCTACCGAGATCTTAAAGAAAGCCTACAAAAAAGGATGTAAATGTCACTTAACCTGTTGAAAAATCCTAAAGATCTATCATATTATAGAGAAATTTTATTTATATTTTCCCTATTTAAGCAGATACCAAAACTTGGGAGATTGCATTGACATCGTGAGGACATTCCAAACTATATGTTACATTTGCCTACATAAGGATATTTTTATCTGGTACACAAAGATGAAATTGTTCATCAACACTGCATTCAGCGGGATAATTACTTGCAAGTACAGTTCGATCACTCTTAAGATTTTTCAAACAAATTATGAATCTTACATATTAAATGGTCTTTTGTTTTCAGTAGGATCTTTTGTCTATAGCTAATGTCATGGAGCAACATGAAATGTGGGACTTTCTTGGTATTTCTTTAAAGGTATCTCTTCTCTGTAATTTGCTACTAGTTAAGTGTAATACTTATTTTTCTGTGACCTAAATAGTTTATGCATTGCTGTAAAAGTTTAGCATTTATCTTTTGGGAAGTCATCTTCTGTTATCCATTATCTTTAATTAGTTATTTCTATCTTAAAATAGTTTTCGGGGCGGGGGGTTCCAATGGGAGCAGCCTCTCTATCATCCTGTCATAGAGGAAAAGTTTGCCCTCATCTCACTCTACCTAGACCCTACCAATAGCTTACTATGGATGTTATTTTACTAGGTAAGTTTGTTTGTTTTTCTGTATGCTATAATGCATCAGTTGAGGGTTGTTTGGGCATGCGTTTTAAACAAATTGTCTGATTTTTGCAACTGGTAGTTGCAATAATCTCTCTTTAATGTTTAGATAACCATATATTAGCTTTTGATTATGTGATTATTTAGAGGCTAAATAAGAACAATTTTTGACTTTGAGATAACAGTCAATGTGGATGATGCGGTGGTTGATATTGTGTCATTATATAGGCGTTTCAGGTTGTTTATTAAGGAATGTTGTGGGCCTGTCCTTCACGTACGCACCTGCCTTCATCTGCAAGCAAAAGTTTGCCTTCATCTGCAAGCAAAAGTTTAACATGGAAAACAGATGTACATGGTTATTTCCTTCTCAAGGCAAACTACCTTTGAATCATCTAATAGTCTTTCAGATAATGAGATGCATTCTAGTTCAAAAGCTAATGGGCGGCATTCACATAACAAAGCTAATATTCACTCAACTTCAGATCACTTGGAAGGCCCGCCTGGTATGCCAGCAGAGTTTTTTTATCCTTTTCCTTTTCCTTTTATTTAGCTTATTTTCATAATGGATGATTTATCATGGAAGGTCAGTTATGTCTCTTTAACATGTTACCAGATACATGTAAATGATATGAAAGCATCGGACTTATGGTTCTCGGAATATAGGATAAAATACCTAATTTTTTTTTCTGGTTTAGATCTCTTACAAAGTGATCTTTGGACTTTGCTATATTCACAACTAAATATGTTTTTGTCTTCGTATTCCTGCAGTGGACACCATCGAATGTCAGTGTTCCCTTGCTTAATTTTGTAGACAACGTATCAACCGAAGAGGCTGGTTAAGGTCAGTTGTTTTTCCCCTTTTTTCCACACACGTATATTAGCTTGTCTTTAATAATCATGGTAACATACATGAAATCCTATTGTTAGGTTTTTTAGTTTACTATGAAATGTAGGTTATTCGTATATTTATAGAAATTGAAAAGATAGGAGTGTGTTGGGCATTTTGCATATGGGAGTTGAAAATGATGTAACATAGCAAGGATATAAAGCATATTAACAAAATATGTGGTGGCGTAGGTAGTTGTGAATGCTGTTAGTGCATATCAGTAGTAGTGGAAATATTGGCCCCCATATCCATAAGGTTGGGTCAATTTGTGTTGGTATCTTTAGGCTTTGTGCTTAGTAGGCGGCACGAATCATCCAAAAATCAAAATGGATCAGTTTGACATAGCCAATCCTCCCCATCCCCCATCTATAGGTTCAAATGGGCAGATTTTGTTAACATTGTCTTAATGACTTCAGGTAACATCAGTAGGAGATTGGAAGCGATTATTTGGTTAAAATGTCTCAAATCTCAATTCCAAGCTACTTTTTTTGGGGCATTTACATATTTCCCCTTCCTAAAGTCATTAATTACATATTTACCCAAGTAAAAAAATTAATTACATATTTCCCCTTCCTAAACATACATATTACATATTTACCCATTTTATTAAAATTATTTATTGAATGATTATATTACTTGTAGTAACACTAAATTATTTTTACGCATTTCACTTCCAACGACTATCAATTACATAGTTTCTCAAGTTCGAGTCTTCTATGTAAATAGAAACAACAAAATTTTATCTCGTTTAAAAATTTATTTCAAAACAATAACAACCGATAATCAAAGTTATATCTTCAAATACAAAACATAATTATTAAGAGTTTTAAACAATTATAATAATAAAACATTAATATACAAAAATCTCTTAGTAAAAAACAAGGTAAAATAGCTATTTAATATATAAAGTTTAATGAAATGGATAAATATGTAATATATATGGTTTAGGAAGGAGAAATATGTAATTAATTTTTTAGCTTGGGGAAATATGTAATTTACGGTTTTAGTAAGGGGAAATACGTAAAAATCCTTTTTTTTCATTCCAAGAATATTTTGATTATATTTTATTTTGATTTAGACTTTTTTTTTGAATTGTTGAACTGGTTCTGTACTTTACATAATTTAGATTTACTGATGCTAATTTTTTGGTAGAAACAGTGATTTTAGAATTTCCATTTAGATTTTCTTTTCTACAACATTTGGTATTTTATAACAATTTTGTATAATTATATTTAATAAATTGGTTATTTACTCGATAACAAAAGAAAAAAGGCATTCTCAGGCCGGCTCGACTTGAATGACCCGTTCTAACCACAACCCAGTGTTACTCATTTTGAAGATGAACTGATTTACCTGTTTTAACCACCTCTAGTTACAATAATTAACTAACCCACTATAACTACTTGCATATAAACATGCAACTACCAGCCTCCCGCCATGTTCACAAAATAGTCTTTTAGTATGAATTTGAAATAAATGAATATAATTTTTGAATGACAATGGCCATTTTTATTTTTAACGGCAAAACTTTCTTACTGCTACTCCTATATTACTCCAAACTAATTTACTAAATGTTTAGGTTTGAACCGAGAACCTCCCATCTAAGAGGCAAGAGCCTCTACCGAATGAGCTAATCCCACATTGGTAGGGAGGGTTTGAACCTAGTTATCTCTTCCAGGTGTCTTTTACCACTAGGCTATCTTGTGATGGTTAATAAATGAATATATGAACAGGAAAAGTTATATATATTTTAAAATTGCATTTAACAAATATGTGATCATAAAAAATTATAAAAACAAATATAGCAGGTGACCCGTTTTGACGCAAACCCATTTTACTATTCTTTCTAAAGATGACCATTTTGAGACGGTATACAACGGACCCACCCGTCCCTCATTACATGTGGGATAGGCTTGAGTGGGTCTAGTCAAAAGTATTTTCTTAGGAGCTAGAAGAATTTGTTTGGGGTAGCAACATGGTTTTCAATGGTTATGTATTAGAGAAGTAGAGGTTTTGAAATTACACATGGAGTTTTGGATATGATACTAAAATCATGGTGAAAAACCTTACTTTTTGTTTTATGTTTTTTATAGGTATTGTGGATTTCATCAGATTATCTTCTGTTTAGTGATATTGTCAGTTTAAGGAGTGTTTTCATTTAGAAATGCATGTGATAACTAGTTGTAGTGATATTGTGACTTTTAGGCCCCATTTCTCAGACAGTTATGGTTGCATATACATTGATGGAAGATGCTATTGATGACTCGTGCGTCAAGGAATACATTGGCTCGGGAGAGACGATGTCGTGGCTCACGGGATCCGTTGGATACAGGATGGAAGTTGCTAGTTGGCTAATAAAGGCATTATATCCCCTAAAGTTTATGTAATCATTTTCAGACTTGTTCTTAAACACATCACAAGTCTTCTTTCTTCCAACATTCTTTCAAGTAACATGTTTTCACCTTAAAAAAAAAAAAGGACTTCAATTCTTTGTGCAATAACTGTTTCAAACTTAGTACATTCTTTTTTGAAACATAATTGACTCAAGCAGTTGTTTTCATATTCGCAGGAATCTTTATTTCTTTGATTCCATGTATAAAGAAGAACTCGCTTTCACTCGCACAAGTCTCGATCCCAATACTCGTTTTATAACATACAAACAATCCTTTATCCCCGTCATATGATGAGTTTCATCTACCTGTCTTCTATTTTTTTTCTGCTTCCAACCATCATTGATCTTCAATGTTGCTAGGCTTCTTGTGATCCTTCTCTTGCCACACCCGGGACTTTAATCGCAATATCTGCCTTCGACAACATCGAATCCACTGGCTTCGTCTTCCAAGTCCGAATCACTCTACCATCGCTAATGTGACTACCCATGTCTTTAAGACCGACGTAGGCTCTTTCTACTTTGTATCCATCGCCATCTTTAAAGCTCGTGGCTCGGGTACCACTGTTTACAAAAATGGCACAAAGAATCCCACAAAATAGTAATATATAGAATTTGAAATTGTATTTAATTGATGACATGGGTGTGTTTTGGTACTTGTACTTTACCTTACTATTGTTGTTTATTGTTACTTATTGTGTGTTATACATTTATGTTACATATTACATGATGTTTGTTTTATTATTATTTTTTTAAAACATTTGAAGCCTTGAAGAAGTCAAGGGTCTTATTGAAAGCAGCTTCTTTATCTTTTAGGATAGAGAAAAGGTTTGCTTTTATTCTACTAAGGTGATAAAAAAAAAAATAAGTGAGCAAGCAATAAGTTAGCATCTAAAGATATCAATTCATCTACATAGACTAATAGGGCCAAAATCCCATGTAATAAAAAACAAAAGTACACACGAGGCAAACAAAGATGTAGAAGCAATCCAAATCATGGCAATGCATGCCAAGCAAACAAAAAGTGTATTTAATTGAGAACTTACAAAACAATACACACACTTGATCAACCCAAACTAGACTTATATACCCATAGGATTTGGCATGAGTGAACCATGCGGCTGTTATCAATTAGGGGTGTAAACGAGTCGAGCCAAGCCAAGCTCGAGCCAGATCCCGTTTAGGCATGAGCTCAGCAGGTTTTGGCTTTAGAAAGCTCAAGATCGAACTCGACTCGTTGGTAGTTATATTCTAAAGCTCAACTTGTTTGTAGTAATATTTCTAAAGCTCAGCTGGTTTGTAGTTATATTTTCAGAGCTCAGCTCGTTTGTAGTTATATTTCCAAAGTTTGGCTCGTTAGAAGTTTTTTAAGTTTGGGCTCAGCTTGTTTATAATTATATTATTAAAATTTTAGTTATAATTACTTGTATATTTATTTATAATCATTTTTTATAAATAACATAATATATATTATTCATATATTTTTATTATAACTTTTATATATATAATATATATATATATATATATATATATATATATATATATATATATATAATATGTAAATAAAAAATTATATAAACAAAAAGCTCTTTTACGCTAGTGAGCTGGTTTAATCTTGATATCTAAAGCTCAGGCTCGTGCTCGTTTACTAAATGAGCTATAATATGAGCTGAGCTTATTTAATCTCGGCTTGATTTGAAGTTTTTTTTCCAATCGAACCCAGGTAGCTTGTGAGCCCGTTTGGCTCGTTTGCACTCTCGTTATCAACATGCCCTAAGCTGTGTTATATGAATTCAAAGTCGTTTCAGACTTCCAGCATCCAGCCCTTCGGCTGGACTCAAACTTATGATCTGGGCTTTGGCTCACCAACCAGCCCAATAAGAATACTTGTGATAAATCATGAATTCCTTATCTAATAGTAAATACATAATAATTCTTGACCCATAACAATAATACCGACAATTAAACCAACCCATTTGGATTAAAAATATTAGCGATCAACATATTTGTAAATGCTTCTACTTCGTGACCAAATCTCCTCACTTAAACAGTAATCTTCCTGAAAATGAAATCTCTATCTTCTAAACCTCCATTGTGACTCCTTAGTTTAGATGATAATATTTTTGTTAATGTTCAACATACTCTAAAATAAGTTATTCTGATGTTGCACGCTACTATACGGCGAGAGGAAAATTTTAAGGCTTTGTTTTGATGACTCACTTATTGACATAACCTCGTATTTAGTAAAAATACACATTGAAATCTAGATAAAAATAAGCATGTTGTAGTTGCATATTTGGAACTTTATAAAAAAATATTTTTAATAGTGAAAAAAATGAACGCTTGAAGTACCCTTGGTTTGCATGTTTGTGATTTGATAACCTTGGTTTGCATGTTTGTGATTTGATAAGCTATACATTATTATTAATATTATTCACAACTGTGTACCGAAAAAATTCAAGTTGACCGTTGATAAAAATAAGTATGGCGGAATGGCAGATTGAAAGTTGCAAGAAAAAAAAAACAAAACCTTGAAATAGCTTTGATAGTTTCGTGCTTTGATAACTTGTATATTATCATAAACAGTTGGTTTTAAATAAAAGGAGACTCAGGGGCAAGGTGATGTGACTATGTATGCGAGATGGAGAGTATAGAGAAGCAGGATGTTCATCCCAAATTCGATCTACCACAAATAAGTTAGGTGGAGAGGGAGAGCGGGACTCCACTCCAAAGGTTGTGGGAGGCAAGCCAGAAGAGTGTGATGCCAAAAAGACTTTGTCCCCTATAAGATATATAAGTGTGGAGTAATGATATATTATTGTCATGTGTCATGTAGATCATACGAGTTCAACATGAAAACAATCTATTGTAGAAATGCTATCTAAGATGTGCACATCTAGCCTAAAGTTGGCATAACTATGCTTTGAGTTTGGCCTTTAAGCACTATCATACTCCATATCTCAAGACATTTTCATGAATTCATTTGTATCAAAATAGCTATACTTGCATTTAAAATAAAATCACTTATTATATATACTTTAAAAAGCAAACACAACACCTTCAATGCATGAGGTACTAACTTAAGATGCATGAAGCTTGATGTGTTTAACTTTGGCTAATTCTTTGTTTTCAAAGTTATAATTTTATTATTATAATTATTATTTATTATATTTTATTTTCTCATATAACTAAAAATATAACTTTTTATAAAATTCTGGATACACCGTTGTGACGTGTTTATTTTTGTCTATGTTTAGTTCGAAACCGATAAAGGTCAAATACAATGTTTTATTATTTTTTTTCAAAAAAACGTAATGGTTTTGGAAATTCTAAAGATATGTTTCGACGTGGTTATCTCTATGAATATTTTGATATAAGTTTTATTTAAAACGAATCATCACAACACAAGGCCAAAACCCATGGTCAGGTTTGAGTATTATATGCTTTTAGTTCTTTTCAAAACATCATATTGTTTTCAATATTTTGATATTCCGTTACGATATGTTTATTTCCACTATTTTATTTGAACCGGCGCAACGCGCGGTCAAAATACTAGTTTTTATATAAAATACTAAAAAATGTTGTGAATGATGTCTAAATTACTGATCATTTGACCAACACATTTACATTTATAGTCATTGAAAATAGTCTTCCAAACTATTCCACCAACGAAAGGATGTCATGTTTCTCGATATAACCGACCAACGATAATTGAATGTGTTTCTATTGCCCAAGTAACTATGCGAGCAATGTTTAGATGAGTTTGAATTGCTAGATTAAAAAAAGAAAAAAATAGAAATATCGCCAACTAGCTATCGTGTCTTCATTCCCCTCTCTTTATTTCGATTTTGCCTCTTTCACTTTTGTTTTTTTAACATTTATATATGTTGTTTTACCCATGCATATATGTCATAAATTACTAATACATTAAAACCCAAACAACACACAATCAAGGCATATTACAACTCGAATTGCTTAGACATAAATTTAGATTTTATTTAAAATCAAGCCTCGAAACATTTGGCCGAGACCCATGATCCAAGTATAATACAATTTTAGTTCTTTTCAAACCATCGTAATTACTTTTAATATTCTGAATATACTCTTATTATTTATTTATTTCCACCTATGTTTCGATTAGTTTTAAAAAACATATTATATTAAATTAGTTTTAAGCTAATCCTCTATCATAATGAAAACAAATTCAAAAAGGATAATTGCAAAAAAAAAAAATAAAAAAAAATAAAAATAAAAAATTAATAAAAAAAATAAAAAAAATAATAATAAACAACTTAATGATTATTGTGAACATCCCTATCCAAATATACATTCAAGAATCCCACGTTACACAGCCGCCTTCCCGAATATTGACACCGTACACCGTAACCCTTCGCCACGTAATTCCTGACCCCACAAGTGAATCCCTCACAAACAAACTATCATCATCCAACGGCTCCAATCACACCGTCACAAACCCAATATCACCAACCAGTCATCCTAGCATCACAAACACCAATCTTCCCGCTACATATTATTTTCACCAACAGTATCTTCTCTTCACAACAAACTACAGTATATTCAACAAACTTCCGACGAATGATGCACACAACGCCGGCGACGATAAGATCACTGCCGTCGCAACCACCGGCGACCACCGTCCGGCGGTTATCTCCGGCACCGGTCTGTTGTTCTCCGAGAAACGATTCGTTTATGCCTAAACTTGAGCCTTTTAGTCGACGGAAACTCGATAGGATCATCAGAGATCCTCCGTTGATCAAAAAAGCAGAAAACGATATCGCAGGTAGTGGTTTACTTCATTGAATGAACGATGGATATAAGGATATTGATTGTGTTATGTTTAGGTTTATTGATTTGATCGGTTTAGGGTTTCGTTGCATTAGATAGACGATCAGATGCGAACGATTTGTTGTTTTGAGTTGATTTAGTTGGTTGAATTTTAGATTATTGTTCGACGCTTGAAGGAGATGCGTCGTATAGCTGCTGGAGAGCGTATTTCGAGCTGAAACAACTGGAAGTAAGTTCATCGAGTACTCGATAGTTTACGTTAAAGTTTAATTTGATTCAGTTGATTTTGAATTGTTGAAATAGTTTGCATTAAAGTTCAGTTTGATTCAATTGATTTCGAATTGTTGAAATAGTTTACGTTAAAATTCAGCTTGATTTAATTGATTTTGAATTGTTGAAATAGTTTACATAAAAGTTCAATTCTATTCAATTGATTTTGAATTGTTGAAATTGTTTACATTAAATTTCAGTATGATTCAATTGATTTTAAATTGTTGAAATTGTTTACATTGAAGTTCAGTTTGATTCAATTGCTTTTGAATTGTTGAAATAGTTTACATTAAAGTTCAGTTTGATTCAGTCGCTTTTAAATTGTTGATGTTTGTTCAGGAAGAAGCTCCAAAAGAAGAGGTGGAGAAGCTGATACTGGAATCAGGAGGAGTGAAATCCCTAATTGGATATTTGCATGGGATCTCTGAGATTCACAGAGCGAGTAAGCGATTGCATAATCAAGATGGATTGAATTTGAATCTGAATTCGTGTAAAAGTGCATCAAGAGCAAGCAGAGATTGTCCTGTGCCAGATGGATTACCGAAGAGCTTGGAGGAGATGGAAGAAGAGGAGAACTGGAAGATGCCCGATTCATCGTTCACCCGACTGCTTCGTGCCAAAGGCACGTTTCCAGCTTGGTACTCCCCTGTCCCTGATCATGAAACTGATTAGTTTATGTGATAGTTTCTTATCGTTTTAGTTATGAATGCACATATGTTTTTACAAGTTTGATCATGTATATAGGATGGATAGTGTAATATGCTGGTAGCACACTTGTTCATACAGTTTGATGGAGATTATTTTGGCAAATTAATAAGAATCCAGCAAATGGACATAGGATTTTGTGGTATGGAGACATATTTGGTAGCATAGCCGCATAGGTACACTCGTCATAGAGCATCATCTAACACCCGTCTCCCGTTTGTAACATCTTTCTTATGGTTATGAATGGGATAAAATGCAGCTTGCGTGTTTTAACTCTCGTAGGTGGTTTTTAAGAGAGTTAAAAGCAGAAAACTAGGTGCATTCACCATTTAACAACGGCTACACCTTTGCTAGATAGACTCAAACTTTTTACCCTTTTGAATGATTATATAGTAAACCTTTGGGCTTTGTCTTTGTCGAAGGTGGTTTTCTTAACCCCTGACTTTGCCTAAGGTGGTTGTCAGAGTTAAAAGCAGAAAACTTTGAATCTGAATTTGGAAGTGAGAACTTTGTCAAAGATTATCGGGTTGTTTACAATGTGATATTTATTAAACCTAAAGTCCCCTGCCACCTGAACTATTTGGTATTGGCAAGTGCGACTTAACGTTTTTTGGGCCATAATCGAACTAAAATATGGGGTTCTTCTCAAAAGAATTTGATTAAAACCTTCCTCTTTTATCCAGGTTTGAGGCCAGTGATAATAAACTAAAGCGTTCATGATTAAGTTAAAAATTTTATTTTAGATCATATATTGTGTATGGATATGTTGTTAAATTAAATTTATTCTTCTGGTTTATATGACGCAAATTGTTTGATAAAATTCGTAATAAGTTGCCTCTAAAGATTTTTTTCAATAGACAAATGGTTAAGCCATCTAATTTTTTTTGTGATATTGTAGTTCTTAAATAATTTTTTATGAGTCCTAATTTGAAAAATTACGTTCTGTATAAGTAGTAGTTACATGGATGTTGTTAACATACTCTATAGACAATATATGTATCTAAAAAAGAATTAAAGTCTCTAATCTAGCTTAGTATATTAATAAGTGTGTTAGATTTTAAATAAATAATATCTTTTAATAATTTTAGTTCCTGAAGTAGATTTAAACTACTTATAATCATCATGTTTTAAAAAATTCTTAATATCAATACACTTTCTGTTCAAACTTTATTTATAGACAGATGGACTTTTTTATAAAAAAAAAAAAAATAGTTTCAAACTTTTTAAGTTTCTTAAACCTACTTTTTAGTTTGGTCTATTATGTATAAGAATTAATCAATTTAAAAATATAGGAGTTATTAAAGTTCTTTTAACATATTTTCATCAAATATTTTATTTCTATTAATAATATGTTTCTCACTAAAATTAAGTTCTATATCCATCAGTATAGTAGTTTCTTTAGCTGCAATCATAGTCTTTGCAAGTCCGTCATCTCTATGCTTAAAAAAAACAAATAAGTCCATTTAATTGATATATATATAGCATCATCAATACTCATGTTTCTTGCTTGTAAGTTTTTACTAACTATAAAAGTCATACCAAATAGTCATTCTTAATAATCAATTGTTAGTAGAGACAATAAGGGGCACTAACCAAATCACATGTTGTGTCCAAGAAAAAGAAAATTAGAATTAAGAAACAAATCGCTGGTCAGTTGAAAAATTGGACAGAATTGAAGAACTTCTAATCTTTGTAAGTCTGAAAAAATGAGAATTTTTGATATTTGTGAGAAGCAAAGACTATGAATATAGAATAGGAGAGAAAAGAATGGACAAAACTGATCACTTTCCATGCTTCATGAATCATGAGTAGATGACTCTTCCTCTAACAGTCGATACTCAAATTCCCGACACACTTACACAATGCGTGAAAGCAATTAGGCCAATACAAATACTAGAAAGATTCAAAAACCTAATATGCTTATATAAAAAATGCAGGACTGGTTAAGGGTAATGCAATAGTTTCACAACGTTGGAGAGAAACAAACAACACTTAGCAGATCAAATAAGGAATCGGCAAATGAAACAAAGAACAAAGGTAAAGAAAACAAGCATAACACAAAGTTTGGTTTTCAAGAATAATGTATATTGCTCTCAAGTGTTTTACAATTATTACAAGGCTTAGTCCTAAGGACTGGTACTTGAAATACTTTATAATACATCCTACAGCAAAACATACTTTGAATGTCAGCTGTAACACTAATCTAGACAACAAGATTAATGTATAGTCAAAAGGCAGATTGTCTTTTGACATGTGACTATGGCATGCCATAGCTCACATCATAAAGTATTATAAAGTACAAGATTAATGTATAGTCAAAAGGCATATTGTCTTTTGTACACACAACTCCTTCTCAGGCTTCATCTTTAGCCGATGACACACAACCATGCAAAACCTCTACCATCCACCACTACAAGGAGTAGTCATCCCCACTACTGGACACCACCACCGCTCCATCACTGCCACACACAATCATGCCCACGTAAATATCTCTAGTCACTTCCTTTGACTCATCGTCTCTCTTTAACATCTCTCTATGTCTTTTTCTCTCCCTTCTCTCTCTCTCTCTCTTTCTCTCTCTAGATATTTACCCAATTCGTATATATGATGGGGAGAGGGGACAAATTTTGGGGAGATCATTAGGAGGATATGAGAGAGATTGTTACATATCAAAGAAACAATCCATTTAAATTTGAGTTTAAGTTTATATCAGGTTCATTTATTCACGCATTTAATTAATTAAGTAACATTTCAAGCGACTGCTTCGCTTAAAAGGCACGTTTTTGGCATGGTACTTCCTTGTCCCTGATCTCTCAACCGATTAGTTTATGTGATGGTTTCTTATGGTTTTGGTTATGAATGCACATATGTTTTTGCAAGTTTGATCATATATGTAAGGGTTGATGGTGTAATATGTTGGTAACAAACTTGTTCATACAGTTTGAGGGAGATTATTTTGGCAAATAACGAAATCCTAGCAAATGGACATAGGATTTTGTGGCATGGAGAAATATTTTATGGCATAGCCGCATAGGTACATTCACCATTTAACATCATCTAACACCATACTCCCATGTGTAACATGTTTCTTATGGTTTGGTTATGGATGGGATCAAATGTATCTTTTTAGTATAATGTTAAATCTGAAATGAAAATATTATATAAATAAGTGGTTTGTGAAAATTAAGGAAAAAGATAAGACCATTCTACTAAAATAAAAAATATATAAAAAAATTAAAAGAATGATGATATCACACTATGTAACATGTAAAGTAAATAAGAAGAGAGATTATATATTATTTTTTGAACTAAACACCATAACCAAATTATCATTTTCATACTAAAAGGGTGTAGAAATAATTTTCTTTTGAAAGCTTCAATAATATATCTATTTATTAAATGAGTAACTAAAGGGGTATGTGGCAGCATTACATTTCTTATCCACAAAATCTTTCCGTTTTTCTCTCATATTCAATAATTACATTAATTACTAATAATGTTATTTATTTTTTAGATCAGAAATAGTTTTAATAAATTAAGAAAGAGATCCTTTTGTCAATGTTATTTCAAAACAAATAATTTTTTATAAAATAAGAATTTTTTTTAAAACATCAAAAAAATTAAAAAAAATACTATATATTTTAATACTAGCTTTTGTAAACCTGTGTATTATATGAGTTAAATAAATAAAATATTAAATATAATAAAATTTTAATAGTTATAAAATGATATTCTAAGATAAAATATGATTAAAATTATGTAAAAGTAAGGACTATAAATAATAGAATAACGATATCAACTTTTTAATTTTCTAATTTTATACTTTTTATATTTTTTTCATAAAAAAGTAAAAATTTTGTTTCAAAACAAACATTATTAAAAATGTAATTTTTTAAAATATTTTTTATTGTAACAGCTAAATTTAATTAATTTTACTTTATAAAAATTATATTTAAAAACATCAATTTTAGAATATTTAATATTCTTAAAAAAGTTTGATGTTTTAGAAAATTTTCTTATTTTATAAATATTTATTTATTTAAAAACAATATTAATAAAAACTTGTATTTCTTAATTTATAATTAGTATTTAGTGTGATATTAATAGGATAGAGAAGCGAGAAAATTTTGATGAGATAAAATATGCTGTTGACATGTGTTCATAATATTGGTGTTTTCAAAAATTAATTTTTTTAAACCAAAAATAATAAAAATTGGGAGTTATAACAAAAAAAATTTAAAAATGACATTTAAAAAAAAAAAAAGGTTTGCTTTGAAACAATATGTTATTTTTTTTTGAAAAAAACATAAAAAGTTTACAAACAAATGTTTAAAAAGTTGATATCATTGTTTTATTACTTATAGTTCTTATATAATTTTAATCATATCTTATCTTAGAATATCGTTATATAATTAATAAAATTTTATTATATTTAAAATACACGAGTTTACTGAAGTTAGTTATTGAAATATAAGGCTATATCTTGTTATTTTACATAAAATTAGTGGGTGTGGCCGGTGCTATGCAGTGGTTGTAAAATTTGAAAGGCTTAATTCTAACTATTTATATGGTAGTATTAACCAACCGTAAAAGATTCACGCATGAAACACTAATAAAAGGTATAGTAGGAAGAAAAACTGTTAAAAAATGAATCTTCAAAGCAAAAGAAATTAATAAAAAATGTGCAAATGATAACTTTATTAAAGTTAATGGGTTTTAATCCCGCCGCGCATTGCAGCGGGGATTCGTTTGTTTGCCTGAGCTAACAGTCATGCCTTAAAATAGTTAAGTTATAGAAAGCGGTCATATTGAGCTAACAGTCATACCTTGATATGGTACAACTAACAAAATCTAATATTAATAAGGATTTACAATATAAATAATCAATGCGACATATGCTGGTATATAAACTACTATTAACAAAAGCCAATATTAATAAAAACTGATCAAAATAAAGATGCTTTGGTAATCTAAGTGAAAGGTAGATTGATCAATAGATGACTAACATTGAATTTATCTATTTTGTTCCATGGCATCATCACTTTTCTATTTGGTCACGTTTTTAAGATTTTAAAGGTAAAGCTCTTTTTTTTTTTTTTGGATAATTCATCATAGAATATCAGCCAAAAAGATTATCTAGGCTCCTAATGACTTGGTAAATAAGCATATATGATTTCTATTGATGCACATTTGTCTTATGCTAAAACCAACCCTTCATAATGTTTCTACAACTGGCCAAGTTGACCACTAATCAAAACACAAAACAGATTCATACATTAAGGGAATTCATATATTAGTATGCCAATACTGGATGACCAAATATGGTTATAATTTTCCTATTATTCAAATAAATTTTGTTTCTAAATTGAATTCAAGTCATTATAGCTTGTCCACAGTAACCAAAAGTTAAGAAAAACAAACATCATGTGTTAGAGCAAGGAGAATAAAAAAGATAGTAAAATAAACGATTATAAGAAATAGATTCCAAACGGATCCTAAGTTGAAAATCCTAGAAGACTGAATAAAGTAAGATCAATGTATCAAAATTGGTAGTTTAAAGACACAAAAGAAACTTGATAATGCAGCGATATGCAAAAACCATCTAAGAAAACAAAAATGACATATATGTAGACCTTTTGTGCCTATACTATAATAATTCAGTTGTTTTTGCAAAAAGAGCCAATTATATTTCTCAAAAGGTTTTCTTTTTTCTTTTTTTTTAACTTTGACCTCATGCACTCCAAAAAGAACAACAAAGGTGTCACATAGCATAGGCACAGAATCATAGACAAGTAACCTGCAAATAAAGCCATCACAAACACAAAAAGAAGTATGTGTGACATCTAATCAATCATACTAGTCAAAGCAAAGCTTAGAGATTATCCAAAGCATACAAAATTTACACAACCAAAAACACTAACAAAGATAGAACACAAAACTCAGAAGCATACATGTAAGGTAAAGCTCTTGGGATCTTTATATTATTAAACTCTCAGTTCAATTTAGACTATAATAAATTAGTTGCCTTTGCAAAAGTGCAAATTATATTTCTCAAAAGGTTTTCCTTTAATAACAACGAAGGTGCCATGTGGCACACATACAAAATCATAAACAAGCAACTTGCAAATAAGGCCATCTCTAACAAAAAAAGAAGAATGCAGAACATTTAATTAATCATACCAACAAACCAGTGGTTACAATCTTACACATTACCTAGATCATACAAACTTTACACAACCAAAAATACTAACAAAGAAAAAGTACAAAACTCAGAAGCTATACAGGTAAGGTCATAATATAAAGGGAAAACTTCATAAGATTCACAGCCTTGACCAACTTAATATAAGCTTATGTTTAGCAAATCAAATTTTACAAAATATATTATAAGAATGATTACTGATTAGCAAGCATTACCTCGTACATAGAGAGTATAATATCGTGAGTAATAATAGCTTGTGTAGGTGAAGAATAGAGCCATCATAATTGGGTAAAAACCCCAACATGGTAACATTAATTGGTGATAAGGACGTGTGAGTATAGGAAGAACAACACAGTCGCTTTAACAGGTAGATGTTATCATCTTCCTCTTGTTCACTATCATCGTTGGTTAGCTGAAAATATCAATGGTTCGTCTAAAGTTGTTACCGCGAAACCCTAGGCCCTTTGAACCTGTGGCCACCAGCACCGTCGCTATCGTTGTAGGCAAACGTAGACGGGCCATCAGAAAGTTAACCCGACGTTGTCCTCATCACCGATCTGGGATTCATTAAAAGATGAGCAGGCGAAGACGCAAGGGAGCCGGTGGGGAGAAGGCGATACACAGCGATATGAGGAAGAAAAGGGAAACGATGAAGATGGAGGATAGCATGTGTCGTTTCTCACCGTTGATGACAAAACAAAGGGTCAAGATCTCCTAGTTTACTATTCATCAGGTTACTTTTTTAATATATAGGATAATGGGTTATATAATAAATTGGTTAAAAGAAAATAAAAAAACCTTTACTAATGTTTAGGAGATTATGTGTAAATTTGACATAATTCGAGTGTTTAAATATAAAATTTAAATAAAACACAAAATAAGGAGGTAGTCAATTTGATAAAAAAAATAAAGGGAAGTGATGTGGGTAATTTCAAAAGGTCCCTATAGTTTTAAGTGTAAAATTGTAAAAATAAAAAATAAAATAGGTTTTTTTTATTACAGTGGAAAAAAAATTATGGTAACATTAAAAAACCTAAAACTTCACTTTGATCGTCTTTTTTATTTGTTATACATAGTAGGTTTGCTCGCATGATGCGTTGCGTGTCGTCGAGGCTTTTTTCCGACCCATGATTATATTTTGGTATTATTATTATTATTATGTAAATATTTAGTATTTATATAGTTAAATATTTAAATAAGATAACACTAAGTCAAAATATTATATAGTTATAAATTATATAAAAAGTAAAAGTAAATTTAAATATTAATTTTAAGTATTATAAATAAGATAATATTAAATGAATTAAATTAAATAATCTAATGTGTATTAAATAATCTATAAACTCTAATAAAAGAACATTTTTTAAGCCACATGGCATTATATTAAGCCATCACTTTGCCACGTGGCAAGCTCTCAGACCACTTTCATTTTCAATTCCCGCTAATTATTTGACCCATTTTTTAGTCATTCACGCGGATCTTTTAACCCATGGAGTTACCCATTTCTCTCATCCCCTTTTCTTCTCTTAATTTGAAAAACCCTAGATCCCACAAACTCCTCCTACCTCCTTCATCTTACAGATCCATCGACCACGTATCTTCACGTATCTAACAAATTGCGGCCATCAACTCTAGTCTGTACAATTCTCTAATTGCCCTAATCTAACCAGGTATTATTCTTGCCCTAATCTTTCATTAATCTTCCTAAATCCCAAATCTCTAACTTGATTGACATCATTTAATTCCTAAACCCTTATTTCTTCCCTCTTCAGAATCAGTTTTGGATCGATCCTTAAATCCTTCGATCCGGCCGCTACGTTTTGCCTCCAATCCAGATCGATCAAGTTAGTTTGCTTTTCTTCGATGATTATTCTGATTTGTTTGTTTTGTTTTTTGATTTGCTTCTTCTTCTTATTTTACCGTATATATTCTGTGCAAATACAAACAAATGTGACTTTAGTAGTTTGGTTATTATCTTCCATTAATCATCAATAGATCAATGAGTTTAGTAGTTTTAAAAAAGCTCCTTTGGTTCAATTGAAATTTGGATGGTACTAATCAGGGGACTAAATAAATCTCTTGGTATTAGTTTATATTGTGTGCAATCCTACAACACTTTTTGTAATTGATTTTCACAAACATAAAAAAAACTAATCACAAATATGCCATAAAGATGCTTCAGTTTACATTTTTATACTTTGCATAAAGCCTGCTTGGCTGCCAAAATTGATGTCTATGTACTTTCACATTCTACTCTCACATAAACATGAAAGTTAGATTTGTTTAGTGGGTGTTTTCTTTCCATTTTTTTACATTCTACTTCGATTCATATTTTTCTAATGTCTTTCAAGTGTATGATTTTTGTTTTGTTTGTTGACTTTAGGTTGCCCCATCGTTTTTTTAAGTTTCCACATGTATAAATGAATCATCATAAACAACATAGTGGTCTAAGCAATTGTGTTGCTGTTTTCTTTCCTTTCTTTTTGTTTGTGATCAGTTGAGTGAGCCATGCTGCAGAGATCTTAGCGTTTCCAATTGTCTCAGCCATCAACTCCTGTTCGGTACATAACATCATCAACTCCGTCTTTTCTACTAAATTTGTTTGGAAATCTGACCAAAAATGTTGGTCTCCAAGAAAACTAGAATTTTCAATTGGTCGAATTCACTCCGTATCTCCGTCTGTCGGTGAAGCCTATTATTTACGGATTCTTCTGAACAAAGTCAAAGGGCCTATGTCATTTAATGATATTAAAACAGTTAATGGTGAAACATTTCCAACATTTAGGGATGCATGTTATGCCCTTGGTCTTTTAGATGATGATGCCGAATATTGATGTAATTAAAGAGGCGAGTCAATCAGGTTCTGGTTATTATCTCCGTACTTTGTTTTCCACAATGTTGTTATCAAATTCTTTGGCGTGACCGGATTATGTTTGGAATAGTACGTGGAAATACTTATCTGACGGCATTCTTTACAAACAACGAAAAATATTGAGGTTGCTAGGTATTATTACACATCTTTTAATTTTTTATTATTACACATCTTTTAATTTTTAATTTATTAAAAATAACTTATCATATTATATTGATATTTATTTATAATAATTCATTTTATTTATTTTATTTCATAATGCATTTTAGCATTTCATCATCTAAATCAATGTATAACTAATTATCACATTTTCTATTCATATATTTCAGCTTTGTCCCTAACAAACAGTCAAATGCAAAATTTGACGTTGTTTGAGATTGAAAAGTATTTACAACGGAATAATTCAACACTAAAGTCATTTACATGCATGCCTTACCCGAACAATGATTGTCTTTCTTCATCAAATAATCGTTTAATTAGTGAGGAGTTATTGTATGATGTTGCAAACGAGATGACTGAATTTGAAAAGCTTCTGAATTCTTTAACCGACGAACAACGATATGTTTTTGATGACATCATGACTGCTGTTGAAGTTAATAAAGGCGGAGTTTTTTCGTTTATGGATATGGCGGAACTGGTATCGTTTTTATGGAAGACATTGGCGGCAGCAATAAGGTCTAAAGGTGAGATTGTATTAAATGTAGCATCCAGCAGAATAGCATCTTTGTTGCTTACCAGAGGTCGTACTGCACACTCACGATTCCATATTCCATTAAATGTAAACGAAGATTCAGTTTGTCATATAAAACCAAACAGTGAAGTTGCTCATCTATTGAAGCAAACAAAATTGATTATTTGGGATGAAGCACCCATGACTCACAAGCATGCATTTGAAGCATTGGATAGGACGATGAATGATGTATTACCTAAAGATACTTTCGTAGATTCAGATATGCCATTTGGTGGTAAAGTTATTGTTTTTGGTGGGTGATTTTAGACAAATTTTACCCATGGTTCCAAACGGTAGTCGACAAGAAATTGTTAATGCATCGTTAAGCTCATCCTACATTTGGAATAAATGCAAGTTACTTACTTTAACAAAAAATATGCGACTAAAAGCCGGAAGAAAACCTTTTGATAATGAAGGAATTGAAAAGTTTGCTACATGGCTTCTTGATATAGGAGAGGGTAACGTTGGTGGTTGTAACGATGGTGAGGCAACTATTACTATACCTGATGAACTCCTCATTAAAGACTCGATCGATCCTTTATCAAGTTTGATCCAATTTGTTTACCCATCCATGTTAGAGAACTACAAACACAAAGAGTACTTTCGTGAGAGAGCAATTTTGGCACCAAAAAACGAGGTCGTCCACGAAGTTAACGATCGTTTGCTTTCAATTTTCCCCGGTGATGAGATAGAGTATCTTAGTTCGGATAGCATATGTCAAACAAAACATTTTAATATTCCGTTACGGGAAAATCTATACTCACCTGATTTTCTAAATAGTCTTAAAATATCAAGATTGCCAAATCACATGTTAGTATTAAAAGTTGGTGTTCCGGTGATGCTTCTACGTAACATTGACCAACAAAATGGACTTTGCAATGGTACTCGCCTACAAATTGTATCTCTTGGAAACGGGTTATTGAAGCTGAGATAATATCTGGAAGTAATATTGGATGCCAAACATTTATTCCAAGAATTAATCTCGTGCCATCTGATAAAAAAATCCCTTTTAAATTCCAAAGAAGACAGTTTCCACTAACTTTTTTACTTTTGCAATGACGATTAACAAGAGTCAGGGACAATCATTATCAAAAGTTGGTTTGTATTTAAAAGAGCCAGTTTTTACTCATAGACAGTTATATGTTGCTTTGTCAAGGGTAAAGACTACAGACGGGATAAAATTACTCATTTTAGATCAACATGGAAACATTACCAATGAGACTCAAAACGTTGTATACAAAGAGGTGTTTAGACATTTATGAGAAATATTTTAGAGTATGAATATTTTTTTAATTCTATTTTCAAACTTTGAAATTTATTGTTTTGAATTTTTTATAATGTTTATTATGTAATCAATGTTTAATGAAAGTCTAATTGCTTAAATCACCCGTGTATCACACGGGCTCTAACCTAGTGTATTAATAATGAGAAGTTTATTAAATAGGGGCAAGTTATGAATTATAACATAAAATACTTACTTTATGCTTAAAAATTTGTCTTAAACTCTAAGTAAAATTACAAAGGTGTTCTCATTAAATATATTTTATATAATAGTATAGATATAAAAAAAAAAAAAAAGGTTACAACAGTTATAACTAGTGAATAGAATAATTTGAGTTTCGTTTACTTTCCTTATTGTGAAGATATTATGGGTTCCTTGATACACATGATAAATTGAGAATCTTTCAAAGACTCCAATCTTGGACCGTAGAAGCTGAAACGATCCCGAAACAAGCGGTTTTGTAAGGATATTAACATGTTGATACGATAAGTGTACATGAAGTACCCATAGAGTATTGTACGCCACTTTTTCTCTAATAAAATGATAATCTCGCACCACATGTTTCATGCGAGAGTGATAAATCGGGTTCACACATAAGTTGCACCTGCATTATCACAAAACGTTTTGGATGGTGAAGAAACCAGGATGCGAAGTACTCGTAGGAGATTTTGTAACAAAGGTAATTTAGTTTCAATGTTGGTTATTTGGTTAATGCTTTGTGGACCTCTATGGATGGTCAGTTTTGTATTGTAGGCTACCACGAGATTATATTGGGGGTAAGATATAGAAGTATCCAGTGGTAGAGTGTCCCCCATTTTGTATTCCATCCCAATCTAAACTAAAAATAATGAGAGATCTAATGATGCTAGGTATTGAGAAATAAAACATGATGAATAGTCACTTTAAATACTTTTACTTTAAAAATATGAAGAAAATTACGTTTACTCAAAAAACCAAAGAAAAAACAAGAAAGAGGTGAAAAAAAGTTGGATTTGGTTAGCCGGAAGGCTTGCTCCGAGTCGACCCGCGTGTCTAGCACAATAATGTGTCCCACATACTACTACACCAAAGTAGATTTTGTGTTTTATTTAACCCTTATTTGCTTTTAAAGTACTTTGAAGTTTTTTGAAAGTAGAAAAAAAAGAGCCAGACACACAACAGTCTTTCAATTCGCCATTAATGATAATTAATAAGAATACTAATAATTACCCCGCTAGTGCCATAACCGCCACCAACTTTATCATTGTACATCGTCATCATCATCATCATCGATGCAACTACTGTTATCGCTCATAATTAATATCATTATCGCTACCACAATGCCATGTGTTCTTTTTAATTGCATCATCAATTCCATTCCACCATCAACACATTCCCTGGTCTTTAACAAATTTATAAACTAAACATGTTATTTATAAACTAAATGCATCACAAACCTATAAGACTATTTATAGTTAACTATTCCATCTAGTTTACCATATAATAATTCCAGCTCTTGTAATATCTCATTAAAAATAAGTTGACTAATTTTTTTTATGTCAATCAAACACAATTAGTAAAACTATCATCAATAAAATAAAAGTGTCGGCACTATTTAATTCACATATTTCTCATATTTCTTCTCTCTCCACTCACACTCACACTCACATACTAGTCCTCTCCTGTGACTATCGAGCTCTTTCCTCATTGCATATCCCACGGGTGACTTACAAACGTTTAAGGCTGTAAACGAACCGAATGAACATGAACGGGGCATTGTTCGTGTTCGTTCATTAAGAAAATAACTTGTTCATGAACTATTCACGAACCTCACCGAATAAAATTTCTTGTTCGTGTTCGTTCATTAAGGAAATAAAATTTGATCATGAATTGTTCACGAACATAAACTAACACAGATGAAGGCAAGCAAAAACATATATATATTTATAAAAAATAATGAACGCAAACAAAATTTCCTAAAACAAACATATATAAACAATCATATATTGATTTAATAATTAAAATCATAAACATTATATAATATCCAGCAAATATAAATAAGTACTAAACATATTTATCTCAAAAATAACTTTTAAATGAATGAACACAAATGAACGCTAACAAACACATTATCGAACGTTCACGAACATAAATGAACGAATGCGACATCTGTTCATGTTTGTTCATTTAATTAAACAAATGGAATTTTCTTGTTCTTGTTCATTCATTTATTAAACGAACAAAGATAAACGAACTTTCTCTCGAATGGTTCACGAACTGTTCGCTTAATGCTCAGTTCGTTTACAGCCTTACAAACTTTCATCGGAGATGTTGTAAATCAATTTTTTAAAAAACTATATTATAACTTATTGTTTGGAGTAAATTTGTTTTTGATCTCTAAGGTTTGATCAATTTAACTATTTCTATTCAAAAAGAAATCTTTTGACATCTCCGGTCCCAAGGTTTGCATCTTTTAACAATTTTCATCTGTAACAGTACCTCTATTAAAATTTTCTATTAAGTGTATGGACATTTCAATCATTTCACATCTACTATAAATTAGTAAGATTCTTTAAACTTTTGAGTGGTTGTTTGTGTCATTTGCTTAGAATAATAAAAGTATTAAAAAAATTAGAAACCTTAAATCTAAGTTTTTGGTTATTCCTATAAACTAACAGATGTACTATATCTTCAACAATGAGTCACCGTCCCCTACACCAAGCTCACTATCACCGGAAACCGATTAACACACCACCACCACGCCGACCAAGATCACAATGTAATCACAACAAGATCTAACTCGCTCATAACTCGAGATCCCAACTCAGAAATGACTCATTGCCATCATTAGTGTAACTCAATAACTCCAACTGAACGGAATCAATCTGGAGCAAATCATGGACCGCATAGTAAGCCCTAATCTACTCCAACTTATCTCAACAAAAATTTAATAGAATTTAGAAGTACTACGACTAGTCCAAACTCTCAACATAAACCCAAAATAAAAAAAAACGATAACATATGGCGGTTATGTAGTGAAGTAGAAGTCTTCTTCAAGATCCCAAGTGTGTTACCTTTCATTTAACTATTTGTAGTTAATCCAATTCTATTTAGTTCACCATATAACAACTAATTCTTTATAGATATTTCTTTAATAGTAAGTTTTCTTTTTAAATTTTTTTTTATGTATATCATACACGATTAGTAAAATCATTCTCAATGCAAGGGAGACGTGAGCGTCATCACATGAGCATTATTTGTTTGACCGGTTTCTTTCCTTCTTTCTCTCTTCTCTCACCCTCACATACCAGCCCTCCTCTCCTATGGCCATCACCCTCTCTCTTCGCCACATCATCCCACATGCGTCTTAGGGTGGGAGGGGTGCACCCGTTGTGAGGGCGCGATGGCCCCCTATGCCGTGCGGCTGCTATGCCGCATTTTTTGGTGCAGCATGACAAGCTCACGCTCTAAACTCTTGTGTATGTGTGTGTGGTATAGTGGTGTGACAATACCGCTACCACCCAATCTGAGGTTATGGTGTGATTTGATATGATGTGATATAACAAAATATAATATAATTGATGGGTATATGATGTGATATGTACGATTAGACTTCAGAGCACCCCATCACCTTTAGAAATGTTGGCCGGAGATGTTCTAAATCAATATTATTTGTGAATTATCTTGTTGGGTGAATAGAAATTAGAACTTCCACGAGTAGTTTAAACTTTAAACTTTCAAATATAAATCCAAAATCAAACAAACGACTTCTTCCTGCGGTTGATAAACGTGTAGTGAAGCAGAAGTCATCTTCAAGATCCCAATCACCTTTCGTTTCATTCGACACCCAACTAACACTCGATTCACCATAACTCTTTGATCCATCAAAACCATTGCTTTTGCAGATTCCCAATTCACAAACCCTTTAAAAATGGAACCAAACGCCACCATAAAACCGCCATCAACCGACGAGATACATCCGGTGGAAGAGAAACAAAATGCCGGTGGCGGATGGGGCTGGGGCTTCTCTCCGTTATCTGTTCTTTCAGATCTTCAGAAAGCCGCTGAAGAGATCTCTCGCAGTGTAATGCTATTTCATTTGCAATATGCACTTCGTTTTGTATTGCATTGTGCTGCTTGCTTATCGAGAGATCATGGAGAATGAAATTAGGGTTTTGCTGTCACTTAATCAATCTTCGGGATCTAGGGTTTCGTTTTGATGAATCAGTTTAGTAATCGATGTCAGTTGCTAGAAAGAAATGGATGCTGTTTGAGACTTCTATTGTTTATGTCTAATCTAGTAACCATTAGATGCAAATACTGAAATACAGTTAGTAAACGTAATAACGTTGGTTTTATTTATTGACTGTTATTAGTTTTAATGCTAGTAAACCTTTTTGTAATGTTTTTGATGAACTGTGACTTCAAATTTGGTCGCCATTAATGAAGTTATGATATCAATTTTGTTGCATATTTAGTTATTACTTATACTATCTAATGTGAGTGATACTATAAGGAAAGTTTGACACAAACTGAAAGTAGGACTTCATAAGGAAGAATAGGAATATCATTTTTGAAGTTGAAATCCAAACAGTTTGGGATCCTTTTGTTGCCAATGATTCACGACTCAGCGAGACTATCCCTGATGATATTAATTGGTGAAATTGTGCATTAGACGTCAATAGTGTGTGGTTATATCAAAAAAAGAAGTATCACGGCACTTTTTCTTTAGCTTGTTTTTCTTCGTTATTAGTTCTGCTTTGATTGGTTAGAAATCAATGTGCAATCGCCTGGTTTTTACATGATATGCTCATGACCAGTAGTAGCTTTTTGTATAGCCATTAACTCTGCCCTACATTGAGTTTCATTAACCATTGTTTTGTGTTTACAGGCTGCTGAGGTTGCTAAGACAGCTGCTAATAGTATCTCTGACTTGCAAAATGAGTTTGAAGATTCAGAATCTTCTAAGGAGGATCTTCCAGAAGCTTCTGATAAAGATCAAGAAAGTGAGGATGAAGACGATAAGAAGCGAAAGGCTGCTCTGGAAAGACTCAAGAAAGCTAGTGAGGACACATTTCTTGGCCAGGCAAGTTCTATATAATAGTTCAGTATAGAAAAACATGACTAAGTACATTTTGTTATAAACATTACATGCTGGTGATTGTTTATTATAATCATAAACATCAAATGTCTTTGGCTTTTGTTACAGGGTATAAAGGCTATCGACACTTCTGTAGAGAACTTTGCTTCAGGAGCATGGCAGGCTTTAGGTAACGCTTGGAAAGAGGGTTCCAGTTTTGTTCAGAAGTAAACATTTTTTCTTTGCTCAATTATGAAAAAAGTAAAAGGCTTTTAGCTGTTTTCGAGGGGGCAGTTTCATCCACATTGCTCATGGATGCACTGATCGGGCAGTGTTTTATCTCAAACATGTCAAAAAAAAAAAAAAAAAAAAAAAAAAAAAAAAAATCAACTAAAAGGGAATGTGTCAAATGGGTTAAAAGTCAGCTGATGTTTACTTTTTATGCATACAACCTCCTAAATCTTTTTTATTATAGATCTAGATTTTAAGTGTAATAATATTTTTTTCTAGATTTTAAATCATTAGTTAGTTATTAAAATTTAAATAAAATGGACAAAGAAACTGTTTGAGGGTTAACCCAAACTATAACCCATACTAAAAAGTGATCATTTTCAACCTGAACTTGTATTTTGCTCACCTTCCTGAGCCACCCATCTCACTGGCTCAAACTATTAATATTTCTTCAGGCTTGAGAGCTCTATACAACAAGGTGGTTTACCTGCAGCAGGTTCTGTTTTAGAGGTTAGCATAAACCCTTTCTTGTCATTATCTCTTAAAAAGTTCTGTTTCATTATATTTTTTATGTTATTGTTTGATTTAACAGACGGGAAAAGCTTTTACTGCTAAGGGCATCCAAGTTCTTGAGTATGTTGGAAAAGAAACCGTGGATCTTCTGATCACAGAATCAGGCATGGAATTCGCCAAAAATGCTGGTAAAAGTGGACATGAAACAGAAGAGGATCAGTTGGTGGAGGAGGTCACGTTTGATAGATGCTTTTACATCTATGGAGGACCGGAGCAGCTGGAGGTACATCTTAGTCTCTCATTTTATTCATATAATGTAAAATTATTTTAGGCTACTTCAAATGAAGCCTGAGTCATGATATTGAATTACAGGAACTTGAGGCATTGTCAAACCATTATGCCTTGTTATTTAATCGAAGAAAAGCAAAGTTGTCAGCAGAAGAAAAATCTGCATATGATGTAAATCTTAAAGAGGTCCAGCAAATGCTGATACTAGACCATTTAACTGATGGAAACATAGCTGAATCAGAAAAGGGAAAGAATGTCGAGAGTGTAGCTGGTAGCACGGATGATGAGATCATGAGTTTTCACATATCAAGTGTGAGCAAGGCTGCAGAAATGGCCGCAGGGTGATATGCTCTTTAAATTCTACTCAAATTCATCTTTTCTTATGTTTAAGTAATCATCTATTAAGGGTTTGAATGACATTTTGCAGCTTTGCAAATGCTTTAGCAGGACTGTCCCAGTTTATATCGTTCAAAAAACGGTCGGCAGACTAGATTCTCTTCACTCTGAGGGCATTCATGTACAAATATACCAATTTTTCTAAATATTTTACAATTCAAAGTCTTGAAAAGTAAATTGATTCTTGTTATATGTATGCAAAGACTTTCAGAAATGTGCTGCATTGCAGTTTCTCAACTTCTGATCCTAGGGAAATCAGTTATACACAATGCAAACAAAGTCCAAGATGCTGATGACGATGAGGATATTGTGAAAATCAAATTGCCCAAGGATTCTATTGAAAAAGCTAAAACAATGAGAATGAAAGCACAATCAATGGCTGGATACCTGGAGGCAGTTGCCGTCAGTTTTGTGACAGGTATGTGTAATATATCTTTTTTAATTCAGAAATCCTCTCTGATTTTACCATTTGATTATCTTTTTGCAACATAGTTAGTGTAAGTGTCGAATAGACTACTTACGGTCTAATCTTTAATTAAGAATGAGAATATTATCTAATCAACTATTAGAAAAAGTATTACTACAATAAAAGAAGTTACCATCAAGGACACCAGCAAATGCAGATCTATTTTAATGATTTAATCTTGTTCAAGATACCTACTATAGACACTTTGGTTATTACAATTTGAAATAGAGTTCCTTTTAATATTGCAAGATGTTGATTATCCTAATCTGAATCAAATATTCAGGCATTTCAGATGTAGCAGAAGCTTATGCAGCAGCCATCAAATCTGCTACTGCTGATTCTTCTAAAGTTTTACCAGAGAAATTAATTCAGGATAAAGTCAACTTGTTTTCTGAAGATCTACGTGTTAATCGAACTACAGCCGTGGGTAAAATCCAGGATGGCTTACATTTCTTGGCGTATGTCATTCTTTCTACTTCAATAGCTGCTGCTTAGGTAAACCCGAAGGTTAGTTTTAAAACTCTTGCGCTGTGTATAGTCGTTACTCATAGTTTGGCATTGCAAATCGACTTCTGTGATCAATATATGATACATGAAATCTGTACTCCTGCCGGTAACCTTAAGAATACAGACCATGTAAATCGTACTTTTTATTTGACTCATATGTTGTACAGAGTTCTTGTTTATGTTTGAATGCTTGGTCATTTGTGATAGTTGGAAAATAAGCATCTTTCATGTCATATTTTCATGAGTATCTAGATGTTTTTTTCTCTCTCATTCATTCACGATCATTTCATATAATATAAAATTTTCACTTACAAACTTTTAGGGAACGAGATGTAAATGCTCTTAGAGCATTTATAGTAGATTCTTTATATTTATGTGAGTTTGTTTCTTATATTTTAAAGAATGTTTGTAAATGGTTGTGAGTGGAGTAGAGAGAAAAGATACTGTTTAATTTGTATATTTGAAGAATCACTGTTTAACTTTTATAAATTTTTGAATATTTTGAAAGTGATTGTGAGTAGAAGTAGATAAGTGTCTTAGTTATCAGGTTAAAAAATAAGAGACTAAGCTAAAAGTTTTTTTTTATTTTTTTTTTATTTTTTTTATTTTTTATTTTTATTTTTTTTTAAAACTTGCTGGTTAATAATGATCTTTCTAAAAACATTCGTAATTTCTTTCTCATCTTTATAATATAACCAAATATACATTTCCTTAAATTTACTTCCAAATTTTATTAAACATCTCATATCTCATCCTCCTGATGCCATCTTTATCTCACTTATAGAGATTTGGAGGATGCCATCTTTATCTCACTTATAGAGATTTATTTTATTATTGTTTTGCTTTTCTTAAGCACTCATAAAAACCATATAGATTGATAAATACTTAAATAGTACATCTGTATCTTTAGATAATAACTATTCATAAAAGTGTAAAGTTTAAAGATAGAGATGAAAATCCAATTTGAATGCAAAGTACAATAAATCTCTAAACAATAGAAAGATATAAAAGACTTATTTTTAATGCTTTCAAGTCTTTGAAAATCTACAAAGAAGATTTTAACTAAACATAACAGCCAACAATTTGTGAAAGAAAAATACTCGAGTACAATAGAATTGTTAAAGAGAAGAATTGATGATCTTATATATATTAGGGAAAACTCGTGAACGGTGATTTCTACTTATCGAACAGTGATCTTTAGCGGTTTAATGAGATTGTAACAAAGAAAATTCTTATTGAAAACATAAGATGAATTACTATCATCCACTCAAAAGATTAGAAATTATTATGTTTATACGGTGATATCTCTCAAACTCTTAGCTTTTCTTTATTGTTATTCAATTTACAAATTTTCTCAAGAAAACATTTTTAACCAACAATATTTTTAAGGTGCTTATTTATATTTGATAGATATCACATAATATTTGTGATTTTAATTATAAAATCAATATATGATGGTTTGTATTTGTTTGTTTTAGGAAATTTCATTTGTGTTCATTATTGTTCATAATATTTATGTGTTTTTGCTTGCATTCGTTTGCGTTCGTTTATGCTCGTGAATTATCAGACTCAGAGAATACTAACTCATAGTTAAATTATCATGAATAATTTTTAATATTCATGTAGAACATTAACTTTCACTAATCAAACATGATGGAAAAAAAATATTAGACTCAGAGAATTGTAATAAGTACATAAGAATATATTTATTTATTAAGTATAGATTTGATTATAAAAAATCTAACTCATAATTATTAGACCACCTTATTGAGCATGACTATGGATATAATATAATAATATCAAACAATTACATCATCCCACAATAAAATCATAAAAATAAAAGAAAATCAACTAATGAAGATTTTTAATAAATTTTATAAAAGTATTTAACAATGATATGTAACTATGACAAGAAACAATTAAAAATTAAAAACTAAGTTTCATAAAGATATAAATACTTCTTTATGTAATGGTATAAGTTAATAGTTTTCAAATTTATTGTAACTCAAGATTAAAGGATGTAGCGACATGAGGCAATGTAGACATTACGTTTAGGTGGATGGGTTAGAAATAGGCCATGCGTACCTATAGTTAGTCTTTTATTATATGTTATAGATTATAGATAAATTTAATTATATATCGGATCAAATGAATTATAAAGGAATATAAATGATTACTAATATTTTAATTCATAAAAAAATATACAAAACTCTTTCCACATAGAGCATATTTATAAAAATTTTAAAAATATGAAGGTTTGTTTTATTGTCGATTTAGTTAATTTGGTTATTTATAAGTTAATTTGGTTATTTATATGCATATAACCCTGAATCATATAAATTGGCTGTAAAAAATCATAACGGAAAATTGGTTTCTTAATCGATTTAATTATTTAGATTTGGTTTTTTTTTGGTTATGACTAGGTTGTTCGATTTTTTTTCGTCCGCTTTCCTAGACGCCTTGTCAATCACAATGTTTTTTATGCATAATTCTATGTAAAATATACGGACAAATGACTAGCGCTTTTGTTGTTGATATTTAAAATTGGATGTAACCTGACGTTAAGTTTTCTTTTTGATGTTTTATTTCAAACTTGACATGATGTGATATTGCTATAGATTTTTTTGAATGGTTAGATGCTATTATATCTATGCTACTCTATTAAATCTATACAACACATTTACATAAATATGTAATAGGTGAGGCTCGAGCTTTAACATCAGTGGCAGTTTTAACACTTTAACCCAAATGTTTTTGTCATTGGACTCAATCCTTCATCCCGTTTTATATGTCGCTAATGAAACATTCTAGTGCTAAGGTGTTTGTCCTATATACTAGAGTTTGAGGGTTGAATCTTGCAAAATATAGATATAAGTGTATAATAAGATTAAATTAGAAGTTGTCTAAAAAAAGATAAAAAATATAAAATTTTATCAATTCTAACCATGTTATATTTGTTTGAGTTGAAAACTTCCGATCAACAAGTCGTGTGCGTTTTGACTGTTTAACAAGAGAGGGTTTGCGGAGAGTATGTTAAAGATGGGAAAACGTTATCAAATAGATTATTGCAATTGATCGCTTTGAGTTTAAACCCCCCAAAGCGGTTAGAGCCACTTTCAAGGACCAAACTACTTTCTTTTGGCTCAACCACTACCCACCTTGCCTCGCACCTGAGTTAGCCATCAGTGTTGATCGACACAAGGATGTCGGTAGCCATCTTGACGCAAAACGATGTAGGAGTTTTAGAAGTTATTATAGCTGACTAGTTGTAATGATACCAACGATCAATGACCAGAACATATAACAAAAAAATATTTTGTGAATTAACTGTTCGATCTTCTGTAAGGTTTGAATAGTTAATTTAAGTTTTAGATATGTAATATCCTCTAGTATCTTGGATAAAGCTTTTGAATAGGGTAGGAATGAGTAGATTAAAATAATTTTAATATTAGTCCAAAATTTTGAGTTGGATAAGAAAAAATATATGAAAAACAAGTATAAAAATCTATGATGGAAATCGTACTAAAAAATCTATGATGGAAATCGTACTAGAATTTGATATGTAAAACAAACAAAACAATATTTTATTTATAGAGAAGAATCATCAAAACTTTTTAGTTAGCGGTTAAAATCATTAACAGTTGGATACTTAGATCAGTAAAAAATTAACATGACCTACTTTAAAAGCAATAAATAGTTATAATTTCACTTTAATTTTAAATGAATCCAATTAAGTTAAAGTGAAATTCATAATACTAAAATCACCAAGAAATCTATCACATAATTTTATGAATTTATACCACATTGTATTACGAACTTAAACAATTGTGTGACATATTAACATATACCAAGTCAGACGGTAATTAAACCCAGCCAGTTATGCTGAGACATAAAGAAAAAGAAATTACATTTTACAAACAGGCTCAGACTAGGATGATATCCATTGAAAAAAGAAATACAAGAATAAATCATGAATTTGCAGCTATATACAAAAGCTAATCAATCAATTTCTGAAAATCACAACGAATAAAAAATGCAAACCCGATGGATAAAGCTCTTGTACACGTGGGATCGGAAGAGGTGTCGGACCACTTAATTTGGGTTTGATATGCACATACTTACCCTGTATTTTGTACAAACATGTTTATACAACCCGAACATGTAACCTTCATGTTATCTGATAACAACCTCACCATTGCTCTAATTACAAAACCATTAAAATTGGAAGAAAAAATATTACATGATTAAAAGTGTAGCTAAGGAAGAAGACCAATGTGGAGGTGGGGATGGCTAGAATAGTAGATTGCGTGTGATTGGTTGGTTTCCTGAAGAACATAATCCACTGCTTCAATAAAAGCCATCACAAACTCATATGCTAACTTCAATAACTGCAAACACAATTCCACCTTTTGAATCATCTTCTATCGTTCTATCACATTCTTATCATTTACCTATGTTTGTATATGTACACAAGCATGCATAATTCATAAATCATATATATAGGTGTTGACAATGGTCAAACTAAGGTCATTTACTTTAATATGGCTTTTGGTGCTCATGAATGGCCATCATACAATATATAAAGATATTATGATGAAGTAATGGATAAACATGTCACATTCAAATACAAATATAACTAACATATTGGTGGTAAATAGATTGGACAAAGAATATCTGGATATTCCCCTCATGTATTTATTAAAGCAAATAATTACAATATATTGTCATACTATTTAAAGCCAATCGTACAAAAATATAACAAAATTTACTCCAATTATGTTATGAACATGTTAAATTAAGTTTAATATAATTAACTTATAATATATTATTGTATTTTTAAGTAAGAGGATGCTACCGGTTTGCTATGCATATTTTTTTATTATGTATTGTTTACAAACGTTATGAGTAGTATTATGATTTATATTGATCATTGTCTATTTAGTGCAGTTTATTGCGTCTTGCTGTTTTTTTGTTGTGTTTTTTGAATACCATTGTGTTTTTTATAAAATGACGAATCCTTAAAAAACATAATGGTAAAATAAATCTATTAGGTGCTTCTTGGTATGCAAACACAATAATGAAATAACAACTAATTAATTTAATATATTAAAAACAATAAAAAATAACACAAAATAATGTAAAACCTAAAACTTAATGATACAATGTGTTATTGTGTTATTTTTTAATGTTATTGTGTTTTCCTGACTACTATAAGTTTTGTAAACACATATTGATGAATAACGTTATTATGCATTTCTAATCATAAAACACAATGATAAGATAACAATAAATTTATATAATATATGAAAGAAAATAATAAAAATAACATGAAATGATCTCAGCGTAAAATAAAATGATGAATACATATAATAAATGTTAAAAAATATTTGACATAATTACTTGATATATTAGACACAATAAGCTGACGTATTTAACATATCTATCAAAATATCCAGTCATTTAAATTCAATACAATATTTGTGAGCACAGAACTAAAAATAAAGTGAAAAAAAGTTAACCGTTTGTTAAACTGAAATGAAAAGGTAATACTTGAAAGAAAAACCAATGTTTTCAGAACCGGATCGGACGTTGAACTGGACGCCTTACTGGTTTGGTGGTCGGAGCGCTTGAAGCGGATTTAAGAACCGGATGACATTATAATTATATATATAATATATTATATATATAGTTATACATATAATTAGATATAAGTAATTTATATATGTATTTTATAGTTATATATAATACATAACTATATTTTGATATCCAACACACAAATTTATGGTTCAACACCCCGTTTTTACCCATTAAAATAAAAAAAATCAAAATCCGGTTCGAATCGGTCCGGTTCTCGATCTGACCACCGATTCGGGACGAACCGCCCGGTCGAACCCCTCCAAAACGAATCAATGCGAACCGGTTCAGCCACCTATCCGATTCCCGGTTGGACCTGCCGGTCCGATCCGGTCTCAACAAACGCCGAGAAAAACTCTTTAAGGGACTAGAACATAGTCAACTTTGTGGGCCCAAAAGATAAAATAACAATCAATCAACTTAAAATATTAGCTCAAGACTAGGGATGTAATTTGGGTTTCGGGTTCCTAGTGTCGGGTTCTTCGGGTTTTTAGATGTAGAAAAGTAACACGAAGACCGAACCAAATAAACTATATTTAATAGGTATTTGGGTTTATTCTGGTGGGGTTAATCGATGATCGGGTTGATCTACTTGAAAATTTAAAAATCAAAGGCAACATATTTAAAAGTGTTTCGGTTTTAGTAATCGAATTTCGCGTCTTTTCACAAGTAGATTTGGTAGTTATGGTTGAAATAAACAAAAATCAACCTATAAATCCACATGTTACTCGTACGTATTTTTAATACAAACAAATATTATAACTATTATTGCTCGAACAAAAGTAAAGCAATAATAAATTACTAGGCCTATAAAATATATTATATTTATATTATTATTCTCAGACGTACAAGAAGTAACAAACAAATATATTTTTAACAAATACATGAGAATGCTCGAGTATGAAATTATTATACCTTGTTTGTAATCTGTTAAAATGGTTTAATATGAAATATGGCCTAATGGATGATCGAGTTTAAAACTTGTGTCATCGATTGAAAATAGAGTGAAGTAATGATTGATCAAGTTCATAAAAAGTCAAAAATAGATGCTTCAATTTATATCCTAGAATATGAAATATGTATTATCAATTATGACGATATGGTATTCGAGTCAACCTGAATTGCCAAAACATAATCAAAAAACCGACTTAAATAAGAATTTTGAGTTCGGGTTTGATTTTAATCAAGTTTGGTTTTTTCGGTTATGCCTAAAGTTAAAACTATATATAGTTTACTAATTTAGAGTTATGTGGAAAGCCATGGTCCCCCTAATAACACATTTGGATCCGCCAATGATTTTTCGCCATCTTTTTCTCAAATCAGTAGTAACGCAATTGAACAATTTCTCTCTAGAAAGATAGAGATAATGTGAGTTTATTTTTTAGGATAAGGTGGAGATCAGGAGGTTTTCTCACATAATGTGACTTGTCTTTTGAAGATGGCCTCACGTTTTGTATTTCAGTAATGACGATAATTTAATGGGTCAGTGGTCCGTTAGTGATCCAATTAGCCGTTTATAAAAAAGATAGAGATAACTATGCTTCTTCTAATCACAAATTAATAGGGATCCTCACTTGACTACTCACTTTGAAGGAAGTGGTCATCTCTTATTTTCTTATTAGTCTAGAGATCGAGTGGTCATCTTTACAAATCATACATGTGTTTTATATGACAAATTCAAAATGTGTATCTCAAACACTTTTAGCCTTTTGATCTTTGAATATTATAGATTTTTTTTTTTGCGGCCTTGGAATATTCTAGATAGAAGATCACTTTAGATAATATGTATGTTGTTTGTGTTTTTTTTTTTGTCAAAGTGTAAGAAAAAGTTAGAACCTTGATATACGAGGAACGCAAAATTCGTCTAAGTCTAAAGATCAATGCATGGTAATGACCGTGATATGTGTATGGTCATTATTTTTCTACAAAAAGGTAACTGAGTTGTAATCATTGTAAACTTTTATTACACTTTTGCATGTGTTTTAAACTTTTAAAATTTTAATCATACATTCAGGAATGTTACAAATGAGTATAAAAAGGAATTATGCAAATGCGTGTTACAAAAAGAAAGAGCATGCTTATTATATATATATTCTTTTATCATTGAAGAGTTAAGATTAATACAATCTCCAAAACTTTATGATAAAATTATTATCAAGAGAACATATAAAAGAATATAAGTATTAATCATGTTTAGAATGTCCAAATTTCACACACCCTCTGGCTCACCTTTTAATATAAGTCCTTTAATATTCTAATTTTTAAGTATGAAAAAAAGTTACACCATTTAATCAACCTAAATTATATATTTATTAATTTATATTTAATATAATATCATCTAAAATATGTGGGAACTACAGTCCTTGTGCGGTAACTGGTAGCTTCAAAAACGTGGACATACGTTTTGTAGTTGAAGACGTGAATCATTTGGGTGGACCTCTATTTGATATATACAAATAATTGAATGACACCAACTATACGGTAATAAATATTCTGTGCTAGAAATGTCTATGATGGAATTAAATACATATTTTCTTTTTCTTATCGTTGAAATTTATTCACTTTTGATAATATATTTTATTTGAGTAGTTTTATATATAACAAAAAGACGTATCTACAAGCAACAAAATAAAATCTGCAACTTGTGAACGAGATGTATTTAATTTCCTACCAACAAACATTATTCCCCTCACAAAAAAAGGAATCATAAGCGCCTAAAAGGTACAAAAGCACATTGAATTAAGTTTTGGTATCAATTATTGTTGCATAAACAGTTTAAAGACATGTTTTAGTCTCTCTAATTTAATGATATCGGATTATTAGTTTGTTTTAGTCTCTCTAATTTAATGATATTGGATTATTAATTTGTTTTACTCTCTTTTAATGTTTGGTTTATTTTGAATTAGTTGTAGACGTAGATTAAATCTTGTTTTATAGATTATGAGCAAGGTTGAATCACTAAGCAACAAATCTCTACATAGGTGTCATTATCAATGAACAAGACTTTTAGCTTGATGTTCAAGAGCAAATTTGCTTAAGGAAGAAAAGATTGTTTGTTGGTTTCCAAAACTTTGCCACGTTTACTTAAAAGATTGAGACATATTCTTTTGTTAATTTGATTTTAAAAACATATGTAAGATTATCTCTAGAAATATTTAATGCTTATTTTTTTTACAGCAAGCAATATATTAGAATAAAAGAACGTCTGCTTTTATTTGTTAAGGGAGAGCTAGGGGGAACACTCACCAGCAAGCACCTAGATAGACTAAATCCTATGGGTTGGATTCCTCGTGAGTCCATAGGACAAATCCCATTTGAAACAGACGATGTGAGTTAGACAAGAGAGAAAAGAAAGATTACATGAACAAAAGAGGATATTTTTAATCCAGTCCCCCCAAGAAAAAGACATCTTACGATTCCAGTTAACTATCTAGACAAACGAAAAATTGGATATCGTCAAAAATGAAAACCTTCTTATACAAAGAGGGGCTAAAAAGGAAGCATTCTTGAATCTTCAAAACACTCACCATGTAGTCAAAACTATACCTACTATAACGTTCTTCTTGGAGCTAATTTGGAGAGATCCAATATGATCAAGTAATTATGATGGATCCAAATTCATAAACAGAAAATATCAATCCAGCACCAAACCAAGTTCCAAGTACTATTCGCCGCTGCGCAAGAAGCTAGAATGTGGGACTTATCTTCAACACGCAATTCACACGCCGGACAAAGCAAAGAAGGAATATCTAAACGCATTTTAACCAAATTACGAGTAGGAATTATAGAATTCCAATTGGTAATCCTTGAGGCTACAGAAAGATTACCAGAATCAATAGCTTTTTTTAATGTTCCATACCGTAGATTCTTCTCCATTTGAGTGAAGAGACTATATTCAAGAATCCTGACAGGAGTGAAAATCAAAATCTAAAATTAACGCCTGAAGAGACTATATTTAATGTTTTATAAAAGGTTCAAAGGAATCTTAAAAATATGTATGATTTTATAAATTAATCCGTGGATATATCACAGTACTTTAGCTCTTAAATTTTTTTACATTTGTTCAACTTTAGGCTCTAGATGATCTATATATTGAGTCATAAATATACCTTGCAGTCTCAACTTCTTGAATCTCTGAAACCAAAATGGCATAATCGATGCACAGTTAGTGTGTGTATAACTATAACCTTAAGTGTTGCATTGCATCACTGACCAGAGAATCAACATACGATATGACAGTATATCTACAATGAAGCTTTTACTTCATTTTCCTTCTTTGTTCTTGATATTTTGAAAATGATATTGTACTTAATATGAAATTTAGAGTGAATACATATGATCATTTGTACATGTTCATAGTTTTTATGATCATCAAAAGATATACATGTTGACATATACACACCAACTATTAATTAAGTATGTATTGTGAGTGTAAAACTTGAGTACTTCAATTAGCTCGTAGTAATTGTGTGATATGTGTTTCTAGGTGAAGACACCTTAGGGTAAATGGAGTGGGTACTGCAAAATTTTAATTTTTCACGACATAGATATGTTGATGCCGTACCGTATTAAATGGTGAAAGAAAATTAAGATGAAAACATGACATGTGGAAATGTTACTTTTGAAAAATATAATTTTTTTTCTAGAAGTGGGTCTTCTTCACCATCTTTCTAAGTTTGGTCTCTTGAAAAATTATTATATTTTAAGTGGTTCTTATACACCATCTAAAAAATATTATACAATTATACCTTGAAACTAATAAAGCAATAAAGTTTTAAATGCTAAAGAAATTCACATTGTAGCGTTATTTGATGTGTTTTTAGTTTTTTTCTGTATTTATTTAGTTTTACATTTTCTATTTAATGAAATATTTTATAACAAGTTAAAGTAAATAAAAGTAATTTAGATACTTGCTATCACATTAGAGCATTCACAGTGGAGTCCTTATAAATATGTGAGTGTGTTTGGTATATTATATGGAATGGTTTTGAGTGGTTGTGAGTGAAGGAGAGAGAAAATGTTATTGTGGATTGGTATATTTGATGAATCACTGTTCAATCCTTATAAATTTTTTAATATTTTTTAAAGTGGTTGTGAGTGGAGGAGAGAGAAAAAAGTAATGATAAGGATATAAAAAGTGAGTGTTATTTAATTGAAAAGAAGAGAGAAAATGTAGTGATTTTTAGTGTAATTATATGGATAAAGATAAAGAACCTACTGTGAATGCTCTTAGTTAATTGATTAAAAACAGTTTATGGAAAGTTGAAAGATGCATTCGAGCATTTTATGGATGGTTTAGGAAGGAGAAAGTTCATGTCATGCGTGCGTCAAGAAGAAAGAGTTTAGAGATGGTTGGGGATTGTAAAATCGATTTTTCTCACCCAGTCACCCTTAGTAGAACTCCTGAAGTATGAAGCAAAATTAATGAGTTGTTGCAAGTAAAACCTATCATGATTATTATTATTAAGTACTATAACAATCTTAAAATTTAAACCTAATTTTCTTAAAATTTATAAGAATCTATTTAACATAAATAATATCAATATTTAAATCCCTAGAAATAAGATATATAACTACTATGGATCGAAAACAACTAGACCCAATAAAGGCCAAATACATAAACAAGCCCAACTAATTAACGCCAGGATGATGAATCTAAACCAAAACAAATATTATAAGTAGTAACACATTAATAATTATTATTAATATATTTTAGGATAGTTATTAATAAAACCTTACGCAAAGCTTTAGAACTACTATTGACACGTCTAAATGATCGATTCTTCTTAAGAACTACAACCGACTTAAAGAATGAACCAAGCGATATGCTCTTTTTGCTCCAATTAAACTACAATAGGTTAGAGCCTAGATCAAATTCATTGGATCTAGAAAATAGACCACAACGGGATATAGTCACTCATTTATTTAAATCTTATCGGGGTGTTGGAGAAAGACTATATTTATGCTGGTCGACTTCATTCTACGGCTTTCGATGTTAAAAAATTGGCTACGGAACATCAAGATTTTCATTCTTTTTCATAATGGTTTTGAATTCGAATCATTTACAATAAGCTAATTTTGTATGTCGCTGATAAAAATTTGATTGTATATTGGATTTCTTGTTTATTTGAGATTAATGAAAGGTGTTGGTATGCATATAAAAGAAATGAGTAGTGACGACAAGTTTTCTGTGGCTTGATCAGGGTATTTCAGGATCCTGACAAGACGGTTGGGCTAACAAAGAAGATGAACATAGTGGTTAAGATTTGTGTTTTAAATTTTTCTTGTTTTCTAAAGTAAAATAGTATATAATTTTTTCGTATAACAAATATTTTATAGTTTATAAAAACAACAAAATGTATGACAAATGAATTAATAATAGGAACAATGAAGGTAATATAAAAAGGTTAAGATCAAAACTTGTTATAAAATTGAACACAAGAGCACACAGTTCGACTAATGATAAAAAAGATGAACACTTGAAATCAAAGAACTTCAAAGGAAATTTATTAATGTGATTGATCACATTTTACACAATGACCCAGTGTTGTAAAAATCGCTAGGCGCTAGTAGGGCGGTGGGGTACCGCCTAGCGATTAATCGGGAGTAATCGGGATTAATCGTTTTGGAATTTTTATATATAATTTTCATTTTTATATATATACACACATATTTTTATATGTAATTTTTATAAATATGTTTAGTTTTATATATATATAAACAAATCTGGCCGGATTTTTGAAATTTTCGCCGGAATTCCGCCGGAATCTCGCCGGAAAGTCGCCGGATTCTGCAAAAATGCAGATTAAGGGCCAACTAACAGCCGACTAGGTCTGATTAGGACCGATTTTTTCCTGATTTTGACCAAATTTGACCGATTAGCGATCTTTTGCTCCGATTAGGGAAAATCCAATAGGTGCCTCACCGATTCCCGACTAGTCGTCGATTAATCGGCCGACAAGTCTGATTTTTACAACATTGCAATGACCTAATCCCCTTTTAATACATCACCAATGATTTTTCTAACTAACTCAACGCAAGAATTGAAAACCTTACAAAATACATCCCTGAACTTGTCTAACTATTCAAAATACTCCAAAAACTAAAACAATTACATTTTGATTTTTATTTTGACTTTTACAATTAACAATCTCCATCATAAAATCTCAATCTCAAATTCACCCAAAACCCTAAGCATTTAAACAAAACAGAAACTTTACACTAGGTAGAGACTTTGTAAACATATCAACTGGATTCTCTTGAGGGCTTACACCATTCACTTTGACTTTACCATCATTAACCAAATCCCTAATAAAGTGCAACTTCATATTAATGTGTTTAGTTTTTTCATGATACATGCTAGTTTTTGACAGCTGCACAGCACCTTAATTATCGCAAAACACAACTGAGCTCTTTATACCAAGCCCCAACTCAATGACAAAACCACTTAACCATAAAGCTTCTTTGACTGCTTCTGTCAAAGCTATATATTCAGCTTCAGTTATGGACAATGCCACAATAGGTTGCAGCTGTGCCTTCCAACAAACCAGATCACCAAGTACCTGAAAGGCATACCATGTAATTGATCTCCCATTGTCAAGATCTTTGGTAAAATCTGAATCTACATACCCAACCACACTTTTTTCCTTCTCCACAATACTAAACCATATTACTTAGTAACCCTCAAATACTTTTTGATCCACTTCACTTCTGCCTAATGAGCTTTCCCACGATTAGATAAGTATCTACTAACCAGGCTCACTGCATATCCAATGTCTGGTCTAGTACAAATCATCAAATACATTAAACTCCCTACTATATTGGCATAGGGAATTTTCATCATGTACCCCAATTCATCCTCTGTCTTGAGAGAATCATCACCGGACAACTTGAAATGTGCAGCAATAGATACAGTGACGGGCTTACCACACTCTATTCTATAATTGGATAGCACCTTGTGCAGGTAAGTGTTTTGAAATAACTTTAGTACCTTATGCTCTCTTATCTCTATTTATCTTCATACCTCATATCTTTTTAGCTTCACTTAAATCCTTCATCTCAAATTCAGCCATCAACATCTATTTACTAGCCTTAATTTCCTTCAAATCTTGACAAGCAACTAGTATATCATCCACAGATATAAGAGTTAAACAAACCTGTCTTAACTATACTCTATATAGTATACACAACCGTCATAGCTACTTCGATTAAACCCATGAGTCACCATATGCTCATCAAACCGTTTGTGACATTGTTTGGATGATCGTTTCAACCTATACAATTATTTCTTTAGAAGACACACCTTATCTTCCCGCCCCTTGATTTCAAATCCCTCTGGCTGCTTCATGTATATCATTTCATCTAATCTCCCATGTAAAAAAAAGTTGTTTTAACATCCAACTGGTGCAATTCTAAATCCATGGAAGTAGTTAAAGAAAGTATTACTCTTATGGATAAATGTTTGACCAAAAGAGAGAATATTTATTATAATCAACTCCTGCCTTTTGTGTGAATCATTTTGCCACAAGTCTAGCTTTGTACCTTGGAGTTTCAAAAATTCATTTTTTAAGCTTAAACAACTACTTGCATGATATTAACCTTGTCCTTGGGCTTATCAGTCAACTCCCAAGTGTCATTTTTATATAAAGATTTCATGTCTTCCTCCATGTCCCTACACCACTTTGAGCTTTCTTTTGCAGCAATTGCCTCTTAATAGAATATAGGCTCATAGATACTTTCCTCTTCAGCCCATTTTGCCGAAGGAAGTGTGCAAGGTTATTATGCCAAAGCAGACAAAACAATACCTTCTCAATATCTAAAAGGAGGTATAACCTATCTCCTTACTCTATCTCTTGCCAGCTGATAGCTACTAGGCTCACATTCTTGCCTCATAAACACATCCTGACTCTTGTCTTTGTCACAAGACTCAAATTGCTCCATCTTAATTTGAACCCCCTTTTTGCCACCCCCATATACATTCCCAATATCTTTATAAAGAATGTCTTCAAGGAACTTCACATTTCTGCTCACTATCATCTTTGGTCTATCACCTTCAAGGCTTCAAGTTTCCATATTCTATATCTTTTAACCTCATATGGGCATCCTAGAAACACATATTTAGATGCCTTGAGTTCTAGTTTTCATTAACTTACATGTGCATATGCTAAAGATCCAAATGTTCTAAGACCACTAAAATCAAGCTTGCTACCAGACCAAACTTCCATAGGAGTCTTCATACTCAACGCAAATGAGAAGGATTTATTAACCAAGTATCCTGCAGTAGTGAGTGCTTTTGCTTAAAACATCTTAGGAAAACCAAAACTAGACAACAAGCATCTGACCTTTTCTAGTAGGGTCATGTTCATCCTCTTAGCAAGTCCATTTTGCTAGGGTGTACCAGGTATAGTAAGGTGTCTTGCTATTCCTTGAGTTCTACAATAATGATTAAACTCATTACTACAAAATTCCAATCCATTGTTAGTTCTTAGCTTCTTGATTCTTATTTCAGTTTGAGTCTTCACAAGTGCCTTTCGACCACTCCTTGAACTTCACAAAAGCATCACTTTTATTCTTAAGAATGATCACCCAGACTTTTCTATAAAAATATCAATAAAGGTCGTAAAATATCTAGCACATCCTAAGGAATCAACCTTAGCAGGCCCCCACAAGTCTGAATGAATGTAATCTAACACTTCTTTTGTGGTATGTTTTCCCTTCTTAAATTTGACCCTTTTATGTTCACCCAAGATGCATGACTCACAGAATCCAAAATCATAGTTCTTGAGTTCATCAATGACATGTTCCTGTGACTCCACAAGTCCTTGTGTACTTATGTGCCCTAGCTCCTATGCCATAACAAGCCCATGCAGTTGTTATCATTAGTTGTTGTAGCTGTAAGAAAACCATTTACTATTTCACCATCAAGCAAGTAGATGTTATTATCTTTCTTATTACCAAATAATAATACCATGGAACCCTTAGTTACCTTGGTTTTTCCATCTTTCAAACTTACATGATAGCCAGATTTCTCAAACAAACCTAATGATAATAGGCTTCTCTTGAGACTTGGAATATACCTTACATCACATAAGTCCACTTCCATACCATTGCTCATCTTGATTATCACTGTTCCTAAACCAACGATTTTACATGGCCTATCATCACCCAGTCTTGTTGCACCTATCTTTTCATACTTAAGTTCTTTGAAATTTTTTTTAACAAGTGTCATATGGTAAGAGCAACCTGAATCCATCATCCATTCAGTCTTACTTTCATCACTAAAGACCACCAACACATCTATACTCTTATAACCCTCTAAAGGACCATTACTATGACTTGAATGAGTTTTGGATCCAATATTTTCACCTTTATTCTTCTTCCAATCTAGACAATCCCTTTTGTAATGCTTCTCTGACCCACACACATAACACATTTGCTTGTACTTAGGCCTTGACTTCGAAGTACCTCTAGATTTGAAATTTCTCTGTTCAGACCTCCCCCTTACCATCAACCCCTCCCCACCTTCCACTTTGTAGTCAGTTCTTTTCTTTAATTCCATTGAATTGAGCGATGCCAAAATCTCCTCCATGGTTAGAGTGTCTCTACCATCCATGAGGGTATCAACGAAATGCTCATAGGAAGGAAGTGGTGATGTTTAGAAAATGATTGCTTGGTTTTCATCATCTAATTCTACCTCAATATTTTCAAGATCCAACACTAATTTATTAAAATCATGAGTGTGATCTTTGATTGACTTACCAGGTGCCATCTGAAAGCTATACAAGCACTTTTTGAGATACAATCGATTCGCTAAGGACTTCGTCATATACAATCCCTCCAATTTTGACTAGACTCCTGCTGCTGTAGTTTCTTTCGAAACCTCCCTGAGCACCTGATCACCAACATTCAGAATGATCAAGCTGTGTGCTTGTTCAAGCATCTCCTTTTTCTCCTTTTCTAACAGAGTGTTCGGCAAGTTTGCTTCACCAGGAAAAACATCTACCACTCGTTGATGAACGAGTAATGCTTTCATCTTCAATCTCCATAACCCAAAATCATTCTTCCCGTCGAATTTCTCAATCTTAGCCAACACCATTGATTGTCGTCAGTGGAGTTTTGATTGAGCTTTGTTCTTCGATTGAGCCAACATCCAGGCTTTGATACCAATTGTTATGAAATTAAACACAAGAACACATAATTCGACTAATGATGAAGAAGATAAACACTTGAAATCAAAGAACTTTCGAAGGAAATTTATTAATTTGATTGATCACCTTTTACACCTCACCAACGACTTTTCTAACCAACTCAACACAAGAATTGAGAGCCTTACAAAACACATCCCTGAACTTGTCTATCTATTCAGATGATTCCCAAAACTAAAACAATTACATTTTGACATTTATTTTGACTTTTACAATTAACAAAACTGTAATCCAACCTGACCAAAAATACCGTATTTAATTAATTTCTAAGGACATGAAAACAAGACTATCAAACCTTGAGGGGTGAATTGCAATTAAAACAAGTTTCACATATTTATCCTTCAACCCAAAGCTCCACAACCAAAACCCTTGTAAAAATGGTGTCCATTTTTCCCTTTAACTATTCAACGTGCCTTCAATCTTCATCTCGAATGGCCCTTAGGTCTAATTCTACCTCTGCAATGGCGTACAAAATTAAACCTCTAAAGTGGATCTTATTCACCATCTACAAAAATATTAAACAAATTACCTTGAAACAAAATGCTAAAGATATTTGCATTGTAGCGTTATTTGATGTGTTTTTAATTTTTTCTATATTTATTTATTTTTATATTTTCTATATTTATTTATTTTCATGAAATATTATATAACAATGCTATCATATTAATTAATTATTTAAAAAACGTTTATGGAAAGTTGGAAGGTGCAAATGGTTTAGGACTAAGAAAGTCCATGTGATGCATGCATCAAGAAGAGAGAGCTTAGGGATGGTTAGGGATTGAAAGATCGATTTTTCTCACCCTTAGTTGAACTCCTGAAGAATGAAGCAAAATTAATGAATTGTTGCCAATGAAACCTATCATGATTATTAGTACGAACTATAACAATCTCAAAATTAAGACCTAAGTTTTATTTTTAAAAATTTATTAGAATTATTCAATATAAATAATTTCAATATTTAAATCCCAAAAAATAATATATATAACTTATTGTGGATCGAAAACAACTAGACCCAATAATAAACAAGCCCAACTAAGGCCAAGATCATGAATCTAAACCAAAAAAATATTTAAAGTAATAAATTATTACTAATAATCATCAATACTTATTTGGATAGTTATCGATACAACCTTACGAAAAGCTTGCATACTTAAATGGTGAACTATAATCGATACGTGACTGCTAGTGATATTGACATAAATATTATAAAAAATAATAATATTTATATAAGTGAACGTGAAAAATATAATATTTATTTTTTTAATTTCAAGTAGTAACATTTATAAAATAATAATTCCTAGATATCGTACCAACACTTCGCCGCGGGATTCATACATGCAATGGTCTCAGGTGAACTTACGTGCATCGCTTCGACATAACCATATCATTATCAACAAAGTGGTCTTAGAACAACATATATTCATCATCATAGATACAGAGATCCCAAAAGAGCTCGGACCAATGCATGATACTTATCGAGTGGTTCCATCATCATTGACCCAAGCACTAGAGACACGACTAAATGTCTCCATTATAGGCAAGCCGGCTACCAGAGACGTCCATTATCGCCATGCCCAATGTAACCCCAACACCAACAAAGATGTCACCAGAGTGGACAATGACAACCACCAACGACATCCACCGCCAGCATCCCTACCATAACTTGAAGGTCGACAACCCTAAAAGCATAAGGTCACGACAAGGACACCAAAAGCATACGACTGTGGCTGCAGGCGACGACCACCACCGCCATCAACATTATAACCAAAGTCAACAACCCTAAAGGCCGAGGGGTTGCTGTACCTATGACATACGCCAACGAAAACCCCTCCTTAACCACAAGGTCAACAACCCTAAAAGCAGCTATGGAAGCCAGATCTTCTCTGCCGCCACCAATTAAGGCAAGCCATGCAAGCTAAAATCTGATGACGATGGACATCTGGAACCCTTATAATAAGCAGATTTCAAGGACAATGGCAAGGATGAGACCAATAATCAAAGTGGCCAACGGCCAGAGGTAGAAGAAAAGAACATAGTAGTTGATGAATCAACCGGCCTATTATAGCCAGAAACGGAGATGCTCGACGAAAATAGGAGGGCAACGAGGTTCAACAACACCTCCGAGCACATTGAGATTTACCCACTCTCTCTCTAAATATGAGACGGATAAACACAACCATGCAATGAGGGTAGTACTAAAGGCTATAAAAGTAGCACCTTTAGCTGTAGTAAAAACATCACAAAGAGATGTTGGTTTTTAATATTAATATTAATATTCGAAGCGTGTAATGGTAGATTCACCAACCAAGTTTAAACACTCGATGATGACGCATACCATTATGAACATTCACCAACATGGACTTTTTTGCATGATAAATTAAAAATATTTTCTTATACTTCTTTAGTTATTATTAATGTGAAATAAATTATTTGAGTGAGTGTTGATAATTAAACTATTGGGTGTGACACATCATGATACAATTAGGCTAGAAACCCTTTGGAAACAAAAGTTGGATGATGTTTTTACAATAAACGATTACCTAATCAAACCACAAAGCTTTAGCACTACTATTGACACGTCTAAATGATTGATTCTTCTTAAGAACTACGACCGGCTATACGAATGAACCAAGCGATATGCTTTTTTTTTTTTGGCTCAAATTGAACTACAACAGGTTAGAGCCTGGATCGAATTCATCGGGTCTAGAAAATAGACCACAACGGTATACAGTCACTCATTTGGTTACATCTTATCAGGGTGTTGGAAAAAGACTATGTTTTTGCTGCCCAACTCCATTTTACGACTTTTGTTGTTACAAAATTGGCTACTGAACAACATGCATGATCGTCATTGATTTTCATTTTTTTCTATAATCGTTATGAGTAAGGACCATTTACGATAAGCTATTGGCATATGATGCTAATAAACATTTGGTTGTATTTTGGATCTCTTGTTTATTCGAGATTAAGCTCATGTTTGGGATTGCTTATTTGTTAAAAAAGTAACTTTTAAAAAGTTACTTTTGAAAAGTTAGTTCTATTAACTTATCAAAAGTAACTTAATGCATGTTTGGGATTGTTTATTTTATCCCAACTTTTGACTTATTAACTTCTCAGAAGTTAATAAGTCAAAAAAAGTGTTTGGCAAACCTAAAAAGACTTTTCAAACTGACTTTTCATATAGGGTAAAAAGGAGGTTTTGAGAAGTAAGGAGTGAGTTACTTATTGACTTTTGAAAACTCCTTTTGATCAAATTTTCTATTATACCCCTTTACTATCTCCTATTAACTCCTATCGTTATTAAAATCATGTCTTTTTTAGTCATTTTACAACATTTTAGTTTATAAGCTAATCCAAACACTTTTTTAAAAACTCGTTCTGAAAAGTCATAAGTTAATAAGTCCTTTTTGTCAAAGATCATTTTCAATCAAAATAAGCAATCCCAAACATGGCCTTATTTACCTATAAAAAACAAACTTTTAAACTTTACCCAAACATTCTTAAAAACTTATTGACTTTTCAAAAGTTAATAAGTCAAAAGTTAATGGAAAAGTCATTTTGCCAAACATGGCCTAATGATAGGTGTTGGTAGGCATTTACATGAAATGAGTAACAAGAACAAGTTTTTTTTTTTTTGGCTTGAACAGGGTAGTTGGGATGGTTTTGTATTTGTTGAAGATGAAGGGAGCAAGGGCCAACAAAGAAGATAAACATGGTGGTCAAGATTTGTGTATTTAATTTTTCTTGTTTTTCTAAAATAAAACGATATATAATCACATCATGTACCAACTATCGTAACGAAAGATAATGAAAATAACAAAATGTATTACAAACGAAAGAACTATGAAAACAATAAATCTAACATTAAACCATCATATATTATTAATTTCTTAAGGGCATGAAAACAAGACCATCAAACCTTAAGGTGTGAATTGCAATAAAAATAGTTTCACGTATTTATCCTTCCACCCAAAGCTCATGAACCAAAACCCTTGTAAAAATGGTGTCTCTTTTCCCCTTGAACCATTCGAGCTGCCTCAAACCTTCATCTCGAATGGCCTTCAGGTCTAATTCTACCTCTGTAATGGCGCTCAAGGTACGTTCGAAACTCTATTCATACGAAACTATCGATTTATCTCAAACATTTGTTCATGTTCTGTTATATTTAGGTTTCTTAATGTTTCTGTAGTTTGTGATTGTATTAGTGAATAGCTTAACGTGCCAAGGTTTCAAATCTGGAGGGAAATTGGCTTTGAATTTCGAATTTGCCTTGAATTCTTTGTAATGATGAGAGATTTTGGTCCATGATTCTTATTCTTCGTGACTAAAATCATTATTATTGTTTTACAATTTGAGAAAGTGTTCAATTTGAGCATAATTATAGGTAATCTTCAATTAGTACCTTTCGGCTTTGCTAGTTTACACCCCGTACTAGTTACACTGTAGTTTTTGTGCTGTCTCATCATTGCCATATCCCAAACCATGGTTGAATCATCAATGCTGTCTCTCCATATTAGTGCCAAAGAACAAACATAAATTCATATTATCTGTTCCAAATCTTTATGAAACATCAATGAAATCACATAAAATTAGAGCTTGGCCTAGGAGCATCTTCTATTTTTATAAGATAATTGGATTCACACAAGTCGGAAGATGCATTTTGTTAAATGTATAGTTTTTTCATTTTCTGATACTCTTAAGGTGTAACCATTCATCTAAGAGAATCTCATAAGATGTGTGGAGATTTCAGTTAGTTCATCATCAAAATTTGGAGACAAAGGTGTAATATGAGGAATGGTCTCTTGTCAAAGACTACATAATCTATGTTGGCCCAGGAGCTTTCAATCAAACCCTTAACAAAAGTCAAACAAGAAAAAAGGTGAAATAGAATACCGAGTGTTGAACAAACAAATGCTTGACTCTTTATTAAGATCATTTGGAAATTTTCTGGACACATAAAACAACCATCAGAACATTCCTATTCAGCCCTTCAACTTTCAAACTAACCTGTTTCAGGATTGAAACCAACATTTCCCATTAATCCTTAAACCGACCCATTTGTTCTTCACAATGCGGTCTCTCCTTGTATTGAGCAAGATGAGCTATTTCTTCCTTATCCTTCCACTTGGTACACTCATATGTAAAGTGAACAAATTCACCACATTCAAAACACCTGAATTTGCTTTTGTCTTTGTTTTTTCGACCACTTCTATGTTCTCTAACTCCTCTATCAAAGCCTCTTTCTTGATCCTTACCACAACTTTGATGGCAATCATCGTTTCCCTTTCCATAGTGCCAACTTTCTAAATCTTCAACCTTTTGATTTCTCGAACTTGCTAGTAGAAGTTTGCGTTGATCATTCTCTTTCGGTTCATCGTGACTTTTGAGACCTTCTACATAAGCTTTTATTTTTCCCATCAAAGGACATGTTTTCAAGTTCTAATTGTTGCTCCATAGATATCACGATAGGTAGAAACTTCTTTGGAACCCAAGTTGAGTAACTTGCGTACAATTACTTCATGTTCGAGTCTTGAACTAAGGCTTTAAACTTTGCTGCTATGCTAGTTAACTTGCTTGAAAAACGTGCACCGTTTCACTTTCTTTCACTTTCAACATCTCCATCTCGCTCCTTAGAGTTTGTAAGCGAGCTTTCTACACTCTCTCTGCTTCTAGATGTCAAACCCAGATTAAATCCCAAACATCATTTGCATCCTTGTGTTTTTACAACTGAAGTAGAACATCCTCAGGCAATGTTTGGAAAATAAAAGCTGCTGCCATCTGGTTCTTTCTGCTTTAAACTGCTGCCTTCTAGGAATTTAAACAACTAACTAACAAAGACAAACATACTAATTAATTATTAACTAAATGACTTTCAGTCAAACCAAAACTCCTCCAAATTACCTGCTGGAAATGGCCAGCCCCAACCAAAGGTTTGACACAGTTAAAGATTGACTTTCCACTTGTTCAAATTCAACCCTTCAACTTTCAAACCACACCCATTTTAGGTTTAAAACCAACAATCTAAAGATATGATCTGGCATTATATTCAAGCTATTAGTTATTACGTGAGTACATCATCTCCAAACTTGAATTCCAAGTGGATAGGTATTTTGTATGGAAAACAAGAGAGAACAATTGAAAGAGCAACTGAAAAAAGCTTTATCGATCTACTCTTAGAACTTAAGAAAAACATGAATTTCGTAGGCTTACAAACTAAGTCATTGTTAGTCAATGAATGCTCTTATTCTTTTTGGATAAGTTGCACAAGTATCCATCATTTCGTTGCCATTCAACAGTTCAAGGCTTCAAGCAAGGTTGCTATGAATCTCGCGTGGGGGAAGATATTGGTCTTTAGTCAAAATCCAAATTCTACTACCAGGAAAGTCAAATTAAAAACTTTTGACTGAAAAGACAAAGTAGCTTGGCATGCCTTACACTTGCCAACTCATCAACAAGGACGGTAATTGTTTTGAATAAAAATGGCTTGCCGTAACAAAATGCGACTTTGGTCATGTCTTTTCAATCACCCACACTAAAATATTTGGCCGGCTAGTCTTTTAATGTTGCGTGTAGTCCAATTTGGTTCCACTTTTGGTTGACCCATTTTTTTTAACTCCTTACTGGCAATCTCATCATAGTTGATTAGGCGGTGATTATCATTGTACGTCGCCATTTGCCCCAAGTTTATCGTATTCTACAAGTCACAATAACAAAACAAATATGCCTTTTGCATAAAAAAATTAGGAGTTTGGTTTAATTGTTAGTGTAACAATGGTTGTATGAAATAAAGTTTCCGGTTACTGCTATTGTTCTTTTAGTTACATGCTAAAGAAGAGCTTAGAGAAAGTAGCACATCACTACACACTTTGTTACATTTGACGATATTTGCTTTGAAAGGATTTTGTTACTATTTTAGCACTTAAATTTTAATTGTTAGTGTAACAATGGTTGTATGAAAATAAAGTTTCCGGTTACTGCTTTTGTTCTTTTAGTTACATGCTAAAGAAGAGCTTAGAGAAAGTAGCACATCACTACACACTTTGTTACATTTGACGATATTTGCTTTGAAAGGATTTTGTTACTATTTTAGCACTTTAATTTTTTCTGTTATGTAATAGGTGTTAAGTTCAATGTAGTTATTGATTTCTTGCATACATGCATTTTAACTAACAAATCACTTATTATCACACAGGGTTGGCCATGTCAATCGAACATGTTAAGCTCTAAACTGAACGTCTTATCATATGGAAAAGCTTGTTCAAACATTTCGTGTACAATGAATCTGAATGCATCGCAACCAGACCCACATGGAAAGTCAACTTTTGACCTAGTAATAGACAAGGCAAGAAAATTGTGGGATAATTCTCCCCAAGAAGTCAAGAGCTTCCCCTGGACAACAGCCTTGGCAAATTTTACACAACTTATTATTGACATTTTTTTGGTAGTCACCCAATACTTATATCTACCCGTAATGCTAATTACTTCTGTTAGTGAGATGTCATATTGTGCTCATGAAAGAAAGCTGGTTTTAATTCCCATTCCAATACTTATTGGTGTTGCTGTAGCTGGAATGTTGAAAAACAGAGCATTGAAGTTATCTCCGTTTCTCAAGGTGAATTAAAAGTTAAAATAATGTTATTAAAAAACTGTTATAAAGTTTTTATATTTAAATTTTCTGTCCTCTAGGTGATTTTAATTTTTGTTTTCATTGTGTCATGTCTCAGGATGCGAAAGTACCCTGGCATTTGTATGCCAATATGCTTTTTTTCACGTTGATCAAATTGCCGGGCCCATACTATCCATATTGGGGGCGTATTTTCATTCCACACTTTGCAAATGGAGGGTTATTTAGGACTCTATGGTTCCTGTTTTTATGGTACGGGACGCCTAGGAAGGATGTGCACTTTGATGTTGAACAAAGCACATAAGTTAATGGTGTCAAATATTTCAAACAGGTAGAACTTTTACGCCCTTATATGTAAAGATTTATAAAACTGCTAAGTCTCTTAGATAGACTGTATGATTTTGATTCCCGTTTGAACTTAGTTTTCTTTCTCTCACTCTATAATATGGTCTGAGTTATAATTTGAAGATAGACATACCTGTGCTTTTTACTTAGATTTCAAGTAATAATCAGTCGCTGAAGGTGATCAGTGGTGCAAAAATTTGTACCTTTATAAATTCTTTTTCAAACTATTTAGATAAATGAAAAGAAAAAAAATAACTTTATAAGCTGAGGACAACCATCTAAATTTGCCTCTTTATTGTCAATTTTTTTTGTATTATTTTTAATTTTTTTTTACCATGGTTATTCGAAACTAAAGCCAATTATATCTGTGACCATGTGTTTATTAATTCTGCATCTTTGTTTCCATTATTTGATAGTTTTTGATTCTTTAATTTTGATTGGTACAGATCTTATCCTCTATATCATATTCTACACCAACACTTTTACCATTAAAGATCAAACTCGCTGTTTTGGATTAGCGATGCTAAATGAATGTTCTGGCAAGCAATTAAGTCACAGTTTTGTTGTATTAGTAGGGTCGTTAAGGGTCGCATACAGCATTAGCAGGATTATTGTTTATGTAGTAAATTGGTACGTACTGGCACCTCTACTGTGTGTGAATGTATTTGAAGAAGGAACTTCAGTGAAGACAGTTTTTATAGTTTGACCCAATGGGTTTTCACAAGATGGCAAAGCTTTTAACACTCCTGGGTGGTTTAAGGAATTACCTTCTAGTGTATACAACTAAAACGGACAACTCTTGATCATTAAACCTTACAGTAAGCACGTTAAACGGACCTCCCTCGTCCCATTGTAACACCCTTTGTTCCATCCGGCCTTCTTTGGTCTTTAGGGTTACAAGACTTTGATTTATAATGCACTCAAGTTGTTGTCAAGAGAACCCCTTCGGACCAGTTAAAGTCATCGTCATCAAGAAGCCTCAAGGGGCTGTAAACCCCTTTGGACCTGTATATATATCTCATCCATTAAGAAAAGACGTGTAACAGAAGCGTTAATGCTTCCCTCCCCTCGTACCTCGTACTATTGGTTAGGACATTACACGATGAAATCAATGACTCTATCAATAAGTGGGACAAAATGTCTAGCTCTCAAGCCAGACAAGTGGCTAGCAAATCCTTGTGTTCAAAGGAAAGCATATTAGAACAATGTTGTAAAAATCGCTATGCGCTAGTCGGGTGGCGAGGTAGGGACTAGGGATTAATTAGGATTAGTCGAGATTAATTGGATTGGAATTTTTATATATAATTTTTAGTTTTATATATAAATACACACATTTTAATATGTAATTTTAATAAAAAAAGTTTAGTTTTATGTGTAAATACACATATTTGGCCGGATTTTCCGAGTTTTGGCCTGATTTTTGGAAAGTCACCAGAATCTCACCGAAACCCTACCGGAATTTCGCCGGAATCCCATATTTTTGGCCGATTAAGACCGCCAGGTCCGCCTAGATCCGATTTTGACCACCGTTGACCGCCTAGCGATTAATTGGCCGATTAGCAAAAATCTACTAGGTGGCCGGCCGATTTCCTATTAATCGGCGATTAATGCCGATTTTTGCAACACTGATTTAGAATGTTCACATTTAGGTCACGCGTAATTTGCTTATTACAATCCTTGTTCAGATATCAATATATAGTTGAATTACATGAATGTTTTTGTGTTATGATATATCACAAGATTCGTTTAAAACTTCACATTAACTTTACTTAAAAATGATTTGTATTATTATGTAATACAGCTAAAAATGTGCCCGAATGTTTCATGAGTTATATCATCCTATGTAAAATTTTAAGATACCGTCCTGATTACTCATGTGACATATCATGACACATGATAGATCATGTTAATATATTTGTTGCTTTCAATGGTCAACAGAACCGATGGAAATATTGTTTTAAATTTATTTTCTTTAATTTATTTAATAAAATTAATTGGTCGAGCAGTTAAAAGCTAAAATGAAATCATGAAAAAACACATAAGAAAAAAATATGTGATAACATGCCGACCCATTTACGACCTACCTATTACAACTTCTTTAATTCGTTGCAATATGTTTACAATCCATCAAACTGTTTGACTCATTTAGATAAATTAGTTACACAATTCATGTACCGGTTACACGATTTTAAATGTGCGAGATACGGTTAATGTCTTTAACATAAACTAAATATTGGTTGTGTCTAGGTTTATTAGTTCAACTTGCCATCTCGACACGAATCCTGAGAATATTCAATACTGAAGCATACAAAACAAGAGTTACCTTACGTACATGTAACTATAAAAATGCATTTTTCGCAAGGATAAACCGAGGATGGATTTGGAAATCATCGATTCCATGTTCACTTTAACGAGACTATCAATTTAATGTGGACAATTAGTTTGTTGTAAACATAAATGCAAAAGATGGTGATGTATGTCATACATGTGGCTCGGAAGTTTGTCATAACAACGATCATCAAACATTATCACATGCCACACATAGGACACGTTACTGTCATGACAAATAAATGGGCACTTGAAGAAAGATTTGAGATTAATCAAGGCCTATCAAAGGGTGTATGAGAGTGATGGTTTAAGTTTAAGATCTTTTAGGTCTTAGGTTTAAATCTGACTAAAGAAATTTTTTTTTTTATTTTTTTTTTTATTTTTTTTATATTGATTAGTTTCTTTTTTGATGGTGTTCCTGAGTAAGTCAGGTCTGGAGTGTTAAAATCAGTATGGATGGTTGACATTACATCTCAAAAAGACTCACTCAAGTATTGTGGTTCGTCTTATGCTCCGTTCATAACAAAAATGTTTCTAGCTTCTCATGTTATTATTGTTAGTTTCGTATCAATCATTCAATCGTATTATACACCAATCTCAACTATATATATAGTACGAATTAACCTGATCTAGAACTATGAAATATTACATTTTTTGTACTTAATATTTATCAAACGTAATACACCTTCGCAGACGAAACAAGAGGTTCTTAGATGTTGAGACTGGAATAAAAATAATCAAACAAAATTCTTGTAGGCCCTTGGTGAATATATCTGCAATCTGAAAGCGTGAAGGAATGTGTAGAAATACAATCTCACCACGAGTCACCTTTCCGTGAGCAAAATATATATCGATCTCGATGTGTTTTTTTCCGTTGATAATGAATCAAATTAGAGGATAAGTACATAGCACTAATATTGTAATAATAAACTAAAGTAGCCAATTTTGGAGGTAATGGAGCTCACATAAAAGCACAATGAACACATCATGAACTGTTCGGTTAATGTCGTAATAATAAACTAGGTTCGTAAACAAATCGAATATTCAACGAACACTTTGTGAACTGTTCAGCGGGAAGATTGTTTACGTTCGTTCAATTAATAAATGAACGAACACGAACGAAAAAATTTTGTTCATTAAGTTAAACAAATGAACATGAATAGAGGTTGTGTTCATTCATTTACGTTCGTGAACGTTCGATAATGGGTTTATTTGTGTTTTTTCATTTAAAGATTTTATTTTTATATTTTTATTTACTAATTTATATTTTTAGAAATATGAAACCTTAGCTATATTGTATGTTTACGCCAACATCCCCATCTGGTCATTGTCAACTTCAGTTTAATTATGTTAAAGTTTGATAACTTTTAAATTTATATGTTAATTATAGTTATTATAATTATGTCAACTATGTTCGGATAATTATGTTAAGTTTTTGTTAAAGCTTGACAAACTTTTGTTTGTGTTCGTTTATGCTCATGAACATTTATTTTCTTTATGTGTCTTTGTTTGTGTTTATTTATATTCGGTAAATCTTCATGAACAGTTAATGAATAGTTTATTTACTTTATAAATGAACACGAACAAGAAATTTCATTCGGTAAGTGTTCGTGAACAATTTATAAAAAACTTTAATTTCTTAATGAATGAACACAAATAAAGACTTGTTTGTGTTTGCTATGTCCATTTACAGCCCTATTTGCCACCCCATGGTATTCGGCCTCAACACTAGATCGAGAAATTGTTGATTGTCGCCTAGAAGACCATGATAACAAATTATCTCCCATCTATACACAATAACCCAAGATCGACCGATGGGTTTCTAGGCAACCTTCCTAATCAACATATAATAATGAATGAGCCATATGAGTACCTTGGCGATAAACAAATAGAGAATGATCAAACTAGCTTTGTTTGAAGCCAATACAAGGTGCATATTGAGAAAACCATTGGTACCAAGCCCTTGTGGCTTGTTTTAGACCGTTTAATATTTATTCGATAAGCATACGTGGTCGGGAAAATAAGTGTCATGCAACCTCATGCTACGAGTGCTCATGGTTCAAGTAGGTGGAGGTGGTAATTTGATATACAAATGCATGCTCTAAGTACGTGGTAATTTGATATACAAATGATATTGGTTAATATAGAAAGGCAAAACACTTGGCGTTTATGAGTATTGTACAAGTCTTCAATACATGTTTTTGTTAACATTCTTAATTTATATAAATAAAATTTTATTTTATATATTAAAAGGCAAAACACAAAGCATTTATTTGTATTGTACAAGTCTTTAATGCATGATTGCGTCAACATTCTTTATTTACGTATTTAACACTGATAATTTATATTTTGACTCCTTCATATTTATACCTATATTTTATAGCCTATACTTATATTTTTTAGCAGACTTACAATTGTTTTTTATTTTTATTTTCTCTTAGTTAGACTTAACATGTAATGTTTTATAAAATTCTAAATATACAAGTAAGATGTGTTTATTTTTATCCACGTTTGACATAAATTTCATTCAAAACAGACTTCTAAACAATAATGTACAAGTTATAGATGTGCAAACGTACAAGTCGTCAAAATTTATTCAAAATTTCAATTTTTATAGCTTTTTATACTCTTTTTACTCCAACTTTTAACATATGGTTTTTATAAAACACAAATTTGTACCTACTTATTTTTATCAATGTAATAACTTTAACTGTTATGGTTGTTTTTTTTCTTTTCTAGTTGCGACATGCCTATATTGATAAACCTACCGCGTTAATTTTTTGAATATTTTCTTTTTTATATTAAATTACAAATATTATCAATGTTTTCACCGCAGCATACAGGTTTATGATGGTTTTGTAAGTTCTGTTTTTCTTACCTTCAACGAGTAGGTTCATGCCAACGATTCGACGTTAACTCGAATGCAATACTCATGCTCTAAGTAATTTGATAGACAAATGATATTGGTTAATATAAAAAGACAAAACACACAAGGTTGATGAGTATTGCATAAGTCTTGAATGCATGCTTGAGTCAACATTCATAATTTACATAAATGACCTTAAAATTGATCTTATATATTAAAAGCCGACGAGCCCTAGATTAATTGGTTTAGGAGGATGCATCTCATGACTTTCTAAAGTGAAGGTCATGAGTACGAGTCTCATTTAGTTAAAATGCTTCAAATAGGACAGATGTTTTATCACAATGGGCCTTTGGGTGATGAGTTTCCCCTGGATTGGTGGGCGGGTCGGATCACAAGTATTGTATGTGTTTGCGGTAACACGCAATTCTTGACACTAATTTTATATTAAAAGAGATTATCACCATTTTATTAAATAATAAAATCCGAAAAATTATTTCTTATAGTTTGACTTAACCAAAATAGAATGAATATAGATAACCCAAAGAAAAAGAAATAACTTAGTTGACACTTGACAGCAATTATATATTATATTTGGGGTTGAATTGCACAAATTCAAAGATTCTTGCATTCATCAAATCTTTGAACAATACTTTCCTTTCATTTTTAAGGCATAGATTCCGGAATTAGGACAAAAAAGATAAGGTTGTTTTTCAATTAACTTTGTATATTTTAAACATTAAAAAGTATTTAATTTATTTAATATTTAATCTATTTCTCATTAATATGTTTTAATAAATATTTGAAAACTAAGTGTGATTAATTAAGTTGATGTTGATGTTACATTTATCTTTTAGGAACTTGACAAATTAATAAAAAATTTATATTATAAAAGTTTATTTTAATAAACATAATATAATTAAATAAAAAATTATATGAAGCCCATCAGAAAGATTTGTTGTTCATTTTATTTCTAGATATAATATTTTATAGTTATTATCTCGGTATATAAAAATATATTAATTTTGTTTTCATATAAAACTATTTAAAATTATAATCAAAATGCTTTATGAATATGTTATTTTAAGAGAGGTTATACCATACATGGTGATTGATAGAGATTCCTACCTATTCATAAGTGTTTTGAGTGGCAACTAAAAAGGCATCTTGAAAAGTACAACAAATTGGATGGTATGCAAATTACAGGTTTTTTTATTAAATAAAAGAAACAGAATATAGGTTTGTATTGTTGTTTGTGTTTGCCAAAGGGAATCTTTTATGAATATATAAAAAAATTATTTCAAAACCAATAATAGCGAATCACAAGAAGTGCATAATAGATTTGTTCTTATTGCTTTGAAAGTTATACATGGGTATGTAACCATTTTTGTTTCTCTTTCTCATTACTACTGATTATCTTTTATGCAATTCTCTATGGACATTTTATACACACACTAGAAAATAAACCCAAAGTAAAGGAGGCTTTTTACCATCCCAAAGTAAAGAAGTAAATCCCAAGGGCAAAAAGATTCAAGATTTCATAAAGATGGAATCAGGGGAATAATATGCATAAAATACTGCATACCTCAATCATCATGTTTCTCATCTCAAATACAGATGTGCTTCACATGAAGCTACTTGGACAAAGAATCCAAGAAAATTGCGACAACTCAAATTTGTAAAACTTTAATATAGAACTCAAGAAAGGAAAACTAAGCCTGCAAAATTTCATCAATCTTTATGTATAAGTTATTTTTCAGGTTGTCTATTTTATATATAAACTCACCTATATAATTAACTGATTATTTTTTAAAAAAATATCAAGATTTATACACCTTTCCAGCAGTAGTTCTCAGATTTAGCATCTTCTCCATCATCCATGCTGTCACCGCCAGTAGTGGTGGTGGTGCCGGTAAGAAATGGCCCATCAGGAGAACTTGACTGAGAAATGCCATGCTTTGAGGATTCAACATACTGATCTTGGGGCGGCATCCACACGCCTCCTCCCAAAACACCACCAGTTTGATTTGCAGACGAAAGGTTAGAAGATGGAAGTCTTCGCGTATGAAGTCGGTATTTCTGCAAATTTGAAGGCAAACAAAATAACAAATGCTTAATATTCCAGAAATTAACCTTAATCTCAGTGATTGTAAATGAAGATATATTAAAAAAGTTGAGAGATTTATGTGAACTGAACACTAATACTCACTTGCAGATGGCTTTTAACTTCATCATTGGTAAGGCCTTCAACTTGCATAAGCTCTCTGATTTGTTTAGGTGTGGCAGCTGCAAAAGAGTTGAACGGTTCACGATTTAGAATAATGATCATAGAATTGTCAAAGTATTAGTTTCAACTTGTATACAAAGATCAATCACCTTAAACCAAACAGTTCTCATATAATCTGCACATATATATTTACATAGATCATGGCACTAGTTATAATCAGTCTTAAGAATCTTACCCAACATTATTTGCTATAAAACCCATAAAAGATCAGTTAAATTTACAGTGCATAGTATGGAAAAAGATGTTGATCTTTCAAGGGCTAACCTTGTGAACCGCCAAGCTGCTGCAGAGCATTGACAAATCGTCGATGCAACTCAGTGGACCAACATCTTCTTTGTTTTCTAGATGTTTGTTGCTGAGGTGGTTGACCCTGAGGGAGACCAGTTGATTGATCATTTGGTGCAAAACAAGGAGTCAATTTCGTATTAGGACTAGTTTTGGTAAGTAAAACATTTCCCCTCATGGAATTCTTGATTCCAGGGGTGATAAGAGAGAGCCCAGGAATTGGTATCTCCTCCCTGTAACATCCCTTCAATGGGACAAAAGCTCTTCCAGAGTTTCTATACGGTTGATAGGAATCATCGGTCATTACACCGTCTTCTTCCACAGCTCTCTGCAGGGATATTGAACATATTAAACATATAAACTTAAGAACACTTAAACACATTCGCTTATTCGATTACAAAATGGTGAATGATGCAAGATTATGCACCCCTTTTTACCATTTTGCTCATCTGATTTGCTGAATTTGGTTTCTGATTTTGGATTTGATTCGCGTTTGGATTGTTGTCATTCGCGTTCCAAAGCTGTGTGGAGCTCAACCAATTCTTCTTATCTCCACTACCCTTTTCTTCCCTGATCACATCCACTTCTTCACCTTCATCAAAACTCTTTTTCAGTGGTATGAATTCTTCAAGCACAGGCTCAGCATTTGATGATTTCTTGAACACCATTGCCTCCTCTTTCAATGCTATAATAGCTGGAAAAACAAACTGTTAGACACTAGCACTAATCAATCAACAAACAAATCATCAAACAGTTGGAATTCAATCTCCAAAATCACCTCCTTTTGATGAATGATGATTTGTATTTGAAATCAATGTGCCTCTACTAAGCAATTGATCAAACACTTGGTGAACACATTGTTATCAAAAATCATCAAACACCCAAATCCCATTTCCACAAACCCACATCAAAAACCAAAAACAACCCATCAACAAACACACAAAAACATCAAAAACCCACATCCGAATCAAGAAGAAAACACACACAAAACCCAAAACCCAACCAAATTAGCAAATTGAAACAACAACAAAACGAACCATCATTAATCAAGAGCATGCACAGAGGAAGCTCCCGTTTAAACGCATCGATTTTCCGCATTTCGGTCTCCAATCGGGTGAGAAAATCATCAAGTTTCAAAATCTTGTCAGATACGCTACCGATTTTGGAAAGCTGTCGCAGAAATTCACCAATTGTTTTGGGGATAAAGGTGGGTTTGAAATCCAAAGTGAGCTCAGGGGGCGGATTGAAGCTCCCCATCTTTAATCTACGCGATTTGATCTTGATCAAAAGGGATAGGAAGAGTGGGGAGTGAGGGTGTATGTATAGTGGTGATTATTATTATAATTATTATTATTATGTGATATACAGATGCATTTGTGAAGAAGAGAGAAGAACCATGGGAATCTATAGAGAGAGAGAGAGAGAGAGAGAGAGAGAGAGAGAGATGAGGGAGAGAGATTCTCAAGAGCCGCGTATTTGACAGGGGGAAAGGGGGTTATCTGTCACAACCTCGGCTCGTCGCGTAATTTGGCATCTTAGCCCCATGGGTGACCCACCCATGACCCACCCACTTATTGACCCGCTTTGTGATTTGTAAATACATCTTATAGTTAATCTCGGTTTTCGTCGCTGAGTTTTGCAAATTGTCTCCATTTGAGTACCAACATTTAATTTGTCTTCATTATTGGCCTGAGTTTTACAAATCGTTTTTGTTTTCGTCCATTTCACTAACGGTGTTAACATTTTCTGTTAGAAATTTTTTAAAAGACCAAAATACCCCTAAGGACTTATATTATTTACAAGAAAATCTCACCCCCTCTCGCTTTTTAATTTCTCTCACTTCTCTCTCTCTCTCTCTCTTTCTCTCTCTCTCTCTCACACACACACACACACACACACACTCTCTCTCTCTCACACACACACACACACACTCTCTCTCACACACACACACACACACTCTCTCTCCCTCCCTCCCTCTCTCTCTCTCTCCCTCTCTCCCTCTCTCTCTCTCTCTCTCTTTCTTTTCTCTACTGCCACCGGAAAAACACCACCTCCCACCCCTACCTTCCGGCAGCCACCTCCATCGCCATTGCCCCAATGTCCTTAACGATCCTTGCTCACCACACCACCGTTGCATCTTTTTTTCAGATCTACGACCACCTTTACCCCCAATCTCCAGTAGCCACCTCCACTACCACTGCCCTGTTGTCTCCGACTACAACTGACCACCACACCACCACCGCATCTCCTTTTTAAATATACGACCACCTCCTGCCCCCACCCTCCAGCAGCTCCTCCACCCACCATTAAACTGTCTTCTCCGACAACAACTAACCGTTACACCACCATCGCCTCTCCTCTTCAGATCTGTGACCACCTCTTGCCCTCACCCTTCAGTATTCACCTCCATCGTGACAAATAGGAAGCACCTTCACAAATCCGCACAAAGAGACAGAAGTAAAAGCGGGTGCCAAATCAAACAGAGTGCGATGACAGAGGTGGTTTTTGTGTGATTTCAGGCGGCGGTGCCTGGTTTAGGTGGCTTCAGGCGGTGGTGGCTGGTTTAGGTGGCTTCAAGCGTGAGACATGGGTAGAGATGTTAATGGTGGGCAAGTTGATGATGGTGATTATGATGATGTATGGATGATGAAGATAATGATTTGAGGGGGTTGGGGTGGGTATGGGGTGTTTAATTTATTTATAAAATAAAACAATAATAGACTTTATTATTTAATATTTAGCTTTTTATTTTTAATAAGGGGTATTTTGGTCAATTTACACTCATTTAGCACTTAGTTAATGGAAATCGTTAACACCGTTAGTCAAAAGGGCAAAAACAGAAGCGATTTACAAAACAAAGGCCAATAATGGAGACAAATTAAAGGTTTGTACTCAAATGGAGACAAATTAAAGATTGGTACTCAAATGGAGACAATTTGTAAAACTCAGGGACAAAAACCAAGATTAACTCTACATTTTATTTAATCAAAGTACATGTTTGGTCTCTAAAATTTATGTTATTTTTTTAGTATTGTATAACTAAACTGCCCTTCAATCTTTTTTTGGGATGAGAGTATTGCGTAAACTCCCCCTACATGTAACATGTAACATGTAACAGGTATTGATGGTTTACGATTGACGTCGTGTTTTTTTTTTTTTTTTTTTTTTTTAATATTGACCTTAATGAAAAATTTTAGGACTCCTAAACCCCAATTTTTTTAAATGTTTAACCCACTAAAAATTAAATTAATAGATCATTTTGGTTAAAGAAAAGTAATCTCAGATATAGTCAATAATAAGTTTATTTTGTATTAAATATCTAAGCCCATTAATTTAACTAAAAACCCAACTCAGATTTCATCCATTAACATTACTTAATTATCTGTAAAATTTCTTTTAGAAGAATACTTTAAATAATACTTATAAATGTTACATTAAAAAGAATTTTGTTTAGAAAGGTTCCGATTGATGATGTAATGGATATTTTTTAAGAGATGAAGACTCTCAAACAATAACAGTAATGTAAAAATTAAATTAATAGCTAGCGTTGAAAGGAAGCCGCCATCATCGAGTGATTGTGCTTTGTGAGTGAGGTAGGGAATTAAGGGAGCAGCTCGACCTTCATTGCCTTCCCTTTCCTACATCGCCTCCGCCTTCCCATAGGGATGACAATTTCTAACACGATGAAAAATGAAGTTTTAGGTTGACATATTTAACCTTTTTGAAAAGGAATCGTGTTCGGCGTTGGTCTGTTATAAATAAGGTGTATATGAGCTGACTTACTTGACTCATTAAGTTAAAGACATTGACCTACCAACCTATCTAATGTAACATGTTAGTCCATCAATCTGTTTGACATGTTTAGATAAATGGGGTTGTATTTATTACACCATTTTATACAATCTACCAACCGATTAACAAGAATTTGATGATTACCTACCAACCAGCCAATCCTTTTGACATGTTTAGATAAATAAGTTGTGTCTAGATTACATGATTAGAAGTGTGGGTATGTTGGTTAATGGTTTTTTTTTTTTTTTTTTTTTTTTTTTTTTCTCTCAGTTGAATCAAGATATGGCCATGCTTAAATTAAACAATTCAACCCATTAACCCGACATCATTCACAATCCCACTTGGGTATATACTATATAATTTTGTGAATATTTAAAAGTTACATGATAATATATTTGATAAGAGGAATTTATGTAATACGGTAAGTTCCACAAACATCTTTCTCTTTTTTTTTAATAAGTAAATACTTGAAACTTGTATTATGATATGAAAGTTTGAAACTTCCACACTGGTTTTTTAGTCTTTAACCCTTTGAAAGTCATAAGCATAACTCAAATTGTTTTTCATCTGATCCCATTGATTAATATCATCAATTTACCGAATCCCAATAGTTAGCAAAATATTAGGTGAATTCTTGTAAGTTTACTAGTAATGAATTTCACGCTTAAAAAAAAGAGTATATTGAATGATTATATCTGATATTAATTTTTCTTGTTGATGTTAACTTAAAGAACATACCCTGAGCTCATAATAGTCTCTTTGATAGTACATATAAATAATTGTTATGTATTTATCTTGATATGGAACATTTTGTTTGGTTTTTGTTAGATACTAATAATATCGTAATACTAAAGTTAGGATACCAAATCATGTTAGGATTCAATATCAGCTAGATCCTAGAATGCTAGTTCTCATATTTAAACAAGTTCAACACCTAATTAATAGGATTTTAATTCATCAAAAAATATTTAAGGTTTATTGGGAGCCCCCGTAGAAGCACCAACCCTAGACAACTGACCTAGTGTGAAAGACCATTGGCTAGCCACATGCCAATGTTGTTTTGTTAACTTTCATCAACCTTAACTAACATACCATTGTACTCAACGAGATATTTTGATGGTGAGTAACGTACTCTGCAATCAAATGGTTGTAAGTTATAGTCATACTAGATGCTAAATGTGATAATTTCATCTTACAAAATCTAGGTGTTGCTATTAAAAAAATTATCTTATCGTTACAAAATTCTAAGACCTTAGAACGAAAGAGCTTTTGCTACAAACTATCGGCAAACTTAACCTTCATGACTTGAACCCACGATCTTTCATTTGAGAAGTCATAACTAATCTAACATACATATATAAATAAACCCAAATGTTACAACCAAGCGTAGAATGCAACAATATCTAACCAATGTAATATACATACATACCAAAAGCCAAATGACATAACTAATCAATCTATATTAATAAAAAAAAAGTTTTTGAGGACACTTGTTATTTTCTTATGTTTTCTCAGCTTGGTTTTTCCTCTCAAACCCGTATGCCCTTTTATTGTTCACGCGGATTCTTATGTGACCCATTTCTAATTTATGAACATGATATTGTATCGTAGCATCCATGTTTTTAAAATTTTCATTATAATTATGAAATTCTTTCTTAAAATTACTAAATTTCAATCATTAGTCCATGATTTTTGGGATTTTAAATTCAAGTATTAATTTAGTGATAACATTTTTTTGAATTATATTTTCCAAAATTAAAACTAGATTCTAGGTATTTAGTTTACATTACACAGCTACATATATTTTAGCCACTACTTATTAACTCACACACATATTTCATTTTCTTTCTTATCATTTTTATAACTCAAACACAACCAATGCTGTATAAAAAATATTGGAAATTTATAAATTATTGTTTTTTAATATTCTGTTTGGATTATTGCACATAATAATAATATTTTAATTGAGTCAATATTAGAGTATAACAACTATAAGTTTTTATCTTTCTTATCGAACCAGTGTAGTACACGGGGTTTAACCTAATGTACGATATATAATTGTATTTCTAGACTAATCTATAACAAATTTAAAATACGACGAAGATCACATAAGTATCATCTTCACAGTAAAATGTCCAAAATCTCAAACTCAAAAGGATTAAGCAAAGTCCCAAGAAATACGTTATATCACTTTAATAACACCATCAATCTTCATTTCAACTTTTGACAGATCTAACATAATCAATATTTCATGTCGTTTTCATGTATTCTCTTTATGATCAATTTTCCAGTGTCACATTATGTCTTGATTCCTATCAAACTTCTCAATCTTTAATTCTATGTTATATATCTAACAATATAACCAAAACATATAAACACGACATATAAGTCCAAAGTAAACAATAATATAACTATAATCTTATGAAACTATCCTTTAAGAAAACATACAAAGGATTGCTTGCCTAATTTCAATCTAATTTCAATCTACTTTCGACCGGTTATGGCACTCATGGTTGATCAAGAGTGGCAATAGTAAAGGTGGTCATGATAGTGATGATAAATTATGATCAAGTTAAGGTTAAGTAGAGTGGAGTGGTAAATAAGCGCATAACTAGGAGCTTGAGAATGAAAGTGTAAATGGTTGAAAGATGGTGATTCGAGCGGTTGATGGTGCGCTAGACTAAAGGGATGGTGTGATGGTGTGATGGTGGTTCTAGTGTTTGGTAGTAGTTAAAAGGGTGAAGGCCTCGAGAGGAAAATAGAAATGATTTTTAGATTAAGTGGAGAATGAGTTTGAGTAGCTACTAAATCAAATTTGACCCAGGAACCATTGACGACTGATGCATCACAATTTATAAAATCGCTAACGACGTTACTGACTTAATTAGTGATTGGCATGCCTTGTAGTGGGCCTTCTCACATGTTAGAATCATGTGCATGATGATTAATACACTAACGGGCATTTTATCATATGTTAGTGTGTGATTTTAGGTTATACAAAGTCATATTAGATTATAACAAGTCATTTACTAAAATAAACTTCTCAGGTGTTAGTGAATTATTTATAAGAATCTTGATTGATTGGAAGTTGATAACTGTTTGTTAAGATCCTCAAACTTTAATTGAGTTAGCTTTCTTTTTTCTTATGTTAATATACATTAGTGATTATTGTCACCCAGACATGAGTTCAGATGATGCAGATGGAATCCTTGACAAGAAATTGACTAGAAAATGTAATTTTGAAGAAGTTAGAAGCTTGATTAAAATAGCTCATAGATGCTTGCATAAAACACGAGAAACAACCACCATTGGTGAAGTTTCAAAGGATACAAAAAACCATTAACATAGGCATAACATGCGATCGGATAGTCGTAGCACTATGTCTTTTGGAGGCCAAGAACTCTTAGGTAGCGTTTGGTATGCAGGAATGAGTGACGAAATGTAATTAATCATTAAAGGTGAATGAAAAAAAACATGTTTGGTTGGTGAATGTAATGGAATGAACCATTATATAGTTTATTCCATTCCCTCAAATTCATTCCATCCACCCCCATTCTTTTTTTTTTTTAATTCCATTGCTTCTTCCATCTTTAGTCACCAACACAACCCACCCACCAACCCACCCACCACAACAACCAACATCGGCCACCAAGATCGATCGTTACCGGCCACCACCACTAACATCACCACCGGCCACCAAGATCGGTAGCCATTGGCCACCACCACCACCAGCCACGACCACTACCACCACCACATCCACCAATCACCGTCGGCCACCACCACCAACACCACAGCCGCCACCACCGCAACCACCACCTATTATCACCGATCTTTACTAGCACGTACCACGAACACCACAATAGCCACTAGCCATCACCACCACCACCGACAATCACCACCGACAACCACTAATTACAACCAACTATTCCAGCACCACTACCGACAACCACCACCACCAATTACCACCAGCTAACCTAGCATCACAACCATCATTGCCTCCGCTGCCGCCACCGCCTTCGCCGCCACCGCCTTCGCCGCCCACCACCTCTGCCTCCAACCGCCGCAGCCCTTCGCCGCCTACCATCGCCGCCGCCCACCGTTGCCACCGCCAGCCGCACACCACCTCCGCTGCTCGCCACCGCCAACCACCACTGCCAACCACTGTCACTAGCAACCACCACTGCCAACCATTGTCAGTGGCAACCACCACTATTGTTCGTCACTATCATAACCATTTTTGTATTACATTACTTCATATTTTCTTTCCTAGCAAATAACATAAAGTAATGATTTATTTTATTTCCACATGGTAACCAAACATGATAGTGTAATGTAAGGATTTATTTTATTACTTTATCCATTCCATTCTCTCATCCATTACATTCACTCATCCATTTCATTATCTCGTACCAAACAGACATTTATAGATCATGGGTCACGTAGAGTTGCAATAGAATCAGTTAAAAAGAATGATCAATATTGATGAAACCTCACATATGAGAACTTAAAGAAATGTATTATCTTTCTATTTTTTTCTCTTAACTTCTAGCAGTTCATTTTCTTATGTATTTGATTTGTTAGACCAGGTTTTTGAAACTTGTAAAATAAAAATGTTTCATGTTTAGATTGTTCACATTAGGTTAAAAGAGAGTTTATTTGGTTCATAGTCTGGTTTGAGACCATATATATGTAAACTGAAGCTTAACTAATTAAGTTTTATGTTCTTATAAAATTTTATTCCACAACTTTGGTTTGGATCAAACTTTATCCCCAACAAAACATGTAGAAGTTGACAATCCTTGGAATATCTTGTTTTTTATTTTTATTTTCTAATCAAGTAGAAGTTGAAAATAAAAAGTTATTGTTTTTAGTTTTAATGAGAAATTAATTAGCTCGGGGTTGGAAATTTATACACTTCAACATGTTAGCAAATAATATTCACTCAAGTTGGCCTAACTTAAAATGTGATGTTGTATTGCTATGTAATACAAAATTATTATACGTCAAAATGTTAGCAAATAACCTTCCTTCCAACTTTCATATCAACTCAATTGTTTTAATCCGGTCATAATTGTATGTTCATTGTTTTGTGGAATCAACATATGTTTGTGATGTAAATGTTTAGCTTATGTTGGTGTTTTAGTTTATTTAACTTTTTATTTTTTTTATTAGCTGAATATAAACATAAATAAAATTTATTGATTACAAGATCCCGTCGCAACGTGCTGGTCGTCCCACTTATAGGTAATATAAGTAAGTCCCTTTAATAGTATATCTAGTTATTGAATAACATTTAATGTTCTTAAGAGATCATGCTTAAGTATTCTAAATCAATTAATGCCACAATATCATGCTATGTGTCTAAACTCTTTTAACAATAGTAATTTTTTCTTTACATGTTGTGTGACTCCTTAGCCCTTAAGATCGTACATCCATAGCAACCTGATTATATGTATATGTTTCTGCATACAATTCCAACGTGTTCCTAAATCTTCTTGACTAGAATATTTTATGATATCCATGGTTTGGTTTGTATATATTTACATTAACATATATAATTTCTAGAAAGTATAATTGTTTTGTTCCTATATGTAAAAAGTGTATTCAACATACCCTTATTCATAAATACTATTAAAATGGGACCAACAAGTTGTTATATTCAAGTGATTAAAACCATTTGCGTACTAAAACGTGAGATGATTTGCATATTGTTTATTCATATTGGTCCACCAAGAAGACATTCATGGATGATGGGTAAATTGTTAGGTTTACATGAAGAATGTTTTAAATTTGTTTTGTTGAAAAATACGACATTAACCCTTAAAGTAAATGGATAAATGCTATAATGCATGAAATAGCTACAAAATATTGTGATGTTACAATTTTCAATTGTATTATAGAAGATGAAATACTTCTATGATCCAAGACATATATAGTCTAATAACGTTTACTTAACTATGATATAAAATCATAAGTACATAAAGTTCTTTATAGACGAGAAAATGTATCCAGCGAATGGAATCTAATTCTCATCCAAATGCGGAAGAAACATCTAAGTAAATGTAGCCATGATAAGGACCACAATGTTACAATGTTACAATGTCAATATGTAAGGACTAAATATGATATTCCAAAGTGTTTTCTCTACCATTAAAGTGATAGCATTTCTACCATCCCTTGGTCTTTAGAAACACTTCTTCCAAAATTCTAAAGCAAAGACCTTTTATTTTAAAGATAGAATTTATGCATCTTCATTCTTGATTTTATCCATAAAAATAGTAATATAATATTATTTATTTATTTTTTAAAATATTTTGATTTGACGGTTTAAAAATCAAACCAAAAAAACTCCTTCAACCAAAAAGAACTCCTTTATTTTCTTTTTCGACTTTAAGAATTCAAATAACCATTAGTCTTTCGTTCTTTATGAGTTCAATTTTTATTAATTATTTTTTGAGTAAATTACACTTTTAGGTTATGTGGTTTGGTAAAAATTATGATTTTAAGTAAATAGTATATTTATTAAACTGACAACCAATAGTTTTACCACTTGTTTTAATTTCATCCATATCACTAACACTCTTAGAAATTTTATGTTAAAGTTTTAATGAAAATTTTAAAATACCTTTTCAAGTAAGAAAAACAAAATTAATAACAAGACTACCACCACTACCACCACCCCGTCCATTAGTACCTAACACCACCACTGATTAACCTTTCCCATATGGAGAGTTCAGATTTGTGGCATCAGCTACAACCTAGGGTTTCTAAATCAAGTTTTGGTTGATATAGGGTGAATCTTCATTAAAAGTCCCCATCCCATTTGATCTTCTTCACCTCTTATTTCGTTACCCTGTAATTTCATTTCAATCATTTGGGGTAAGGATGGTAAAGAGGAAGGGTTGTGATAGTAGTGGTGTGGTGGTGTTTGATCAAATGTGAAGGAGGTTCAGGATGTGGTGAGCAATGATGATGATGATGGACTAGAAAGGAGAAGGATGGTGTTAGTGGTGGTGGAATACTACAGAGATGGTTGGGGTGGGGCAAGCGGGAGGGTTTTATAATTTTTTTTTTTTGTAATTAATATTTTTAGATGTGTGATAAAGGTTGTAAAATTTACTAAATTGCCCTTGGGTTTTATAACAATAGTCTAACGGCATTAGTGGCGTGGGTGAAACTGTAACCAAGATTAAAACTATTGAAATATCAGTGTAATAAATAAACTATCAAATTGAATCCATAATAATCATCAAACCAAGGTTTTTAAACTAGTTATTAGTCTTGTACGCTATTGGTTCACTAATTACAAGGTTACACCTATTAAATTGAAATCAAGTATAGGATAACATCATAATAATTTTAGTAAAAGTTTTAACGTTACATAAAATTTAAATAATGCATTATAATGTTGTTTATATCTATGAAAATTATGTATATATATTGCTTTTTAAATTAAAGAATAATAATAGAATATTTTTTTAATTAGAGGGAAGAGTTGTTAATTTAGCTACCATCATCAAATCCTCCTAGATTAGTTAAAAAAAACACTTTCAAATGTGTATGAGATATTCTAAGTTCAAGTCTTATAATATAAAAATAATGTTGCAAGAACTTTTATACTCCAGATTGTCCAATCACTTAACGAGTTCAATCAGCACATATCACATACTAGACAATCCAAATGGTTCAACACATGCCAACAAAACCCATTAGGAGGTTGGTTCCTGGGGAGGTGTGATTTGAATAACATTTGCTTTTAACATTGAGATTTCATAAGGAATCTCTCTTACTTTGTGAGACCAAAATATAAGATCAAATCACAACTGAAAGATCTAACTTTCATGTTAGTGTCCTTTTAATGGTTATAATTCATGTTTAATTTCATATCTAAGAAGATGAAATGAGAATTATATGATTCAACTTAAATGTCGTTGTCTTTTTTATATGTGTTATACTCATTCTAAGACCAAGTAAAATTCGTCAACATTTAAACTTAATAGGGATGGTAATAGAGGACTCATGGTGATTTTAATTATAAAATTAGGTAATTAAAGCTTTAAATTCTAGATGTTGAACTATTGAAGTCAACTGAGTACATGAAATGCACTCTTTTTTTTTTTGTTAATCATGAGAATCATTACTAGAAAACTTACAAGGCTTTACCCTACTAACAAACATGATTGTAATATCTGGCTACTCATATCACCATTATTATTCACTTTGCTCATGCGAAACTCACAGATTTATTTTTGGTTGATAAGGTGAAAACTTTCCGGGGGTTCACCTATTCCTGGATTGCTACCACTTGAGCACATTTAACTGTGGATTTCTCTTCATATCAATAGCCAATGCGCCCAAAATGCGTTGGTGATATTTATGGCAGGTTATTCCTTATGAACCCATCATCTTTCATGTCTACATTCGATGTGAGATATGCCTAGGGTATTATAATGAACATGTAAAGTCATAGCTTGTGTCAAATGGTTATGGTAGGAACTAGTGCAAACAAGATTTAAACTTAGGACCTATCCTAAAGGAAAATCAAGTGCTTACTACTACTTAACCTCTTAAAGGTTATGAAATATGTTCTTATCTTTTAAGGGTGTGTATATTTGTTTCTCTCAAACAACCATTTTTAACGAGTATATATAGAGAGAGTTGGCTAAACCTGATAGGCTTGACCTAAAATAACATACTATATTTATTAATTCCTAAGAGTTTATACATGAGAAAGAGAACGTTTAATATTGAATGATAATTGATAAACAACGATGATTAAAAACCTTTGGTAAATCTTGCTGGAAAATATAAAATTGGGAGTTGACTCTTTTGCCACATTATTTCAAACAAAATAAATGTTTATCTCAATATACTTGTTGTGTTGATGTTTAGTGGGTTAGAGAGAGAGAGTGTGTGTGTGTGTGTATACTACATTATAGTTGTCGTAATAGATAATGATAGCACACAGCAAAAGACAATAAAGCTTAAGAAGAAGATTATGTATCAACTATATTTCCATGATAACATTAACAACTCCGTGATATTTGAATATAACACTTGGGAAAGATAAAATGATCTGGTGTTTAAAAGACAAAGATAACTTATCAAACAAGAACACACAATACCTAGAAGTAGAGGGATGGGTATCCGGACAACCTCCCTAGTCAAATATCATATATGCTACGAGACAGGAAGTAGATGTGACATATAAATGTAGCCTATGATCTAAAGTTCCCTTAATGTAACGAAAAATAGGCTTGAGTGAATAAAATGTGCTTTTCGTGAATCATTCATATATAGATATAATAGCAATTTATTGCTACTTTTAGTACCTTTTGTTTTATTGTTGTTTTGATTTCATGTGCTATGCTTTATGTTATCTTGTTTATTGGAACAACATATCTACCCTATGAACACTCCTAAATTACTACAAATTAGTTTACATCATGCTTGAATTTGATTCAATGACCTCCCATCTAAAAGGCATATCATCTACCAAGTGTGGTATCCCTACATTGATACACTTTATGCTAACTATATACTATACTTTACAAGTCGAGAAAGGTTTTTTTAGCTGGAATCTCAAAGAAAGTAGCTAATATATCTTTCGGTATAAAGGAAAAGTTTTCCCCCATGCTACGTGATTGATGTCTAAGGGTCAATCAAAAATAAATAATAAACAAGTGCCTTATTCACCTTAGCTTGCTAAGGCAAGTATGGAAAGAATCAGTGGTCGGGTTGAAAGAGAAATTGATTCATGAAACTAATTTAATTAACTAGTGTCATAAGACTATAAACTGATTTGAAAGTTTTTTGAGAAAACTAAAATGAAACTATATTGAGTATGTAAATGATTTGGAGAAACAAATCACACCCAGGTTTAGGTTAGTTTACCTGATGAATAACCTAATACTACCATTTTGAGTTCACATAGGCATGAACATATAAATGATCAGTGTAAAATAACTAGAAGAACTATACATGTAAATACGTTGAAATGATAATTCTACCAAATTTTCCTAAATATTCAATCACAAAACCAAGAGTCATCAATGCAAGAAAACTAACAACTGGAAGGTTTATGATTTAAATTGTAAACTAGTTTGTTTTAGTTACATGAAATCAAACTCATAAATATTCAGAACCGAATGATTAAAGACATTAATGTCAAAGAATAGGCTGAACACTGGAATCATACATTGGTTCGCTAACCTTACACCAAAGAATGATCATGAATGAACTTAGTCGAACATCATCATGGAATGATCTTCAATACTCCAATTGATCCAAGAAATAATGAAAGAGGATGATTAGATCCCAATTTAAGAAGCTTCTAAACAACCAAAATCACCCAAAATCATCCAACGGAAAGTTCTATTTAGAAAACCCTAATTCCCCTCTTCAATATTGCCGAAATTTGCAAAAGTGCAAATGAGATTGACAATCGGCGTATCGTATGCCAAAATCAGCCAAGTGTACGCAAGTGCAACCTTGGTTACGTCGGTGCTTCTATGTTATGCCCTCAATACACCAGTTTTTACGCCAGCGAAGTATGGTACGTTACTAATTGAGTATCGTAAGCATGTCGATGCCAATGATATCTTCCATTTGTGTCCCTCAACTTCTTTCATTTCATCATTCTTCACATATAATCTACAATAATTAACACACATCAAAGTAATGGTATTCTAATGCCATATAACAATAAAACATCATATTTCAATGGTTTAACACACATGAAGTTGTACCCTCATATATCACTTTGATTAGACCCTTCTAATAACTTGCTTTGAGTGAGATTTTACTAATGCGTTTGTTTGTTTGTTTGTTTTGTTAAGTTGTACTGTGTATGAGATGTCCGGTAGGGTAAACACTAGGTACACCAGTAAGGCTTTGGTATAGCATGAAGTCTTCAAGTGGACTTGTAAGACTGACTTTTGCATTATTGTTAACATTGACAGAAATCGGCTATAGTTACATATCTTCAAATGATCTAAAATGTCTCGAGTATACTACTTTAGGGAGAAAAACAACCGTTGATTGTTGCAAGTAAAATCAATCACCAAAAATAGTGTAGCTGGCCTATTGATGCACCCAACGTAAGAAGTGGTAATCTTAGTTGAGGAGACATTGATTATAGTGTCATCGACATAAAGTTATTACACATGAATGTGCGTTAATGTGCATCTATTATAATTATATCTAACACGTTTATTTATTCTATCAATGTGTAGCCAGGAACGTATTATATATATTATTATTATTAAGTTTAAAAAGGTGAAATATGAAATGTAAAAATTGTATTAAATGAATGTGGGACAAATAAATAAAACAAAATGTGAAACCAAGACAAGAGTACATTATGATGCATGTGAATCGGTGGTTGTCCGACTCATGATTAAAGCACGTGCCCAAATAATTTGGAGAAGGTAAAAATGGAATCTTGGTGATGGGTGGGACCTACTTGCAAACGTGAATTCACACCTACAATTAAATAATTTTCTAAGCGAAAACAAGGATATAGTATTTAATAGTTTAACTGTTTAAGATCTAAATAACCATTATATGTTCAGGTTTGCTTTAGTTCACAGAATATAAGCCTAGAACAGCTCATTTGCTTTGATTCAAATGGATCTAATCGAGAATCAAGTTTTAGAAAAAAATTGTAAGAAAAACAACTTAAAATGTGTGGTATTTAATACTAAACTAAATCATGCCTATCCTGCTATCTAAGTTCTGGCCATGTTTCGTTATTCGGTTGTCCTTTTAGACCAAGTCTTAATTGGGATCATGTATCATCATCACATGTATTCAGTTGAAATATTTAACGAAAACTGTGTTATTCACTAACTATGAACACAAAATTATTATTATTTATACTTGAGTGATATAAATTATTATTTCTGGGTTTATGCTTTACTATATGAGGTTTTTTTAACAAATTGAACTGTGTTAAAAATGGATCTAAGATAAATGACATATCAATACTCGAAGTCAGCTAGTTGAAATAACTAGAGCTATAAAAATTAATAAAAATTAATGGATTTTGTCTCACGTCAGGAGAGAGATAAAACTTGGAAGTGTTTTACAAGAAGAAAAACCCTTTAGTTTTTTAGGACACACAATTGAAGGATCCATAGGCACCCTAACCAATGGTGTTGCGTATTTAACCTATCTAGACACAAATTTTATCATGTTTTAACATGTTGATCTGTTTAAAGCATGAAAGTTGTTACGCCCCAATACAAAACCTGTAAAATTCATGGCGTGACGTGTCGTGTTAATAGGTTTGTGTCAGAAATTTCTAGCCCTAATTAAAAATTGTTTGTTGTATATATGTCAAAGCGTATGAAAAAGTGAGAGTATGAAGTAAATTTTAAAAATAAACTAGAAAGCGTAACCGCACATTACAGGGAAGTATTGTAGGAGTAATAGTATTACACATTATGTAGTTTACTATTTATCATGATTTTCTATATTTGATTCTTCAAAAATTATATAATAGAATAGTCTGGATGTGAGGTTTTATGTTTTGGTCATTGATTTCTTTGGTTTTATGATTTTCTATATTTGATTTCTTTGGTTTTATAATAGAATAGCGGGAGAGAGAGAGAGGGAGGGAGTGGGTTTGGGGGTTGGAGCTCTAGTGGAGGTTGTTGCAGTCTACTCTTTCCGGCTTCACAAGGCAGATAGGAAAAGGTGGAGATGGTGGGAGTCGTATGGGTGCTCACGGTGGACGATGACTGCGGCGTTGTGTCGATTGCCCCTCTTCTCTAGCTTGATTCCAGGGTTTTGAGGTGGTAGCATTCATGCGAAGACTGTCGATCTTGTTCGCATAGATTCTGACCCCTAGGCCTTTTTGTGACGTTAAGCCTTGCCTAGGGTTTTAGGGTTCCAGTGGTGGCTTTCGTGTTCTAGGGGGTTCTAGGGTTCAAGTCATGGCTTTCATGTTTGAGGGGGGCTATGAGGTTCCCTGCAGTGGGGGGTAATCGTGGTAGCTAATGTTGAGTAAGCGGCGGTGGAGGTGCGATGGATTTCATGTCCAACTAGCCTTTCCAGTCTTGCCTTCTTTCGGCCTCACTCTTCCATCCGACTGATGATCTAGGCAGAGTTCTTTGGTTGCTGACGAACGAACGATGGCCTCCTTTTGATGGCTATCGGCCATTGGTATCGCCGGAATCCTCAGCTTTTGATGATGTATTTAGAGTTTTTGGGTTAGATGATGATGATGGTCAATATTTCTTCACGTGAGGCTTCATGTTATTGATTTCCCTTTTGTGTCTTCTCTACTATTCAATCCTGACTTGGGCTATGATGTAGCTCCTCTACTGGGCGTGACAGCCTATGTTGTAGCCATGGTAGAGATCTGAGCCTCCACTAATCAGATTAATCATTTTTAATGGCTTATTATGATTTTTTTTTTTATTTTTACTCTTAGTTGTATTGTTGTTAGAGCTTATGTTTCTAGGTTTATGCTCTCTTGTATTGGTTTTGGGATGTTTTGGGATGTTTTTGATTTGATGATGATGGCTATTATTGTCCGACTAATGATGTTTGGCTTCTTATATTTGTATTTGTGCTTTGTAAGGTTGTGCTTGAAGGTTATGATGATGGCCACATAGTCATCTGAGCTTGGATCCGTTAATCTGCTTTTGTAGAACCACGTAAGACACCTACGTTCGGAGGCGATGACGATAGACAACTGCATGTTTTTGGTTTTAGCCAAAGCAATGTTACATCGTGTCTTATATTTACCTGCATGTTTAAGAAGCAAGTAAAATGAGTAGTAGGTTTTGTTGTAGGCTGATTTTGCTGGTTTGTAGCTGCTAATAGGATGGTTATGATGATTTCGGGAAAAAATTTGTTGTCTTGGCGTGATAGCTATGTTTGGTTTGCAGTCACAACGACAGTTCTAGCATTTAAGTTCCTATGTTTGGTTATGATGATTTCGGGAAAAAATTTGTTGTCTAAGGCAAGGGATTAAACGACAGTTCCTAGCATTTAAGGTATATGTTACCGGTATTTGTCGAATGAAATCATGTAAACTACTACAGGTTTATTTTGTAATTTATAACACTCGCGCAGCGAGCATAGTTAAATCCACCAAGTATAAATAAGTTTTTAGTGAAATTGTTTATAATTATATATATGACAATTAGTAAAGTTGAAAGAACTTAAGCCTCTAGTACAACTAGGTATGCACAATAACATTATTGTAAATTTACTGAAATATGAGGCCAACCTATATTCATTAAATATCCTGACTTTTAATAGACGAAGTATACACCTTTTTTCTCAAGTGCATAAAGACAAAATATGTTTCTATTTTATTTTCTTAGCCTTCAAAAGACAATACTGGTAACACATTTAAATGTGTAATAGATTGTTTTCACTTGCACGGCACTTCTTATTAATTTGTTTGTCTATTTCTTTTTAAGTTTTAATTATACCCTTAAGTGTATTAAAAAAATACAATAAATATTTATGACTAAGATAAAAATAAAGATCAAGAATGATATGAGATGTTTTTGAAAAACAAAATTTAAAATTTAAAAAATTACGTTTTTTAAGTTAAATTATCGGTATAAGTAAAGTAAATTCAATGTGAATGCAATAAATAAGTTTCTTTTTAACATATATATAAAGTCTTCCACTTATAAATGAATTTTTATTGAAATGTATACATATTAAAAAAATAAGGTGTATTTACTAGGTTGTTTTCTTTAGCATGTCATAATCCTATGCTTTTGCTTCTTTTTTTTTTTTTTTTCCTTTCTTTCCCGTGTAATGGTCTTTTCTCCCACTCAAGAAAACTTCTGAGGCGTCGATGTTTATGTTGATAAATCTTATGAGACTTTTTTTATGACAAGAAAAGAAGAAAGAAAACTTATCAGGATTGTATACTCTTAGCATGATTTATGTGTTATGCACTGAAACCTATATAAGGTATAGGATTTCTTCTATATCGGTTGTATAGGTAATTGATGTACGGTTTATAGGTCAAATGAGTTCTCTCATCCATCAGATTAGTTTTTTAGGTTGAGTCCTTATGTTTGATCCCTAACATTAAACTATCGGTGATTATTAAAGAAGTAGTTTGGATGCTCTAAATAGCATATGCCTATAAGAGCATTCACAATCCATCCTCTATTCACATCTTTATAATTACACTAAAAACATCTATTTTTTCTTTCTCTTTTTCAATCAAATAATATTTTTTCGTACTTTTATTATTATTTTTTCTCTCTCATCTACTCACAACCACTTTTAAAATATTAAAAAATTTATGTGGGTTGTACCGTGATTCCCCAAATATTCAGAAATTTTATTTCTTCTTCACTCACAGTCACTCACAACCATCCCATATAATATAAGGCACCCAATCACATAAAAATAAGGTACGGGCTGTGAATGCTCTAAGACCATCACCAATGGTGAAATCAAAAAATAGTAAACAATATGCCTAGTCAGCATCCACATCAAAAAACCACACATTCTTTAAAAACCCCAAAAACCTCTTTAATAGTAAAACTTAAAAAACAACTAAAAACATTACCACATTATTATCACCTTTTACATTTATTTTTAATTAGCAATCTTATATATTAATATAAAATATAAATGAAATATTTATATGTCTTTCGTTGGATGGAAATTTTAAAATTTTAAAATTTTTAAATATAAAAGTTAAATACTTTTTAGAGGAAAATTTTAAAATATTAAAATTTAAAATTTAAATATTTTTCGTAAGAGGGAAAATTATAAATATTAAAAACCTGAAATTCAAACATTACATAATTAAAAGTTACAATAACTAAATAATACATAACTTAAATGATACGACAATTAAACTACTTACATATCATACTTTGCCCTAATTTTGTCACAGATTTTTTTTTATGGAATCCAACTTGGTCGGGATTCATGTAGGTTGTATCCTTAAAAAAAATTTCTTGTTCACGCAGTGCAATCTCTTGTTAACGGGTTTGAAATCTTTCCGCTTAATATCAACATAACTTTTGGGGTACACCGATCCAGAAAAAGTAGTCATTCCAAAGACGATTATCCCCCTCTTCACGATCCCTTTGTATACTTCTACATTTTCTTCTTGTGCTCCAAGAAATTTCAGCAGCATGAGTTTTCATCACTTCTACATACGCTTTGTCAACATCATCATTTATCAATTCTTTTAACACCGCATGTATAAAATCTATAAAAGATGAATCAGGAGGTGAAATGGGTGAACTTTCATCACCATTTTGAACTCATTTTTATGTAGAGTTTGAAATAATGAGAAATTTTAAAAGATGAAAGGCAGACTAAATTGAATGTGTTGAAAAAACAAAAGATGAATGTTTGTATTTATAGTAAAAATATATCCGTTACGAGAAAGTTTAAAAGAATTTAAAATTTAAAAATATAGCTGTTTGGGTGGAAATTTAAAATTTAAAAACTTTAAACTAAATATAGCCGTTATGTGTACGTTATAATTTTTTAAAAATTTGAATCAATTAAAATTGAAAAACTAAATATTTTATTAATATAAATATATCATTTTCTTTTTTTTTAATATTAAAACCCAACCCTGGCCCGCCCCCATGAAAATGTCAGATGATTTTGGTGTTCATCTTCTTGAACATCTACCCTAAAAAACAAACCCCACAATAGAGAGGTGTGATCCAGTTGAAATTTTTGTTCCAAAAACACTCCAAAAATGAGCCATTGGAGATGGTCTAACACGTGCTATCGTTCTAGAATTTGATTTATCAGGTTGAATTAGAAATTACATATGATATGTTTACGAGCAATTGGGATTCTTGAAGTCGAATAAGATATAAAACCGTGTCTTAATCATATCCGAATATAATATGTTAGATACTGTTCTAAAACCTTAAATACCTTGGCGTATGCACAAGGACCATAACAATAGATCTTCCTTCAACAAGTTATTTGATTTTAATAATTTTAATTTTCGTTTATTGGTTCAGATTAATCCTAACTTAGTAAATTTTTACAGACACTTCTAACATTAAACTTATTTTCATTCAACAAACCCTTACAAACTGCGAGTTAACATATGTTAGTTTTTTGATGAAATAGAGCTAACTTTGCGCCATTTTATAATCGTGCTGCCACCCAGCTTTTATCAGATCCGTTTTCAGTGTCTAGCCAACATCATCACCTAAAACCTAACTACAACAAGTCAAGTGGTTCACATTAAAATATGGAGATTAACAGGATTTAGGGTGAAGAATTATCAGATTGGTAGACCTAATGGTTGATTTTAATTTTGTGCTTAGTGTTTTGATCATATAAATAGTCCACGTTATCAAAAAAAACGAACAGTATTAACTCTCAGTTAATAAGAGATCGTTAAAAGAAAATAAACTTAAAGTTGTGATTGTCTGTAAACATTTTTGAGTTTGATTAATCTTGATCAATAAATGAAAATTGTGATTATTCAAATCCAATAACGCACAAAATATTAACAAAATAAACACGGCTATTATTTATTTTCCATTAAAACTTTGTTAAACGTTACATGAATTACATCAAGATATAAGAAAAAAATTGAATAAAACATACAATTTTTATCATATGAGAAAACATATAAACAATTTCGATACAAAGAAAAAAGACTATTTATTTTTCCTTCAAAAAAAGTAGGAAATCCCTTTTTATAAATAAAAAAGATTCCGTGAGAAGAAAATAGAATACTTTGTAAAGAATCTGTTGACGAAATGATTTGAATGGGTTCCTGGTTTAGATTCGTTTTAGGCTTATCGAACCCATTGGTTTTGTCGGGCATGAGAATCTCCTTTTCCTTTTTTCAATTATATCCCCGCCTTATCCTCCTTTTCATTTTCTTTCTATGTCCCGTTTTACTTTTCCATTTTTTAACAGCAAAGACCCGAACATACAGAATCACCCTATCAAATAGATTATTTTTTTCGTTTGAAAAACCAGACGTGATGACCCAACCTGTCCATCAAAAGTAGACTATCAACTGAAAAAACCCTCTAATTTAATCTTAAATAAATTATAGCAAGTAAGACTTCAACTCATAATTTTTTAATTAAAAAAGTCATACGACTATCACTTAACTAGAAGGCTTAGTGGTCTCACCCGTTTTGCTCATTATGTTTTGATTTTCTTTCGGTCATATTTTAATATAAAACACTTAACTTATTAAATAGATATCTTTAAATAATAATACACTTTTTTATTATTTTCTTTTAGTTTATGCCATTAATAAATTATGTTATTATTTTTATTATCATTTGTGTGGTTTTTTACCTCCTTTGAAAGAAAGACAAAAGGTGATTTATTTTTTCCAAACAGTAATCTCTATAAGAGTAGTCTCTTTAATATAACATAAAGATAAACTTTGTTCACACGTCATTGTTTTTAGATTCTACTATATAAGTGAGATTTTGATTAAATATATATTGTTTTTAGATCCTACTATATAAGTGAGATTTTTATTAAATATATTTGTATTTTTCGCTATCTCTTTATCTTTAAGATAGAGATATGCTTCTACCATCCTTGAAGCATTCATAGTATGTGAAGGTGTAGGATGTTCATCATGGAAAGAGATCTAGCTTCAAATTTGTCGTGGGTCATGTTAAAGTCAAGCTCATTTGTTTCGGTTGGCTTAGGGTCATCACCTAGGAGAAGGACAAAATTTAACAATATAAGCTTCAAGCATTATAAAAGAAGTAGGGCATTTAACATTTTAATACTCTCAAGTCAACTCTTAATTGTAATCCAGGATTGATTCTGCCGGCCATGAGTCAGTTATAATTATCAAATTCTAGATATTCGCATTAGGAACTAGATTTCAGTCCCGATTGTATGATATAAACAAAAACTAACATTTAGTCTCCCATACATATAAATTCAATCTTTTTATCTGTCCCCCATACTACAATACTACATCATTTTACTCTCCAATATGTTTCGTTCGCGAATGAAAATCAGTCTTGAACACTGTGTTTAAGGACTGAAAATCAATCCTTAAACTATGGCTATTTTCCCCCAAATACGTTTTATTAGCTTCGAGTTCCATGAGAATTCAGTCTCTAATAAGATGATGCAAAAACTAAAATCTAGTTTCATATAACAAATTATTTTTGGTCTTTATTATGTTTTATGAACGAAAAGTTAATCTTACATACAATGTTATTGTAATCTCAAATAGTTTGTTCAAAAATTAAAAATCCGTCTCTTATGACTAACTTTACTTTCTAATATGTTTATTTAGAACCTTGTACCAGTGTTCGTAATACTACTATTGCAAAATCATATAATAAAAACAAAACATTTAATTAAACTATAATTTTTATAAGTTTATGACATCATACAAATAATAGTTAAAATATGTACAAACACAAGCATCATTACATTGATTTAGTTATTCGAATGTTTGTAGTTGTATACATATTGTAATGATTCACAAACACATGTATATCACTAGTAATCAACTTGATTATTTCTACCAAGTGATTCTATTTCCATCCAAGTTCTTGACCATCTAGTTAACCATACTTAAGCATCAATAACACTAATTAACTTTTAAAAAGTCTAATTGCCCATCAAGTAGGCTCGTTAAAAAACAATTAGAGTCGTTGATTGTCAGTCAATGTAAATAATGGTCAACATTGATCCAAACTAATCATAAGTACCACAATTGGCCCTACTTGAGCATTAATAATAAGCTGGTTATTCTAGAGCCACAAGCTTAATAACTCAATAGTATCTAATCACAAACAGGTAAATGATGCGGTAAAAGTTGTCCTATTTACCAATTAAGTCTAAATACAAATTGATGGAAGGTAGAAAGACGTTATCATTCCTTTGGGTGAGTAGTAGATCGAAGTTAAAAAAATTAATGTGGTGTCAACGGAGTAGATTTGATATGATTAGGTGAAAATTATAATTGTAACAATAGTTTATTAGTAATTTGCTAGTAGATGAATGCTAATAAAATATTTTGTTGCCAGTTAAAAAAAGTTACCAACTTTAGATGGTAACTTTTTATATTAAAAACACTACAAATTACTATTTTTTTTTCTTTCATTTAAATAATACCTTTTATATCTTTATCATTAATTTTTCTCTCTTCTCCACTCACAATCATTTTTAAAAATATTAAAAAATTTATGAGGGTTGTATCGTATTTCTCTAAATATGAGGATGGATAGTAATATTTTTTTTTGACTCACCACTCACAACCATCCCTCAAAATATATGATACCACACCCACATAAAAAAAAAAAAAAAAAATCCTCAGTGTATATGCTCTAATATGAGACGTGTCATGTCAAGATAGGTTATCACTCCATTAAACATATATCTAATCTTTTTAAAACCGAAACAAACTCTCCAACAAGATATACCAGAAATTGTGGGCGTTGTTTGTTTCAATTACCTGCTTACGGATCAAACATGATCAAATTGCCAGTTATTTGTAAACTGACAAAACCACCACAAACCGGCAGAAAAATGAAAAAAGTGTTGTGTTGTTTGAATATAAACGTAACTTCTATAGGGCAGTTATTTCTTAGCTATCATGTTATTTGTTTATTTTTATCATAAATTTTTTTTGGTCGTAAAATTAAATACGTGTGATAATATAAAGATCTCACTTTTAGTCAATCGTTTACACAACTTATATATCTCAAGTTGCTCATGTAGCTTATCACTTAGCGTTTGCACATCATATCATACAAATTATCTGGTATCACATAATACAATAGCAATGGTAGATAATACAAGCACAATAATCTCAAAAGTAATTTACGTTGTATATTAATCAGATTTTTATCTTAATTAACGAGTAATTCTTTTTTGGTTATTTTTTTGTTTTTGTTTTCTTAAGGACTTTTAGACGTGTTTTTACTTAATCTTCAAGTTGTAATGAAACAACTTATATTGCATTAGAAAAAGAGTGAATAAAATTCTTCAAGTCACATCACATTGTAACGAATTTTGCATAAGATTCAATGAAAGGATTCTGTATCAGAATATAATCAATAGAAGACGAGAAGATGACAATAAACTTTATTGGTTCGGAATAAGAGAAAGACATTTATGATAACATTGTGTTTTTAGTGCTATCAATAAATTTATATATTGATGGTGTTTTCATAAGATTAAACATATATTCAGTGTTTTTGTGACCGGATCGGACCGGCCGGTCCGACCGGTTCGACCGGGGATCGGCTGGGTGGCCGGTCCGGTTCACATCGATTCGTTTCTAGCCGGTCGAACCGGCCGGTTCATCCCGAACCGCTGGTCGGACCGGGAAACCGGACCTGTTCGGACCGGATTTTGTAATTTTTTTTATTTTTTTTTTATTTTTTTGATTTTAATGGGTAAAAACGGGGTGTTAAACCATAAATTAGTATGTTAGATATAAAAATATAGTTAAGTTTTATATATAACTATAAAATACGTATATAAATTACTTATATTTAATTATATATATAACTATATATATAATATACTATATATATAATTATGACGTCATCCGGTTCTTAAATCCGGTCCGACCGGTCCGACCACCGAACCAGTAAGGCGTCCGGTTCGACGTCCGATCCGGTTCTGAAAACATTGCATATATTAGATTAAACATTCATATAAGAGATACACTCGCAAACCGATGAAATGTTGTTGCTGGCATCCCCCATGCGGGAGTTTGAGGCACCGCCTCAAAACCTAAAAGTTACGCATAGTAATCTTTATAGATAAGTTTTTTTCGCACTAGAGTTTTCTAACCATTTCCCGTGGGCTGTTATTTCGGTTATCATCTATATATAATTGAGATTTTATTATGAAACCGTAGACAATAATTGGGTTAATATACTATTTTTCAAGAAACATATTTAAGATGACCCAAGTTTTATCCTTATTGACTATCACATATTATAGACAACTTGACTAGGCATCCACCAAATACACAATGGTTATTAGTTTTTTATTATCAAATTCATAAAAAATATACTGTTTTCTATTTAGAGAAATATAGCCTCCACAATTATATACTGTAATAAAAACAACTTAGTGCTACAATACCCTTTCAAATTTTCACACTATCAACACTAGGCTTTTAGTTTTATTAAAAACACAATGCACCTTATAATTCGTCAAAAAACACACACACACACACACACACACACACACACACATATATATATATATATATATATATATATATATATATATATATGTATGTACATTAATTTTCAATTTCACCCCTTATAGTATATATAATATACACTCTTTGCTCATTTAATTTTCTACTAATTTTTTTTATCTGATAACTTTCGATCGATAACTTTAAAAAAAAAACTAAATACACCATTGTGGTTAACTTTTTTTTTCTTTGCATTCCCGTATATGTTTGTTAAAACTGGAGTTGTATTTAAAACATGATTATTTTTGGTATTGTAAATTTTATTGGGTGTCAACGTGTGGCTAACATAAATTCTAGAGTAAATTACTATTTTGGTCCTTCTAATTTGTTCATTTTAACCATTTCAGTCCAAAAACGAATTTTTTAACAAATCAAGCCCTATAGTTTATGTTCTATAACTCTTTCAATCTAATACACTAACAGATTTAGATTTTTCAGTTAGTTTCTAAGAAAATAACCAAAATACCCTTGGACTGAAATAGTTATTTTGAATAACCTCAAGGACCAAAAATGTAATTTACTCTCTCACACAAGCATATTATATATATATATGTATTATATTATATATTAAATATATATATATATATATATATATATATATATTATATACACGAAATGTTTTTATTTTTATTTTTTCAAAGTTTTTTAAATTTTAATTTTAAATCGCTCGGTTTTAAACGTCGTATTTAAACCATCCATCTTATTTAATGGAAAATTTAAAACTGTTTGGCTTATTATACTTTTTATTTAAACTGTTAAGATTACTTAAACGTTCTTTTAATCTATTTGTTTTATTTAAACCGCAAAGTCTTTTTAACTGTTATTTTATTTCAACGTCTTTTTTTAATCGTTCAATTCTATTAAGCTTCTTTTTTAAATTTTTTGTATTTATACATATTTTTAATTATTCGGCTCGTTTAAACGTAATTTTATCTCGTTCTTTTATTTGAACGTATTTTTACTATTCGTCTATTAAAAAGCTTCATTTTTAAACCAACCTTTTAAAATTATTTAACTATTTTACTAATATGTGTGTGTATATGTATAAAAGATTTTTATTTTTATTTTTAAAAATTTAAAAATATTTTTTTAAACCATTTGGATTTTAAACCGATAATTTAATTACTAAAAAACATTGTTAAGTCTTTTTAAACCATTTGGTTTTCTAAACATCATTCATTAAACAATCGGTTTTTAAAAATAATTTTTAAAAGGTTGGTTTTTTAAACAACTTTTAAAATCGTTCATCTTCAGACCGTTCGGCTTTATAATCTTTCGGCTTTTTAAACACATTTTTTATAATCGTTTGGATTTTTAAATTTATTTTTTAATTGTTCGTCTTACTTAAATGTCATTTAAAATTTTGAATTCTCAATGGTTTTATTTAAATGGCTTTTTAAACCGTTCAATTAATTAAACTTCTTTCTAAATTTGTTTGTCTTATTTAAATGTATTTTTCAAATCGATTGGTTATACAAAAGCAACTATTGACTTAAAAAGTTTAAATAAACTAAACACAGGTAATTTTAATATCGTAAAAGTCCTAATTGTAATAATCAAACCTCAAGTTAATCCTTAAAGTAATACAAATAACATAAACTTAGAAATCATTTTCAAGTCAACTTGAATAAGAGATGACAAAAAATCAAAAAGAGAAAAAATATGTTTTAATAAAATGAATTGTTTAAAAAGAAAGCTTTTTAATAAACGAATAGTAAAAAGATGTTCAAATAAAAGAACGGGAAAAAATTACGTATAAACGAGCCGAATAATTAAAAATATGTAGAAATACAAAAAAAATTAAAAAAGAAGCTTAATACAATTGAACCATTAAAAAAAGACGTTTAAATAAAATAACATTTAAAAACACTTTGCGGTTTAAATAAAACAAAATATATTAAAAGGACATTTAAGTAAGCTTAACGATTTAAATAATAAGTATAATAAGCCAAACGGTTTTAAAGTTTCCGTTAGATAAGATGAATGGTTTAAATACGACGTTTAAAACAGAGCGATTTAAAATTAAAATTTAAAAAACTTTGAAAAATAAAATAAAAACATTTCAAGTATATATAATATAATATATATATATATATTATATAATATATAAAAAAGGCAGGACCTTATGGGATAAAGAGCAAAACCCCTTAAACAAAGTATAAACAAATTTAATATTAGGTCTGAAACAGAGATTAAAATTCAAAAGATAAGGTTGGTTGTTATAGGGAATTTTACTCAGCCATTTCCAGGGGGCTAGCATGTGACCAGTAATGGACAGACCCTTAAAACGCCACGACGCTCTCTTGGCTTATGGGCAAAACGGGTCCCCACGCGGTCGGCCGCCCACACTAACACACTGGATAGGCCCGAAACCTTGTCCCCACACTTACCTTCGAACCTTTTCTATGCTTCAGAGCTTATAATAAATTTTTTTTTTTTTTTTTTATTTTATAAACCATAACAGCCTGTCGAGCATGGTGAATGTTTTAACACTTATGTGTTTAGCCTCTTATTGAGGCGACGATCATAAGATATGTATATAAGAAGGAGAGATTACCAGTATGAGAGGAGAAGAGATGAATGCTTCAAAGCTTTCGGACTGTTTATTATAGAGTGTTTTTACAAGAGAGAGAAGGAGAGAGTCTATTCTTCGGTGTGTCTAACATCTAACTAAGGACTCTTTATATAGGGGTTCTCACACCGCATCTAATATGCGAATATTCGCATCATGCGTATCACACGTTTATCAGTACAATAATTAAAGCAAAAGTAAAGTTACAATAATTAAAGTGGTTGCAATAATGCAACTTTACGACAAATTTTGTCGGACGAATCTCGTGCTTTTTGAATTATTGGCACTCCTTTTCTTTATGTGGGGCCTATTGTGACTGTTGTCTTTTTGACTTTCCAGCATTTGCCGGGCCGAACTCTTCATTCAGTTCTTTCATCATCTTCGCATATGCTTCATCATCAAGGATATCATCCTCTGGGTCTTGAGCATCCTGTTGAAGATCTTGATCTTGGTCTTCTTCCCCAATTTGGGATGATTCTGATACAGACATATTGGAAGGAGATTTCACCTTCTTGAAATTTTTAGCTATATCTCTTTTAACTTCTTCAAGATAATAATCCATTAATTCTTCTTCACTGATTTGATCAGATCCTTTAATCATCTTAATTTTCCTAATAATATGCTGGAATGGGCTAGGAGCCTCTCTTTGTTGCAGGTTTTCCTGTTGTTTTTTATAACAATCAATGGTTTGCTGGATATGATCCAATGTGTCTTGGCATTTAATCTTGCCATCTTCTTTATCCATCATCTTTTTCCAGAATTTAGTCATATATGCTCTCTTTAAGCAGAACATATTTTCTTGGGTATAACCCGTTTCTGGAACCCATTTCCATATCCATGGAATGCTGAATTGTATGAAATAGTGTAATGAGGCCATTCCCTCAATGAAGTTGTCATTGTGTTGTGCCTTAATGAGAGTAGGAGATAACTTCACCCATTGAGTGTACAAGGCTTTCAGCCTTTTGGATTCTCCTGTGAATATCTCAGGAGTGGTGCCATATGACTGCCACCATTTATAAAACCAAATCGGAATGTCCGATTCATATGTTTTTGAACAAATCTTGATAAACCAAGAATGTTTATAATTCTGGTTTTCAAATAAAAATGTTTTATAAAAAGCACTTATATAATCCCAGTAGTTATATCTAAGTGGGATTTTCGTTTCAGGATGGAGAACTTCTCTATCCTTTAATGGAGATATTCCCCAGTTTTCAACAGATATGATCTGTTTAATTATAATTTTGCTAAAACTTATTAGTCTATTGCTCCCACTATAATGGGTTATTTCGCAGTTTTCTGCTTTGAGGATTTCCTCATAATATGTCCGGGACTTATAAGTCTCGGTGGGATAGTATCCCTGATCAAAATATCTTTTGATGATGAACCAAGGTTGGTCATTCCATTTTTTATCTTTTTGATCAAGAAGGAGTATAACATCCTTCTTTGGATTATGAATCCAGTTTTCCTCTTCACTATTATCAATAGTGACTTCAGCATATGATGCTGGTTTTTCAGGGTTATTTCCCTGTTATGCAGCTTTGTAAGCCAAAAACTCTTTATAGAGTTTATCATCAGACTTATTAGTCGATGATGAAGATGATGCGTATGACGCACTATCATAAGCTATTAGCTTTTTATTCCCCATTTGATGGAGAATTCTACCAGCTCCCCTTCCTCTATTAGAGGAGGTTCTTCCACGTCCTCTGCCTATCATGGCTGAAAACATTAAGCACAAGAAATTATTATTTCATCATGTTCAAGCTTCTCTAATTTGAGATCTAAAGACCAAAGTTTATATTTAATTTGGTCAAGAGCATGGCTCTTTGCTTTTTCTGATAAAAAAGGATCGGTTATTATTTCCCAGACCCTTAGGTTAACCATATGGTATTGGTGAAGAAGTTTGTCTCGTCTATTTTGGAGACTGGGTTTATCTTCTTATAAATTTCCTTCATTTAAGTATTCCCTGGTAAGAAAATCAGGAAGACTGTTATCAGTTCCCTTTTTATAAACTATTTCAAAATCAAATGGAGCAAGATGTGCTTGCCATCGAGCAAACATTTGCTTAGAAACATCATGTTTAAAATCTTTGCTAAACATATATTTAGCAGCTTGACAATCTGTCTTAACAATAAACTTTTGATTATATAAATCATCTTGAAATTTTAAAACACATTTTACTATTGCTAGGATTTCCTTAGCAACAGTAGCATAATTCCTCTGACTATTATTCCATTTTCCTGAATGGAATCGAACAAGATATTCTTGTTTATTATTTGGAGAAATTTGTTTCAGAATACCTCCATATCCAATATCTGAGGCATCTGTTTCAATTATTTTTTCCCAATCTGGGTTGGCAATCATCAAACAAGGAAGGTTGTTTACCTTTTGTTTGATTTTTTGAACAGCCTTAGTATGGTCTATTGACCATGGCTTTGGATTTTTCTTTAATCTATCGTATAACAGACTGGTATCTTTTGCTAAATTTTTATAATAAGGAAGAATGTAATTTAAACTTCCAAGAAATCTTTGTAATTGAGTTTTATCTGTAATTTCATCCGGAAATTTAGATGCAAACTCAATACTTCTATTGATTGGTATTATATTACCTTGGTCTATATTATGACCTAAAAACCTTATTTTTGTTTGGAAAATCATCATTTTTGGTCTGGATATTACTAAACCATTTTTTATAATTATATTTTTGAAAATTTCTAAATGTTTGAAATGAGTTTCAATATCCTTTGAAAATACCAGGATATCATCAATGTAAACAATTATGAATTCGCTATAAGGAATGAAGATATCATTCATAATATTCTGAAATTCAGATGGGGCATTTTTTAAACCAAACGGCATTACACTCCATTCGTAGTGCCCAATAGGTACTGTAAAAGCAGTTTTGTACCTATCTTGTTCGTCAATTTGAATCTGCCAATGGCCTGATTTTAAATCAAACTTTGAAAATATATTGGCTTTATATAATTTATTTAATAAGTCTTTTTTATTAGGTATATGATACCTAATCCATTTCAAAACCTTATTAAGCGGTTTGTAATTTATCACCAATCTTGGCGCTCCACTTTCCTGCTCTGAATGTTTATTTACATAAAAAGCAGTACAAGACCATGGAGATTTAGAATTTCTGATTAAATTCTTATCAAGAAGAGAATTTATTTCTTTTTTGCATAATTCCATATATTCGGAATTCATTTGACACGGACGTGCCTTAGTCGTAATTTGACTTTCTTTAAAATCTTCTTCATACGGAAGAGAAACAATATGTTTCTTTCTATCCCAGAAAGCATTGGGATGATCATTACAAATTTGTAAACTAAATTGATGTTCAATTAATTTAATCTTTTCTTGTAATTTGGGTTTTTCCAAATTTTCTTTTATTGACAAAGAAAATATTTCTTTTTGCAAAAATTCTATCTGGTTTATTTTTGCTTTTAACAAATCTTGTTTTATATTATTCAAAAATCTGGTAATGGGATTAGTAATAAATTGAAAAGTAATCTCTTTTCCCTGATAGACTCCAGTTATTCCGGTTCTATCTACTTTTATTAATGGAAAGATTTTATCAAAAAATGGTGTACCAAGTATAACCTGGTTTGACAAGTATTTTACTAGTACAAAGCTTGTACTAATACACCTATTATCTTTACAGATATATGCCTTAGGTATTTTATAATTTACCTCAAGTTTTCCTTTCCCAGCATGGCTGAGACCATGGTTAGTACTATGATAGTATTTTATTGGGACTAATCCCTCTTGAATACAATTCAAATCTGCACCACTATCAAAAAGTGCAATAACTTCTATAAAGAAATCTTCTCCTATGAGAAGTTTTATTCTCCCATACCATTTTTGGGAGGTGACTATTTCCATTATACTTTGTAAATACGATTCCTGTTCTTCTTTATGAGGAAGAACTACGGATGGGTTCTCAAGACATATAATTCTTTTTTCTAAATCCGTATTACTTTTTTGTAATTGTTTTATTTCTATTTTCAGATTATCAATCTCATATTTTAATTCCTTTATATCAAAAGGGTTTTTATAAACATTTCTTTTATTTAACTGATTTTTTAATTCAGCTAAGGTAAATGGTTTTGAATCATTTTGTGAGTTAGATGACTCACCTTCCTCATGATTTCTCATATATGCAGAAATTATTTTTTCTTTTGTATTAGGGTCATTTATTACCTTTAATAAATCTATAATTTCACTGGTTAAAACATTTAATTCCATATTTTGGAACTGTGAAATTATTTGATAAAGGGTTTTTTCTTCAATATCAGAAGAACAACAATTATTTTTGCAACAATTCTCTTCTTCAGAAGAATTAGAAAATTCTTCTAAAATATTTAAATCTTCACTTGAAGATAATTGAGATTGAATATCAGATTCAGTGTCTGAATCTAATAATATTTCTGAGATTTTAATTTTTTAATCTTTATCTTCTAGCTTATTAAGCTTCTTTCTAACCCAGCAAGTTTTTGCAGTATGACCGTATTTCTTGCATTTTCTACATATTAGCTTAGGTCTATCTGGGAATTTATTATTCCTATCTTCCTTAGAGTATTTTCTACTTTTATCTATTCTTTTCCTTTTCTTTTTCAAATCCTTATATGGGTTTGATTGTTTCCTAGTTTTCTTAGGATTAGAAGATACTATTTTCTTATCTTCCATTGCAAATTGATCACAAAATTGACCTAATTGCCTCTTTTCATTTAAAGAGTGTTTCTTAATCTGTTGATTCAACTTAATTTCATTGCACAGGTTTAATCCTTCCTGTATACAGGTTCCTATGAGCTTCCCGTATGTATAATCATCATAATTTATTTTCCCTTCTTTTCTTAAGTTATTTCTTACTCTTTCTGCGAATAGGTGAGGAAGACCATCTATAAACATAGACTTCCAATGTGAGCTATTAGACTCTGGGAGTTCCATTACTCTACTCAGGAATGTATCCTTATACCATCTAAAAGATGTAAGGGTTCTACACTTAAGATTTTGTAGAAGAGTTCTGATATTTTCAGAATTATCAGACCATCTGCCTGTAAAATGCTCTATAATGTTAACTATCAGCGTATAAACTGAATTATTTTCAGTGGTATTTTCTTCTTCCTTAACACTATTAAGTATTTTTTCTCTATCTTCTGCGGATAAATAATTATCCCACCAGCCTTTTAATTGGCCAGTAAAACCTGCTACAATCATATTAGCTATGGTTTTTGTCGAATTCCTATTATTCTGACATATGGTTGCATACATAAGCATCCTATGGACAGTCTTATAAATTTGACTCTCTGTTTGACCATCTATATTCCATTCATAAATCATTTTTCCACTATACGAATTATTAATTACGTATTCTTGTTCTTCTATAAGAACATCCTGTGGAGTAGGCCTAGGATAGTAATACATTCTTTGAGTTGGCTTATCAGCGAACTTAGATAATCTATTTATCTCTTCATTTATTTTTTGTTTATAATTTTCTTCATTTATATCTTTCTCAAAATCACTTAATGTATTGATTCTGAGATTTTTTAAAACATTAATTGATTCATTTAATGTACTAATTAAATTTTCCTCTGATTTTGTTTTAAAATCTACTACTCTCGGGGGTAATTGAATACTCGGAGTAGCAACAATTTCTTTCTTTTTATCATTTATTATGATATTCTGTTTTTCTTTCAAATGAGATAAAATTTTTTCCATTTTCTTTGAAATATCTTGTAATTGTTCTCCTAATATAATTAGGTATAGATTTGAAAAATTATTTTGTTTTATCAAATCATTTATGTGACTCATTGTTACTGACAATGTATTACCTTCCAATAATTTTTGAAAAGCTTGGTAATATCTTTCCTCTCCCTGTTTTTCAATTTTAAAACTATTTGAGGGGGGGAAAATATTTGACACAATATTGCCATTTATATTAAATTGTCTTTCAATTACTGAAATCATACTTTCAGTGTATTTTTCTATAAACCATGGAACAAAAGGTATAACCTCATTTTTCTCAGATAAATCTGCATAAAATTCTTTTTGAAAGAATTCTGTTTCTGTTTTTTCAAAATTTTTGAAGAACCAATTTCTAAATACTTTCCATTTTGGCAAGTAAAATTCTTTCGAGATTTCCAGTCTTATTGGAGATCCTTTTGAAAAATCTATTTTTTCTTTATAATTCATATTATATAAAATTTATTTCTGATTCGGTTAGTTCCGAATCTATCTGTTTAAATCCTCTGACAATATTGTCAGAATTTATTCTTAATTCTTCTACTTTTTTCTCAGGAAATTCTTCCCTGACTCTTGAAGTAGACGCCCTAGAAGGACTTTTAACCATATAATCTATGGGAGATATATGATAATATGAAGAATTTGACCTTATCAAGGATGGTTCATATTTTTGTTTGATATTATCAAATTGTATTTGAACTAAACCTTCTGAGGTTTGGGATATATTTATCGGATTGTTATCAACATATTGTTTTGTTGGGGTAGATTTTTCTATGACCCAATTATCTGGAAAGTTAATTTCTTCCCACTTAATTTTCCTCCTAGTTGTAACTTCAGATTTACCGAAGTTAGTTTCTATGACAATTGTTTCATTTAATGGTTTATCTACCATTTTGCAATTAGGATTTAAAGTAAACAAAGGCTTATAATAAATCCTATAACAGACACATATTACCTCAGATCCTGGGTTATAGTTATAACCATTTGTTTTAACATTTAATGTTAAAGCATCTGTAATATTCACATCAGACAAAGATAATTGCAAATTTGGATAAACATTAAAATAAACTGGACCATGTGCCAGACTAGATTGGATTATTCCCATAAGGGATTGCTTCCAATTGAGATTTCTAGCATCTCTGAGAGCTGCTATAAAACTCTCTGGTAAACCTTCTAATGTTAGAGGTTTAAAAGCAATTTGAACTAATCCAATATGGATAAGTTTATAATCTTTTTTATATTTATTTAAATATCTGTTTGATAGTAATTTTACTACCATTTCATCTTTATTTAAAGAAAATGTTTCTTCTGTTGTTTTAACAACTTATTTGAGACCTATTTTCTCAAAAGTACCCAATTTATAAATCAATTTATAATCAATTTTTGGAATCGTCCATTTATTTAATAATTCTAGATTATGGGGTATATCATACTCCTCTTCAATACTGTTTTTAACAGTATCTTCAGATCTTAATATATTCATTTGAATATATTTGATAAGTGTTAAAACAGACACACAAGACTCAACTGGTTGATATGGCTACTTATTTTTATTATTTACAAAAATGAGTTCATGGCTCTGATACCACAAAAGGCAGGACCTTATGGGATAAAGAGCAAAACCCCTTAAACAAAGTATAAACAAATTTAATATTAGGTCTGAAACAGAGATTAAAATTCAAAAGATAAGGTTGGTTGTTATAGGGAATTTTACTCAGCCATTTCCAGGGGGCTAGCATGTGACCAGTAATGGACAGACCCTTAAAACGCCACGACGCTCTCTTGGCTTATGGGCAAAACGGGTCCCCACGCGGTCGGCCGCCCACACTAACACACTGGATTATATATATATATATATATATAATATATAAATATAATATATATAATATATAATATATAATATATAATATATAATATATATAATATATATATAAAATATATGTTTGTGTATGAGAGTAAATTACGTTTTGGGTCCCTGAGATTAATAAAAATAACCATTTCAGTCCAAGAGTATTTTGGTCATTTTATTAGAAACTAACTAAAAAATCTAATTGTGTTAGTGTATTGGACTGAAATACTTATAAAATACAAACCATAGGGCTTGATTTGTTAGAAAATTTATTTTTTGACTCAAATAGTTAAAATGATCAAACCACACGAACCAAAATAGTAATTTACTCTAAATTCTAAATATGTATATTTTTCAAAGCAAAGCAATGCAAATAGTAAAAATAATAAAATTAATACATATGAAATGTTGTTTAGTCTTATGGATTTTGGTTTGGTTAATTGATTTTTTAACTACAATCATCAATTTGTAGGTTTTTATATTCAACTAATATGTTTTTTAGTTTTATTCTATTATAAAATTTTATATGATATGATATTAGCTATATTTTATTATTTATTACTTTTATAGAAGGAGGAGACAAAACAGTCGTAATCAATCTACTCTTGTAGCATGTGAATGGAGTAGATGATGGAATGTTATCATGTATGACCTCTTCACTAGGGTATCTTTTGTCGTATTATCATTTTCTTCCTTTCTTTTCATGTGAATCTTTTTTTTTTCAATATTATTTCGTATATAGGTTATTATGTTCGAAGAAGATGATTAGTATCTTTTAACTACGAATGCAACCCTCCAAAACCCTAATCACAATATTATGTTATGCGTACTTATTATAAAAATGATTGGATATTATAAATAATCATATGTTTTCTTTGTTAAATTAAATGCCTACATAAATAGTTACTATTACATTATTTTGACAAAAAAAAAAAAAAAGCAACATATGTTGTAAAGGGAATTTAAGTACACGGGACCATCAATACTTGGAGTTATTGATTTCTCGTGCTAGAGAATATAACCTCTTTCCCCTTGAAAAGGAACATTCATGCATACATTGAATTATCCGGATGCTAAATTCTTCTTTCGGTATATATCGATTTGAATTTTAATCGAATAAACTTGTTTTTGATGTCATATGTAAGCCATTAGATTGGTTTCGCGATTTATTATCATGTCATGAAATCAACTGACGAGATTAGACATTTGTATCTCAACCATTTGGCCAACTCGATCTGATGATAGCTATTCTATCTTAATATGCATTTTCTTTAAACCCTCCATAAGTAAAAATGAAGATACACTTGAATCCCATCTTTTGATAGTAGAAACACAAACTCTATGAACGATATGGAAAGGGGAATGTTCATACATATGGCCACTTGAACCTTTTGGTCTCCGTTATCATTCAACAAATGTTACTAGATCTATTATGAAGTTGAGACTATAACAACAAGATTAGTTGTAGGATCAATCTTAATCTCTATTAATTTTGCGTTTGCATAACAAAACTTTGATTAGCTTGTGTCATTGATGTGATCTCAACTATTATTGCTACACCTTCTCCGGGTTAGAACCAACCTTCACTAATAGAAGGAAACGAAGAAATTATACTTCTACTACTTGTAACATAGAGGTGTACAAACCGGTTTTTTTATTATAAGATCAAACTGGTTTTTTTTAAACTTCTAATTGATACTTGAACTTATCAAGCAGCTTTGGACCGGTTTTGAAACCGGTTTTTTCCCGGTTTAATCGATTTTTCCATTAGAACCGGTTTTAGGTGTCGGGCTGTCAAACGGGTATACAAACCAGCGGTTCGAATCGGGTTGAGAACCGATTTGGCTAAAATCATTTTTTTTTAACCAGACCGATGTTTTTCACCGGTTGTTTTTTCTAAATTGGTTTTTTTTACACCTCTATTGTAGCATCCTATATTTTAGACCAATTTTTGGTTTTGTAGAAATCTTAACTAATAGTTTAATATGATAAAAACTTAGACATGTCTCTGTTTTAAATAAATATTTTAAGGTACGTGACAACTTATAGTGTACAATATCAATATCATAAGATAAGTTACGAAAGTAACTCGTCAACTTTACATATAAAAAACCGAATTGACAAGTCTTATCCATCATTTCTTCAATCACCTAAACTTTTTCATTGTCCTTAGATGTGTTTTACTCGAAATGATCACACACCACACACGTTAAGGAAATGCAAAGCGAATAATCTAATACTAATAAAAGATTACACCATGGGACATGTGTCACTATCTCCTTTAATCTCATTATTATTTTCACGCCAAAATTTATTTACCAATTTGCCTATTTATGTGGATCTTTAGATTGTTTTTCAGACTTAATTTCAATTTTTAAATTTTGAGTAAGGGTTTTTCAAATTACACCTTACACTATTTTTAAATTACACCCTACTCTATTCTATATATTAATTATGTTTGACTAAAAAGTTATTGGTTTTTCATCAACTTAACTATAACAAATACATGATTGATTATCTTCTATGAGTAATTTAATTTAATTCAATGTCAAAAATAATAATAAAGTTCTTATTATTTTAAAAAGTTTTGTTAGTATATATGAGTTCCAGTTATAATTGATTTATTATTAATAACTGGTTAATATTATTTTACAAGTTTTAGGTCAACAAATAACTACTAATTAACCTATTTTTAGCTATTAAAAAAAATAAAACATCATAGTTTCTCCTTGATAACTTATGAATGCTTTAGGAAGAAATAAAATATGTAATTATATATATCAAACAGTTTATTAAAATTAACGTGCTCCTTTATTCTTTGTTTTAAAAATATTGAAACCGAATCCTATACTAAAACATCAAAAGTACTTATTAAAATTGAAAAATAACGGTTAACATATGACCAAAAAGCTTCGTTGGATATTGATAAAAAAGTATATTAGTTAGTGCATATAAATGCACATCTAAACATGTACAACTTCTTAGTTTTAGAAAAATTAATGTAATTTTCATTGTTTGACGTAACTGTTACTTGATAATCAAGTTACATTATGTTAATTGCACCGTCAAATTACATTATATTAGTGTACAATATTAAAGTGGGTAGTTCAAGCTATTCATAAAAATGTATTTCATTAACTAGAATAGTGATTGTCAAAAGATTAGTTTTAAGCTTCTAAAAACTTTGGCATGTTTTGTTTGAATGATATTTAATGGGTTAAAAGCATATTTCCCCCTATAAAACTATTTAATGGCATATATACCCAAACAAAAATTTTAAATGCATATATCCCCTTACAAAATCTCATAATTAGCAAATTTACCCATTTTTATTAAAAAATAGTTTATGTAATAACTAATTTACCCTTATTTTTACTAAAACTTCATAATTGGCAAATTGCCTCTTACAAACCTATATAATTGGAAAATGTATTAAAAGCATATTTTCCCCTCTAACACTATTTAATGGCATATATACCATCTGTAAGTGTTTATTAATTTTTTTGGAAGGGTAATATTGTCATAACAATACATTGGGTATATATGCAATTAAATTTTTTGCTTAGACATATATGCATTTAAGGAATGTTTACAAGGGTATATATGCAATTGATCCTTTTTATTGTGGGATTCATTTTGTTATAACCGCTAAAAATCAACTGGTATAAAAATAATATCTGTCGGTTTACATTTGTTAATTTTTGTTTTACTTACTAGATTTGTTTGGGTTGACACTTTGGTAAAGTTTTTTGTTATCAAAATAAAAATATGGACTATAGAGTTATATATTATTTTTATTGTATAACCCCGTGTAATACACGGGTCTATAACCTGGTAAGATTTTAAAGATTTACTAATGTCAAACTTTTATAGAATTACGGAAGTACACATCAATGTAGAGATATGTGCTTTTGAATTATTAACCTTATTATTAAACAATAGGAGAATGAACACTTATTTTTGTATTTTGAACACTTTTACTTTGATAAATTGTAAAGTTTTGATTTTGGCCACGTAAGTTTTAAAAATTGTAAAGTTTGTAAAGTTTTGATTTTGGTCACATAAGTTTTTAAGTTTGTGTTTTGAACACCTTGGTGTTGTTGGAAAACGACTAAAATCTCACAGCTTAGTGTGAGCGAATAACTTTTATTCGTTAACTTATTTATAAAACAAAATGTGCGTTCAACTTTAGTTTTTTCTTCAACCTTGCAGTATATATATTTTTGAAAACGGAGTTATATTCAAACTCGACTATTTTTATTGTATCGTAGGATATAACAAATGTAGTTACCATTGCAATGCACAACGAACATCTTTGTTGCTGGTGTTGCTATTATCGGAACATGCACTTGTATTCACTTTTATAGATAAAGACCAAAGTCAAGCCGCGTAGAGTGAGGAAAACAATCAAAGTATTGCTGCGAAGCGCGACTGCAAAGATCCTAGTTGTAACAAAATATAATAGTGGAGCTCTAGTTGATTATAGATATGAAGTCCTTTTTTTATTTTTTAATAAAAGTATTGTGTATTTTGTCGACTTATTTCATAATTGAGTATCACTTTGCATGGTGTAGCTTGAGTCCAATGAATTCCACCAACTTATTAAGCCCATTATGTTTGGATGATGTTATGTGTTCTAATATGTGGATTAGGTACATATTTTAAACGGGTTGTAGTTAAACAAGTGACCCTAAGTGAGTTCAAATGGGTCGGGATGATTGATGGTTTTTATAAAATAATTTTATTAACTCAAAAATTTTATGAATAATTTAAAATATTACATATGATTACAAAAGAAATTCCAAAAAGAATTATGCATTTAATAATATCCTTTACATGAAAATATTCCCTTTAAAAACATGTTCGTTTTCTAATAACAAATATATCATTTCTTCATCTCTCTTGAACATAAAAAAGTCAAATTTCTCTTTTATTATCTCTTTGAAACACCACAACTTATTCGTTACCACATCTCCATCTTACTTATCCCTTCTTGTCACATTCAATCGTTTAATTCCTTCTCCTTTTTAGTTTCTTGCTACATTTTAAGGATGATGGTTGTGTCATGTCGATGATATAGAAAGTCGTCTTCTACAATCAACGCAAACAAAAAATCCGATAAAAATCTAGAAAATTATATGAAATAGACCTGTGTTTTCGTCTTCTTCTACATCCGGTGATTGTAAGCGTTATCATTCACATGATATATAAGACCACCACTTTTTATTTATCATATGTCAAAATAAACGTCCACAACTTCATCTTATTATAATGTTGCAATGAATCATGTTTCATGATTTTTTTGGTTGACAACATTATCAAAAGCAGAACATTAACGTTTGAGAAGATTATTAAAAGTGCAATACTGAAAATAATATTAATTATAACCATATTATAAAAAAAAAATATAAGATTAAATTGCAAAAACTAATATTGTTAGACAAATTATAAGTTTTGTTAAATAATAATAACTTCATTACTAAACATATAAACTCGTTCGCTTAGAGCATTCACATCATCATTCCCATTCATAACATCATCTCTAAATTATAAAGGATCTTAAAAGAAATGTAATTTTACACGTACGTCAAGTTCCTCATCCCTATCTTCATCCCATATTTTTTAGGGAAAACTATAATGAGACCCCATATATGAAGGTTAACATCCATCCCTCACATCTGTTATTTTATATTTTTCATAAGTGGTTATGAGTAAAAAGAAACAAAAAATAATAAAAATAAATAATTATATATTATTCAATTAGTTTCATAAGTATGGTAAAATTGCCTCTTTTAAGGAATAAATAAAATTATTAAACGATAATATTTTTTATTGTTTAATTTTTTTAATAACGAGCGATGGGGGGTAGAGAAGCTAATGCTCTTCTTACACATATATTTTTTTTAAAAATGAAATTAGAATGGGATAGAGAAAAGAGAAATATATTGTAGAAATGATGGAAATTAGGTAGAAAGAAAGAAGTGGTAAGAAAGAAAGATTCTTGAAGCGTGTCGGGTGGAGGAATCGGTTCGCCACATACCCAACGGTTGTGGTTTGGCTTCTTCTTCTTCTTCTAATCATGGTCCACCTACTTATTCCACTCTCCTTTTTACTTTTTCCCCAACATCCATTGTCCCTTGAATCATCTTTCGATTCTTTTTCTATGCCCATAATACATTAATACCCTCACTTGTTACACTTATCCAAATTCCATAGGGAAAGGATTTGATGTTTACACCTAGGGTGTAAACAAGTCGAGCCCAAGCTTGTATATAGAATTGTTCAGACAGTAGGTGCGGGAAACGAAACAACATGGTGGTAGGTTTTCGTTCAGCAGCTGGGTAAAAACAGAAAAGCAAGGGGCTTGTTTTTTTAAGTCGGAGGTCGATGAGCAGATAGCTTAAATGATCTAGGAAGAAGTACAAATCAAAAAAGCAGGTTTTGATCCAAATAAATTGTTGTCAAAAGTAAGTGTTTAGACCGAGAAGATCTAGGACGTGGCCGAGGTAGAGGTCGGGGTCTAGAAGAGATCGAGGAGGTGAACGGTTTTAAACATAAATGAGAAATGAAGGTAAATATCAAGATTAGGGGGGTGAATGGAGAATCTAATCTTGATATGTTAACAATTGAAGGGTTAAATTTAAACAAAGTAAAAACATCAAGGAGTGAAACAAAAAGTTTAATTTAATTAATTAGTAATTATCGGTTTGTTAGGAATAGATATTATTAGTTTATTTATATGATTATTTAAATAGTGTTTGAGTTGAGTTAAGATATGTTTATGTCTAGTATAAATATAAGATTATGTATTTAGTTTTATTTGTCTAGTTCAATAATAAAAAAAGAGTTGAAGTATGTTACTTCAAATATGTATGTTTACATATATTTTCGTGTTGATCCAATTGGTTATTCCAACATGATGTGTTTTATCTTCGATCTCTCTCGTTTGATACTTGTTGCATCCAATTCTAAAAAGTATCTGATCCAAATTAAATGTATTTCAATTAGTCATAACTTTTTGTGCATTAAGACACATATGAACTGACTCGATCATATGCAAAGTTAGGCATTGGAGTTAAATAGAAGAAAATACCGGTAAAAATCAATCACGATGTTTATAAATCTTTGAAATTGAACGAACAATCTACTTCTAAGTTAATTAGTTGATACAATATGTATATGGTATGGCTTACAATTTGATTTTGTATAGATTAACAGGTTAAATAGCAGTTTGTTTGAAAAACATAACCAAACATTTAGTTTCTTTATTACAAATGTTTTTAAATTTAGTTATGTTTATCCATTATATTCATGAATCATGTTTATCTTATTAAAATGTTAATACAAACTTACAATTTAAAAAAAAAAAAAAAAAAAAAAAGATCAAAAAGATCAAAAAGATCAGTTTAAATTGTCAAATCACCAACACCGATTGGTCTGGACAAACCATCCAACCGAGCCAATTTGGTTCGTAGTATCTTGAGACCATATTTACTTGTTTAAACAAAAGAATTATCAAAACCGAACAAATTCTTAAACATCTTTAGTTACAAACTTATAATCAAGATGAAACTCATTAGCTACTTGAAATAATATATATTTAAATTTGATAATATCCAAACCTAGTCAATCTTGGTTACAAACTTTCTAGTCAACTGAATCATGCATCAGAAAACAAAGCTCTTAAATCTTGCTAGCCTTATCAAACTTGTGTAATTTATATTTCAACCTTATGTATGCACGTATACACACATAATTGTCATAATATATAATCAAGTTAGAACCTAAATGTATAAGTTGAATCAAAGAACAAGATCAATAATGTTATTATCAGGATTTTATAGTAATAATCAAGCCAAGCAAAGCAGAACTCAAAAGTGTCATTTATGTAATCGAGCTCTTAGTGAAGCCAAGCTCGACAACAGTGTGTTGACTCGACTCATTTCTTCTGTTTTAGGCAAAAGATAAAATAAACCTCACGTACGTTAGGCCCCATAAAAAAATTTAGGGCTTTAGTTCTATTCGTGAGTGAATGATATTTAAATTCACTTCTTCAATTTGTGTATTTGAAGTGTTACGGGCTAAGATTCATGACAGTTCAACTAAGATTTATTGAATATGATAAACATGATGCACATAATAAAAAATTTTATAAAAAAAAATAATAAAATGACGAAAAAAAATTTTTTGATTCCCTCTTTCATAAAAAAATAAAAAAAAATTTAAAAAAAAACTTGTTTTTTTTATAAACGTCATTTTACACATATGTAATACCTGAAAATACACATGTGTAAAACAGGATTTACACATGTGTAATGACTAATTTACACATGTGTAAATAACGGATGAACGATTTTTTTTAAAAAAAGTATATCAATATGGTACGCGTTGGAAAGATAAAAAAAAATACTGAAATTAATGGCCCGGGGTCCGAGCCATCAGTGAGATACCACTCTGGAAGAGCTAGAATTCTAACCTTGTAATTTTTTTGAAAAAATAATATCGTGAAAATAAGTTATGAACATTTAAAAAAAATATGGATTTAGTATGTGACTTGCATGTAACCTAAAATGTGTGGCTGTTATAAAGATAAAACTACCCTATGCACACGTACATCTGTTCATCTATAAACATCAACATAATTAGGTACTAGATATTTGGTTAACGACCTAATATTTTCCAAATGTTTAGTTGATTTGTATGAATTATCTTGATTTTACTTGTGTTAACTACTTTCACTTGTATGTCAATAAATATAATGTGGTATAGATTAACATGGTGATTCTAATGTGACGAGTTTGTTTGTAGTTTATACTCATAGTAAATTCAGTAATGATTGATAAATCACTATAATGTAAGAAAAATATTTGTTTTGTTTTTTCTAAAATATAAACTTTAGAATTCACTTTAAACTCTGAGAAAAGGTTAAGCCAACCCTATATGATTCATTTATGAAGTAATTTTGCTTGTATATTTGAATGTAATGAAATGATAAAATCAGAAATCACAAGAGTAATATACTTTTTTGATGATCCAAATTATATCATCCTAACAAGATAAGACCATATATAAAATATTAAACAAAGAAAAAAGAAAAAACGAAATCTAAAAAACAGGAAAACAGAGAAAATTATTGTGAGAATTTCTGAAGCATGAACTCCTTTTTACATGCTTTAAGAAATTATGAAGGGTGGCCAAAGGCTAACCCTTTTTACTCAAGAACTATAATGGGAATCATGCTTAGAGTGGTACAACATGCAATGAAAGTGGTACCTACTGAGAGAAAGAAGGGCCTCATAACTCTCATGCTAAGGCACGACCACTCATTATGTATTTTGCAGCAAAAATCTGAAATTGTCTCTTGGTGTGTAGTGTGTATATGTGTGTGTCAAAAACCACCAATCTTGAAGATGTTGTTTCAATGAGTGGTCCAATTAGATTGTTACACGTGGCAAACGGTCCAATCAAAACAAAAAAACTATTCATCATGGATGTAAAATCATATAGAGTTAATAGAAAGAACCCTAGAAAATCAAATAGCATTAACAAATTGGTACATCAAGTTCTGGTGAGAATGATACACTGATACGAGGGTAAACCCATTTTTATTTGCCTATGGTTTACGTGATTTACCATCGATTAATAAGGACCCTAGGATGGGTCGGGTTACCAAAATTTATAACGTCAAGATAAATCATTTGGATCACATATAACATATCATACCCCCAATGACCAAATCTATTAAAAATCAGAGCTATCTCGGCCTCAAAAGGTCAAGCCTTATAAATTTATTGCGATGAAGCTTCGAGGCACATTTGATTCGTGGTATTCTGAGGACTAGAATTGGAAATATTTTCATCCAAAAACATTTTTGGTTCAACAAAGAAAGAACTGAAATTAGTGTTTCATTGGAATTCAACTTTCATTTGTCTCAATGGGAAGTTCACATGACAAAGGAGTTCATAGCATTCGACTAAAATATCCCAAAAACATTATTATTTTCTTCGTGATCAACCACGATGAAATGAGCAGTGATTAAGCAGCAAGCATTGAACACATAATTGTTCGATTCATGAACACAACATCAAGAACATATAGAGACAAAAAAATCAATGCAGGTTCCAAGCATCTTTGGTCTTCGTCTAGTTCCATCTTCGACGTAGAGTTTGCAGGTTTCGCATACTGGAAGTGGCGATGGAAATGGGGAGGGTTGTTTAAAGGTTAATGTTGTCGTTTCGTATTTTTAATATTTCATTTCCATTCATATTTTTACAAACCAAATACATACAGATTGACCCCTAAGTAAAACTTTATGCGCTGAGTTCTGGTAACATAATTTCTTTAGTTTTCTTTATGAATACCAACTTCATGGGTCAACTGGTGTTATATCACCTCTAGAGCACCACCACCATTTATGGTGACAATGGGGTATTTGTGTTTGGCATCTAACCAAACTTAACCTTAAACTATTCTAAGGATTAGCGAAAACTATTAATCGACACCTTCTTGATCTTATAATATGTAAGACAACTTTGAACCCTTTCTCTAACACTGCAGTTGCATCTCTATTAGCCATTATCATTTTGAACACAAAAAAGCTATGGGATTTAACTTAAAACAAAGAAAATCACTTCAAACTGTTTATCAAATGGTTGTGATTATTCAAATGCTACTTAGCCCCAACCAAATCACTACCTTCATATATTATACTGCATCTGAAGGCTGCAAAAGCATTGAACTGATTTTGTCTGCTAATCACAACAGCCATCAACTTTACAGGTTCCCAAATGTTTGCCCTCGTTTTAAAAACAATGCAAAAAAGTTTATTTAATCATTAATTTAAAAATTTTCACTTGCTTATGCTGCATTTCAGGTAAATACTATTTGACCTCTCAACTGGTCAATCAAAAGAATCTAAATCTTGAAAATTGTGTACTAGTTCAAGCATGAAACTCTATGCAGAATACTCGGCATACTTATACATCAGTAAATAAATTTCGAGAACTTATTTCTCGGCATATAAAACTTAATATAATCTAACAAATACTGTTCTGTATCAAACATAAGAAAGTAAAACAGATGGAAAGAAGGATGATTAAAGAAGCTGTTCTGGACTTAATTCCTGCTGCATTCTAATGCTACGCAGGCCTTTATATAATCTTACATATACGAGCAGAATAAGCAAGCAACTAGCAACTGAAACAAAATAACCACCTTACCACTATGCATGACTCAAAACTATATAGACCCACTACACCACTACCCTATTGAATATTGATAGACCAACACCCCATGCAACCCTCCTTAGGCGACGTAGGTATAGATGTGAACAGATCTCAAACACAACTTGCTTAAGATGAAGCAAGCGAAAGACTGAAATGGAAACAAAAATCAATTCTTCAATGACCCATATGTTTAAAATATAAACATTCATTGGATTGGCAATGACGATTCAGTCCAATAGAGTTCTGCGCAACAACAATGGTGCAGGTTTCACTTTTGATGGGAGTTCAAAGCATCTTTGATCTTTGGTTTTTTCCATCTTCGAAAAAGGGTTTGTATGGTGAGGAAGTGAGATGGGAAAAAGGGATCAGGCACTGGAAGTACCAATGGAAATGGGGACCGATTCCTGTTACATTTTTACAAACCAAACCCAAATGCAGATACAAATTTCTATTGGAAATAATTCCAGTTCCGTTAGAACATTCCAATTCCATCATAATGTTCTGACGAACCAAACGACCTCCAAATAAAATTTTATGGCCTGAGTTTTGGTAACATATTTTATTTAGCTCTCCTTAGCCCGTAGGAATTCCAATATCATGAGTCAGCTGGTTTTATGTCACCTCTAAAGCACAACTACCATTCAAGGTGACCATGGGGTATTCATGTATAACAGATAACCGAACTCAGCCTTAATATATACTAAAGATTAGTAAAAATGAAAACCTTTTTGATTAACGGACACCTTCTTGATGTTATTGCCCGAGTTATACACATCAAATATAGAACTTTAGAATGGCTCCTCCACTCATATTGTACTAAAACAGATTTGAACTGTTTCTATCTCTATTAGATGTTACCATTCTTAACACAAAAAAGCCAGAATTCAACTTAAAACACAGAAAATCACATCACAACTGTTTATCAAACAGTTGTAATGACTCAAATGCTACTAAGCAAACCTATCAAATTTTGCCCCAACCAATTGGCTATTGCATCTGAAGGCTGCAAAAGCATTAAACAACAATGCAAAAAGGTTGATTTAATCTTTAAGTAAAGAATTTCACTTGTTTATTGTGCATTTCAGGTACATTAGCTTTGACCTCTCACTCGTCATTCAAAAGAATCTAAATTTTTGAAACAGTGTACTAGTTCAAGCATGAAACCCTATGCCGAATACTCAACATAGTTATACATCAGAAAAAATCAATTTCAACAACTTATTTCTCTGCATATAAAACTGAATATAATCTAACAAACACTGTTATGCATCAAACATAAGAAAGTTGAAAAAAAGGAACAGAAGATTGATTAAAGAAGCTATTGTGAAGTCCATTCCTGCCTGCATTCTAATGATACGCAGGCCTTTGTATAGCAAACATGTTTGAGGAGAATAAACAATATTACCACTATGCTGACTCAAAACTAAATAGACCCACTATACCACTAAGCCTATTGAATATTGAGAGACCAACACCCCATGCAACCCTCCTTAGGCGATGTGCGTATAGTTATGCAGGATCAGTAATTTGCGCATAAAAAACACCCATGACCCAACTTGCAGCATATCACAGAAAAAAGTCTTCTAGGCATAGAAAGTTGTAACAAAAGTTATGCCCAAATATAGTATGCAAGCAAGTCTCTAAAAAAGCAGATAATGACATAAGAGCCAAACCAGTACCAAAATAAAACCTATCTGACATTGAATTTCCAAACATGAGTTAGCTCGTCTCAATTAACTACAAAACTAACAGTTACATACAATATAACACACTACTTATTAGCAAAAGGTTAAACAAAATAAAGATCCTAGAACAAGTTATAACAAGAGTAGTAAGAACAGAATAACCTCACAGATTCACAGAAAAACCCGATTTCATCTCGAAGAAAGCCTTTGGTAAAGATCATCAGCCAGCACCTGCCTCATGCTTTCCCCAAAATAATAATAAGATTTCTCATTCTCCAACACCCTCGGCGCCCCACCACTCTCCTCCGGCTCCTTCCACAACTCCGGTTCCGGCTCTCTAGCAATCTGACACAAATTATGCAACACACAACAAGCCACAATAGTCTGCGGCGCATGATTCAACCCCACATTCATATCCTGAAGAATCCTCCACCTCCCCTTCAACAACCCAATGGCCTCCTCCACCACCTCCCGTCCTTTCATCAACGCCTCATCAAACGCGTTCTGCACAGGATTCCCAGTCCTATTCCACGAAAACGGAGTCAACAAAAACGACAACAACGGATAACACCAATCCCCCACAATGTAAGGCCTAACAGGATGCCCTTTCACATTCACAGCCTTATCCCACACAATATCCCCCGAAATCAACCTGTTGTACAGCAAACTATCGCGAAAATGCGTCGCGTCATCAAACGCCCCAGGCGCCTTCACGCATACATCCCAGAATATCTTCTTGTGATCCGCAACCACCTGGAGCTGAATCGACCGAAAACCATGACAATTCATGTATATGTTAGGGTTTGGGACATCCGAAGGAAGTGTATGAAGCCGAATGTGCGTGTTATCGATCGCGCCACAGATGTTAGGGATCGAGGTGATTTCGGCGAATGAGGCTGTGATTTCGTGAAGCCGACGACGGCCGGCGGGGATCTTGATGAACTCAGGGTACAATTTAGTAGCCAACAATCGAGTAACCATGTTAGTGATTTTGGAGACTAAATAGGGTTCAAGAGAGTACCTTTTAGCGACGGTTTTCGCGGATAAACCAAGGGACAAACGAGAGAGAACCATAGCGACGGCGTAATCCGACGGTAAAGAAAGGTTCGATTGCGCGATGTAGGGTTTAAGTTTATCAACAACGGTGGTGAAGACGGGGTAGGAGAGGCCGTACAACGAGCGCCATTGGGCGTCACGTAAGGGGGCTTCCATGGACCAGATGCGTTCGGTGGAGAGGGCACGGAAGGCGGCGACGGAGTATTGGGCGGTGGTGGAGGGGGACGGCGGCGGAGAGGCGGAGGAAGGGGGTTTTCGGGCGGTGGAGATGTAGGAGAGGACGGAGGCGATGGTGAAGAAGAGGAGGGGGGCGGCGGATGTGGAGGTGAGGAGGGAGGAGGGGGTGGCGGAGGAGGCGGCGGCGGCGGAGTCGGAGAGGAGGGAGGTGGTGGGGTCGAGCTGGTTTTGGAGGTGGAGGAGGTTGGAGAGCATGATCAAGAAGGATTGATCCATTAGGGTTTTGAGTTGATTGATGTTAGATTGGTGTGTGTGTATGAAACCCTAATTGTGTGTGAATTGGGGAAGATGATTGTGGAGTTGCAGAGATTGCCGTTGAAAGGGGTGGCGGTGGTGGTGGTGGTGGTGGTTCCGGTGATGAAAGGGCTTTTGTATGATCATGGAAAAGTATGCTTCTGGTCCTTATTGTTTTCATGAATTGCCATTCTGGCCTATATAAACTATCAATTATGTTTTTACCTTGGTTGTTAAAGTAAACTCTTAGTAAGTTAAAAAAACAATGAGTTGATTTAGCCTAGGCTAATTTGGGTCGAGTCAATTAGGTCGAATAAGTTGTTGGGTCAGGTTCAATCTAGTATGAGCTTTCTCGTTGACTCATTCGAGTAAAATGTCCACACATAAGAAGCTAAAGAAACCCACGTATAAGAAAATTCGTAGAAGAGTTTAGGTATGATGACTTCATTTGTCCTGAGTTTTGAAAGTGCTAAACTCTCTATCTATCTTCGAGTATCTATCTCTTCATTTCTTTCTCTCGGCCTCTCAATCTTGTTTATCTAGCTAAGACTATTCAATATCAGTTTATGTAATTAATTTTATATATTTGTCTGGTGAAGAATACAATCTTGCTTTCTTATAATCATCACGAACGTTAAACATTGGAGTGCTATCTAGTGCGCATGTCATTCGCTTCTTGCCAAGTATCCCCTCACTTTCCTCTTTTTGCTTTATTATTTATTAACCATATAATAACGTTAAGGGGAGATATTGCTAGTTAAGAAACAAATTTGAGTTGTGCGTTGATGTATTTGCTACCTACATCTCACCCAACCTTGTTTACTCATTAGTACTTGTTTATTCGAACGATACATATGTTGAAGTGATTCTTTTGTTCAGTTATCTTGTCAAGCTAACATGTCTTGATAATCTGGTTTTTGTTTTTAAACGTTCTTCTAACAATTGTAAAACGAGTCGAGTATGAGCTTAAGTTAGCTTGATAGAAAGATTTGAAGTTTAGTGGAGCCAACTTATAGAGGTAGAGTTCGAGCTTGAGCTCGAGCTAAGACCGGCTCAACTTAGCTCGCTCCTTGAACCTTTCTTCTAATCCAGAAAGTGTTATAAAAAATTATCCATATTCACAAAATGAGTATAAGGAACTACAAGTGTTGTTCCTAGGTTAATCTTTTATTCTAATTGCGTGTAAAAAATATATTTTTATATATAAAGAAGAGTGCATAAAAGTTAACTATTTATATAGCCCTACTTTATATAAAACAATCTAATAAGTCAAAATTTAAGTCTCTGACGGTCAAATCATGAATGAAGTTGATAATTTCAAGTAACAATTTTTAACGAAATCAAATAGGTATACAACTTTGATTAAAAAATAACGCAAGAATTTCAGGCATAGCTCTATCTTGTATAAAATGTGGGTTAAGTGTGTATGAAAATTGAGAGTGATAACGATAATTTAAGACTGTTTTCATTTGAATCCACCAAAACTAGAATTCAATTTTCATTTAGTCAATTCGTCGTTAAAATTCATTAGGATTTGAATATGAATTCAAAAGATAACATGTTTGATTAAAGTTGAATGTAGTTTAAATGAACTTCCTCAACGGAATTATATATAACTTTTTATAAACAAATACACGTATATTTCATTTAGAATAACTTGTTATTTTCGTCCATAAGTTTTCATTTGTTTTGTCATTTTCATTTAAACAAGTTTTTTTCTTTTCTAAGTCCTTGATTTTTGATTTTTTAAAAAGTTATCATTTTTGTTCATTTTCATTAACTTAATTAATTTGTGGGAGTTATCTTAAAGGTTGATGTTTATCAAAGATCTCTCAGTATGCATTTACGAAGTACAAGGAAGTTATTTCGAAAGATTTGACATAAGCACTAAAAAATTCTTTAAGTGTCAAATCTTCTTAAGCCAAATACCATTTCTTCCGAAGCTAAAGATTAAGTCTTCCGAAGCTTCACAGACAAAGTCTTCCAAAGCTACACTGAACAAAGTCTTCCGAAGCCAAGAGACAGATTTCTTCCAAAGACAGAGAAGACATGATTTCTCTGACATATTTTTGACAAAGCTAAACTAATTTCCTCTGCCACCTCTAAACACTCACCAACTTATACAAGTTGGTGATAATTCCATACTTTTGTCAACTGTAGATTATGGTATTCGTCTGTAACTTTTTACTTTTTATCTTTTAGTATTAGATAAGTATGTGAGCTATAACATGTCATAGTCACATGTCAAAATGCAATCTACCTTTTGACTTTACATTGATATTGTTGTCTAGATTAGTGTTCCAGCTGTCTTTCAAAGTATGGTCGGTTGTATGATGTAGTATAAAGTATCTCATCTATCAGTCCTTAGGGACTACGGCTTGTAACTTTGGTTGAACACTTAAGAGCAATATACAATATTCTTGAAAACTAATTACTTGTTCTTGCTTATGTTATTTGTCTTAGTTCTTTGTTTCATATAGTTGGTTCTCTATTTGATCTTATAAGTGTTTGTCTGTTCTCTCTACAACACTTGTGAAACTGTTGCATTGATCTCTTCCTAACCCGGTCTTGCATAATTATGTTTGTTAAATTAGGGGCATATAAATTATTATACAAATCATTTAACTTGACTTTTGATTTGTAAAATGACTAAAATAACCCTAACTTAACAATATACAATTAACTAAGTTAATGAAAATGGATGAGAATAGCAACAAGTTAAAAGGCTAGTGACCTAGAAAAGAAAAAAATTGAATGGAAATGATAAAATAGACCAAAACTAAGGGAGGAGAAAGACAATTAACGCTTTTATTTATTTATTTCTCCTAATTTGTTTAATTCCAATCAATCCCAACCACATCTGGATCATTTTTGTATTCTAATTTAAACTGGATTTTAGAAAATTAAAATTCAAATAATCCAAAATTTGATTAAGGTGCTATTTGTTTTTTCTGCAGCAAAATGTATGCAGTCTGCGGACCACATCTACAGACATATGCAGGAAAAGAGGTGGATCAAACGTCTGCAGTCTGGAAGAAAAAGACTGTTTGTTTTTTAACATCTGCAGACAGATAAAATATTCTATAATTAAAGTAAAACTGTTTTTTAAACTTTAAAAAGTACTTCAATATTAAAATTTAAATAAAAGTCATACAACACTATAATAATATTCATAAAAACATAAAATACATTTTATTTAAATCTTTTAATCCACATTTTGCAAATTAACTGCTCAGCAATTTCATCTCGTAACTACGTCATATATTCCTGATCTGATGCAGTATCATGTGCTCAACCTCATTTTCATCAGCATCAACGTGCACATTATGATTTCCAAATGACACATTGGGTTGATCGTGTTGTGTAAAAAAGTCATCGCTGAAACCTTATTTCCTTATAAAATTATGTAGCACGAAACATGCAATGGTAACATTCCTTTGTGTAACTAACGGAAATGGTGCCATCCTCTTCAATATAGGGAACCGTGCTTTCAAGACACCAAACAAACGCTCAATAACGTTTCGTAGTTTTGCATGTGCATGGTTAAATTTTTCTTTATTGGTCAATGCACGGCTCCTACGAAAATCTCCAAGCCAATGCCTAACATTACGATATGGAGCCATAAATCCTCGTATGTGTGCATAGGCGGCATCACAAAGATAATATTTTCCTAAGTTATTCCATGACTCTTTGTGTATACTCAATTTTTTCTACCCAATTTGTTTACCTCTTCTATACAAGTCTCTATTAAGCATTTTGTTGCTCAATCGACCATTGTTGTTTATCTCCCATTTCTATTAATCAACAAACAACAGACGTTTTTCACAAATCAAACAAAATATTAAACATTATACCAAGTTATACTACCCATTTCTATAAATCAACAAACAACATACGACACATACAAGGTAAACTACTTAATTTCAAGTTGTAACATGTGACTATTAATACAATCATAAAAGATAAACTAACATGAAAACAATTGAAATTACCAATATGAGGTAGCATTTTATAAATTTCAACTAAACTCAATGAAAAATATAACCAATATGAGGTAGCACTTTATAAACTTTAACAAATTAACACATAAGCATTTTAGTACAGCTTGCTCTATAACCACATTCAACCTTGAAACAACAAAAAAACAAAAGAAAATCTTCAACAAATAATATTATATCAGAATGAAATCAGGCAGTAATTGCAAAAGATTAAACACAAGCAAAGTAAGCACCGTCTACAAAAACACATTATTAAGAAAAAAACAAATTACCAGTAACCGGCAGGAAAGTGGTCGGCCGAAGAAGAAGGGGCCGGCTGGAAGAGAGGGGGCGGCTGGAGGAGCGCCGGCTGGAGGAGAGGGGGCGGCTGGAGGAGCACCGGCCGGAGGAGATGGGCGGCTGGAGGAGTCGCCAGCCGGAGGGTCGCCGGTGACGGAGGTTGCAAATGGTAGAGGATGGTGGCTAGTGATGAAGGAGCAATGAAAGGGTTGTGTTTTGAGATTTTAGGGCTCAAATGCTTTTGAAGATGTTGGAGAAGAGGTTTGAAGACATGTGAAGACAAGGGTCCATGTCTACCTCATGCAAACCTTAGGAAGACATTTTTAATTGAAAAGTTTTTCGAAAATCAAACAGTCTGCGCACTCAAAACCTATTCCCGCGTTTGCATGCGCGCAAATGAAGAGGTGGGGAAGAGCTTTTTGAGAAAAACAAACACCCCCTAAATGATCGCTAGCCAAAAATTGAACTTACAACAAATATATCGAATGAGTGTAAAAGACATTAGGTAAATTAAAGGCAGCAAAAGTGTCACGTCGATAATAAGTTGAGGAGGATATATGCAACATGCTAATATTAATAGGAGCGTTTCTTGATTTCAAAAATCAAAAGGAAAATCAAATTTTAGAGCTCGTTTTGATCATATTTTGATATGAATTCTAATATTAACTGTTAATGCAATATTAATCAATTACAGTCTTTAACTTAATCTTTTGATACGAAGGAGTATAATCTTTTGCGATTAGTATATTGCTCAATTTCACATATTCACAATTATATTTTTGTTTATGGAGATTCATCGTGTTATTACACCGTAAATGTCGTTGATTAGGATTAGACTAAGAAGCAATAAATTCAACAAAAAGAATTGGAAATTATAATCTGCAATGAGATTATTTTTAGCGGGAAATTTAAAAAAATACTTCATCATTGTGCTGAGCAAGGCTTGATACTCAATGGGCACCAATGTTTTCATCTAAACTAAGCTGGTTTTAGTGACACATAAGGCAGTTATGTAACCGTTGTATAACCGCCACTTGTTCTCCCTCCCACTATATCCAGATGATTTTGTTATGTAGTTCTCACAGTTCTCTATTTAAAATTTATTGTGTATTGAATGCGTCTAAAATCATGCCATTTAAAAAAAACATAGTGTGTGTCCAAACTAATCAATATGTTTACACTTTTAGATAGAAACTTTGATGTACTTCACTGATATCTCTATTTAAAATTTGTCTGACTTTTAAACCATTTCCTCTGTAGCTAATTTTTCATCTATTTTACATGTTAGGGACAAAACCTAACCCGAGTTGACCCATTCATCAGTAATTGGGTTTGAAATTGTCATCTTTAATTAATCTGCTTGTTTCTTGTTTTCCAATTTTGAAAAGACAGAATCATTGCATTATACTTGTAAAGCAGTGTGTTAATATATATCACTATTCTTATATGATTTAGTCTAAAGTTGGCAGAAAACGAGTCGAAGTTCTCAGAAAGACATATCAACTTTTCAGAAGGCCTGGGATCCTAATGCAAATTCATTAGGTGCTTTAACAAGCTGTGAAAGGATAGTTGATGGCTTTACATCAGGAGGTTAGTAATAAAAACCAGTAATTTAGAAGAAAAAAAAAGATAATTATGTCAAATCAGGAGGTTAGTAATAAAAACTAGTAATTTAAAAAGAAAAAAGGAAATTATGTCAAAGAACTTGGTTTTATAATTTATATTTTTAAATGTTTAGTGCTCTAGTCTGAAGTTATATATTTGTAGTATGGTTGTCTTCTCATCATATGATACATCATTTTGTTTATTATTACACAATAGGAGCATGACACATTCTCTGGATGCTATTACAATAAAAGTAACCGTTGTTACTATGATCCAAACTCAAGCTTCTTCTATACTAATGCTTTATGTGCACACCAAACCTCATAATCCATATCACTTTAACACTAAATCATAGAGGTGAAAAAACGGATGGGTGGCTTGTCGGATGATGGTTCAAAACAGGCAGTTTAATGGTATTGGTCAAATTGCGAGGTGGGTTGTCGTTCTTCATTTTGAATTTTATAAATTAGTTGATGTGTGAATATGATGAAATAAATTATTTTGTCCTTTAATTGTAAGAAGACTAAAATGACCTCATGTGCAATGCGCAAGAGATGAGTTAACAAAAAAACTAACGCCTGTTAGTGAAAAGGATAAAATCCATAAAAAAATTTCACATAAAGGGTATAGTGCAATGGTTTCTAATCAAGAGAACCCCTCCATAATATGATCAATTATAAAGGACAAGAATTGCAATTTACTCTTAAATTATTTAATCTCGCTTTTTCAAAAGTGATGTATGCGTTTTGATACACTTGGGATGACATTCGGCCCATTTGATCTGTTTTGTTGTTTTGTTAATCTTGTAGTTCAGCCCGCTAGAGATCAAACACTACCCAAAACAACCCATTTCTAGGTAAATGGGTTGAAATTACCATCTTTACTAGAAGAAGCTTTCTTGAACTTTCGTTTATTTTCTGATTGTTGAGATTGCAAAAGGTGAATGGGTGACACAGGAAGAGGGTTTTGTTGGATGAGCTAAACTTCCCTCTGGTCCTATACAAAAGAAACCCATGTTTGCTATACCATCATTGACTTTAAAAAGTCAACGAACTTAAAAGGTCAACTGTCAAATGTAACCTTACATGATCTGTTAACAAGCCATCTATTCTTGTGTAAGGACCTAGTATTTATGGATTACAATATCAAGTGAAAAGCAAAAGCTTAAAGCATGCAAGAACCATAAGGATGCTAGAACTCCAAGATGTTTGATGAAGATCTTATCGCGCGAGAACTTGGAGTTGCAGCGCGAGAAGAAGTTTTTGTGCGATAACTTCTATTTAGTATAAATAGATGTTTTTCTTTTGTATTTCAGTATGTGTGTTTTGTTTTGTAAAAGTGCTCTGAGAGTGCGAGAGTAGAGAGTTTTGTGATAGGCCGCACGAGGGGAGCTCATCGGGTGGATCGAGCTTAAACGACATGTAAACTTCTTTGGTATTGTAATCTTTTGATTAATAATATCCGTTTGAGTTTATTTAATGTTTGTTGTTGTCACACACGCACACATCCGTCTTAAATTTGATTATCAAGTGTAACAATATATGTATTCGATCGATATGAGGACTTTACATCTTGCGATACACAAGAGAAAACGAGCTTATACAAAGCCAAAAGTTGTATCAAATGAGGAAGCACTCGCAAGGGAGGCTGCAAGGAAGAGAGCCAAGGAGAGAGAGAAATCCTCACATGGCCTTTACAAGCATTGTGCCTGTATGAATCTTTTAGCACAAACTTTGTGGTACTAAGAAATTCGTTGGATGTGATAAAATGGATGAGTCAAGTGGTTGGTAACAGGTCAAAACTATTGAGGTCTAGTTAAACCAAAACATTTTGTGTCAAATATGAAAATAAGTTATATTATTTTTAGTAAGTTATTTAAATTTTGGATAAGTAGTTTATGCCTAAAAACATTTCAGGCGACGTTTGACCCATTTTTTTTCAAGCGATTTTTTTATTTGGCAAGTTTGACCCATGGGAGGTAAAACATTACTTGAATTGACCCGTTCATTAATCATAAGTATTTAGTAAGTGGCACCTCTAAAATCTGGTGTTCATCTACTAGTGGCTTTCACCTTTTGATCCGTTTTATTTGGCAATTTTTTTATAATAAAAGTTGTAAACATATTTTCCAAAACAAAATAAACGTTTTCACGGCAAAGTGAAAAATGTAAATGCAAGATAGAACCATTATACTTGGACCCCTAGGCTGACGACTATTAGAGGGGTGCTGCCCTTGGACCCCAGCCAAAGGATCGTTGCCCTCTTGAAATCCTGATTACTTAAATAATTCGTCCTTTAGAACCAACAAAATACTAAATGCTGAAAATCATAATAAATTTAAACAAGTATGCATTTTATGCCTCTTGATTTTGTATATTATGATTTACTTCGGTCAAAAAGTCTAATCAATTATACCAAGATATTTAACAAACATCTCGCATTCTCTTCATATTTTTGTACTACAATGATACTATTTCAACGTCCATCGTTTTCCATATGAAAGCCTTCGAACAAATCTTGTAGAACGTATACTTGCAAATGTGGTTGTATGTTTTTTTAAATTAATAAAATATATTGTCTTGTGTTCTATTTTTAAGTTGATGTAGTTTTTTAAACTTTATTTTACTTTTTATAATAATTTAAGTATTAAACTAATTAGTTTTCTTTTTTAATTTTTAACACTAAGTAGTTGATTAACCCGCTCCTTGCGGCGGGGATGTTAAAATTTCAAGACTCAATTTCGCCTGCTTGTACCGGTTTCAAATAAATTTTAAAGAAAATTGCATAAATGGTCCCTGTGGTTTAACCAAATTACGTGTTTGGTCCACTAAACTTTAAAAATTACAAAGATAGTCTAAACTTTTGTGTAATCATTGCATGTTTGGTCCCTAACACTAAATTTATTTATTTTTCATGCATTTTATAAAATATAAACTAACTTTTAAATTTCATTTTAGGGACAAAAAGTGTAACGCCCACATAAAAGTTTGGACTAACTTTGTACTTTTGTTGAATTAGGGGACCAAATTTGTAATAACTATACAAAAGTTTGAACTAACTTTATAATTTAAAGTCTGGAGACCAATTATGTAATCTAATCAAACCACAGACACTATTTATGTAAATTTCTCTAAATTTTACATCGACAGCTCGGTTTTAAAAAATGTGCCTACATCGTAACACACATTCTTCATAATTTTATAAAAATCATATTTTGAAAGTTTCAAGATGAATACAAAAGAACTATTAAAAAATCGATACCTTAAAACAACTTTAACCTTTGTACGTTTGGGCTTCAATCAAATCCGTTTGAGCGAAATTACAACGAGATGTAGATAAAAATAAGAATGACTCAATAGTATATTTCGTATTTTGATAAGACATGATACTTAAAAATTTATAAAAGAAAACATACATATTTGTAAAATTAGATACGAATTAAATAATAAAACAATTTAGACCCTCAAAATCATTATAAAAATATTACTACTAGCACGTGTTCACACACAACTAGATGTGCATTTTATAAAGTAGTTAAACTTTGGTGACTAAAACAAAAATATAAAAAACTTTGATGATCAAAAAGAAAATATCTAAAAGCTACTGTAGTTATAACTGTGTTATTATATAGAGTATGATGTTAAACTTAAATAGAAATAGAAATTAAATTAGTTAATTCAAAATATGATTTGGAAAAATTAGAAACTAAACGAGAATGTTTTGTTGGAAATTTAGTGAAAATATATGTTTTCACTCATTTTGAACATTAATAATTAATTTTATTTTTACAATTTAATTACCAAACCATTTCGTATGTGTTCTCCTAAGTAAGAGGAACACAACGAACCAAATCGTGTCCAAAATAAAGCTAAGATGAATGAGATATCGATGCTCGAAGTTGTGTAGTTGAAACACAAAAGTTGTGGAATTACTAAGGGAAATTTTCTGTCCCACATTGTAGGAATTGTAAACTATAAAATAGTTTATAAGTAGGACTTTACAAAGGATTGTGTTCCCATATTGTGAGGGACACCCAAGGTCAAGCACAATGGAGTGAGCACCCAACACGCCTGTGAACGGGCTCGGGTCGAGGGCGATGAGCGCAATGTGACGCGCCTGTGAACGGGCTCGGGTCGAGGGCGATGAGCGCAATGTGACGCTTTGATAGCGCACTTTGTACTTCGCCCGCTTGAGAGCCGCCTTAGTATTTTTGTAGCGTTGATTGGCTTGACTGCTGAACTTTTTGTAGCGTTGATTGGCTTGACTGCTGAACTTCCTCTGTTGTAACAATTAGTATTTTTGTAGCGTTGATTGGCTTGACTGCTGAATTTTTTGTAGCATTGATTGGCTTGACTGCTGAACTTCCTCTGTTGTAACAAACAGTCTGTTCACATTCCTCCTAATAAATTTAATAATTCAGGCTTTAACTAGGAGACTCTTGACTTAGCAGCTGGTAACTGCCTCTGAGCTCACTTGTATATATATACAAGACTTGGTGTCTTGTGGAAGGTGCACTTAAATGTTTCACTACACACAGCAAGAAGAATTCCCTGTTTTCTCGCAACTTCGTACTCTAGTTTCAGGTACTTGTTTCAGGTGCTTGGCTGCTCCGGCAGTACTTCTGTTCGGCTGTTGTACCCTGGGAGGCAGACGGGATTCACCTGGGTGGTCCGAAATCTGTTTTAAGGGACCTCTGTTCAACAGAAATCCTCAGCCATTTGTTCTGTTTAATTTTACATTGTGTAATCTGTGTATTTAGTTTCTTTTGCATTGTAATCAAAGTTTCATCAATAAGGGTTTGTTTTATTTTGTGAACGATGTTCCTACAGTTTCCACATTAAATTTTTTTTTTTTGATGTGACACTAATATAGCATGTGAGGTTAACCGTTAACCACTAACGAGGAGTTCGAGGAGTACTCCCTCCACCGTAACATATGGAATGAAATAGAAGTAGTTTTTCTCATTATTAATGCTATAATTTCACTACAAATTAAGAGAAAATCGTGGCATGATATCAAGAACCAGTTGCTCATAATGATTGTCTTTTAATCGTGATTTGCCAAGAACATCTTTAATAAAGCAAAGGCTTGTTGCGGTTGAAAACGAGGTACTTCATGACCCGCACCTCGGACTGTAGCAAACGTTAGTCCATCGTACACCACCTTATATCCTGCTACCTTTGATATTTAACCAAAACTCATGTTCTTAACTTGTTTAATAATCTTGTAATGTATGTATGTTAAACATAAATATATATCTAAAGTGTGTGTGAAGTTTTTAGACAAGAAGCATTACTTGTTTGGTAGCATCCGTCCAGAATCGCCATGGTTTGACCACTTTAAGATTCATGGCGTCGATAGAATAACGTGTGCCAGAGACTGGAACAACGGCGTCCACATCTCCACTGTAAAAAATGTAAAATGTTTTTTTGTCAGATCAATTGCATAACCAAAGGGTGGTCAAGGTCTAGTTGTTGGTATCTTATATGTAAAAGAGTGAACTGTCGTTTTCATCTATGTGGTTTTGTTATATTTGTCATTTTCATCCAAAATGATTTTTTTCTTGCATTTGGTTCTCAAAGGTTTGAAAAAATTGCTATTTTCATCCAAAACATAAATTTTGTGAATGAAATTTTATCATCAACACGTGAACATAAATTAGAATTTTGTTTTTATATAAAATTTTACATAAGTACACTTTTAACGATTAATATTTAACATTTTAAAATAATGTAACTAACATTTTTGAATGAAAATGACAAATTTTTCAAACCTCGAGTAGTCAAATGCAGGAAAAAAAATTTTGGATGAAAATAACAAATGTGACCAAAACATAGGGAGGAAAACGACAATTTATTCTATGTAAAAAAATACATGAGTTTTCTTAAAAACTAGTTCTCCTAGTAAAAAGATCCTATGCCGACACTTTTTCTGATGAAAACGTAAGCTTTGGAAAACATGAGTTTTCTTACTATATAGACCATCGACCAAGAGTTTTCCATTCGTCATTGTGTCAAATAATCTTGATTAATTAGCGCCGTGTGTTCGGATAGTGGCTCGAACATACCTATAAAGAAGTATTCGAAGACCCGAGGCAATTAGCCTTTTGTATATCGGGAACATAGTTGACGGGCTATCCTTCCACTTGACAATCAGTTTGCTGCAACAAAACATATCATAAACCAAGCTAAATGTTTTTTTTTAACAGCAAATATACGACCTTGCTTTAAATGATAGATGTTAAACTCAGAACAGTCCTTTACACTTAATATAATGAAGCAAATAATTATAAAGGAATTGGGGATAAACCTGCAAGTCTCCCAAGGATAAGATAGCTTGGTGGTGTTAGCATGAAAAGCATTTTGAACATGTGGAAGATTGAGATAAGTTTCGACGTAATCTCCTTCGCAAGGATCTGATCGACCATGACGCTTCCTCCTCGCCGTTAATCCATCGGGCAATGGCGTACAAGTCGGGCCATAAATGTTGTAGAAATCAATGTTCCCGATTTCTTCCCCGAGTTCTCCTCTAAAGTGTTGCAGTATTCGCTGTTAATAGCGTTACTGCAATTTTGAGTTAATTTCTTGTAAATTTCATCTGATATTAAGGCGTGGCTCCATAGATAATCGTTGAAGCCTTTGTCGTCAGTTTCTTCGTTCATTATTCCATTGCCAATCTATAGAAACAATCGGAATGGGAAAATATTAGTAGGGAAATTAATATATATAATATTATATATATATATATATATATATATATATAAATACTTATTCGTCCAATTTGAGGGCTGATATATTTGATAGAGACTGTGCTTTTTAAACATGATAGTTTAGATTCAAACTCAAGCATAATGTAATTTAGTTTGAAGTAACTTAGGATAAGATATGTAAAAAAATTTTAAATACTTATTTAATAAATTTATAAAAATATTACACGTTTCTCTAGAAAGTATAAGCTAATAAATATTATGTCATTGTATTTTTGATCGACAACACTAACTCTACTTAATTACACTATATTTTTAAAATCATCTCATCTGCATACGTAAATATGTGGGATAATGGAAAAAGGTCCTAATATTAAGATATCTATTATTATAAATCGACACCCTTTATATGCCTCGTATAGGGTTGAATATTTTGAAAACGAGGAAAATTTAGGGGGCTGTGAGAGGTCTATAACCTCATATAGCCCTATAAGACCCCCTATACGACACATATAGGCCTATACGACGCATATAACAAAATTCTACACTGAATACGAGAAGAAATACTGGGAGCTGTCAGAGGGGCTATACGCCTCATATAAGGCTATACGACCCCGTATATGAAGCAAGGCGATTCGACCCGTATAGAAAAATGGGGGTGTTGGTCTATAACTAAGGAATGTCCAAATAACCGAACCGACGAGAAAAAAAAGTTATTTTTGCTGTCGAAAGAACTGATAAAAGAAGACACGTCACCAAAAATAAAAAATTAACATGAGTGTGGTATTGGGCCCATACCATGCCACTATCAATTTTAGGTCCACCATCCACATAACATGTTTTATTGGGTCAATTCTTTTTAACAGTTAACATGTGGAATTTTATAAAAATGAACTCTTTATTCCTGTAGACTGAATACTAGGACTTATTAACTTTTAAACCTTGAGATATATCACTTATCATTATAATCCAATCCTCCAATTGAGTCAGGTTATTTAAAAAGTTTTCAAACACATGTTAAGCAAAAAAAATTTAGTAAAATGGCCACTTACATAATTTCCTCAGTATCACTATTATACAAGTCATGTTAAGGGGGATATTAATATTTCACGTATCTTTCTTTAAACTTATAAAATATTATAATTTTTCAAATTAATAAAGCTTTCAATACATTATGCATGATGCTTTTAAAAATATGATAGATACGGAATTGCCTAACGATGCTATAGAATAAGATAATTATATATGTTATTTACCATAATACCCTTGAGGTTAATGATTAAAGCAGAGGGCCCCTCCTTGTTTTTCTTTGTAATTGCATCAGCTAGCTCTGGTATATAAAATCCTGCATCATAATTTACTTTTCCTAATTAAATTCATATTTAATGTTTCAAAATTATAGAAGGTATTAAAAATATATCCTTTAATGACATGAACGCTGTTTATATAAATAACAGTTTGAAGTAGCTTATTCTAAAACGGTAATACCTGCATAGCTTTCTCCTATGATGTAAAAGTCGTTATTCTTGTAATTCGGGAATCGTTGAACCAATTCACCAAGAAAGCATACGAGTCCCCGGCTGCAGTTGTGTACAAAAACACCGTATAATAAACCAGAAAACCGGTTATAATTTACTTCAAAGGTGTCAGTTTTAACTAATTTGTTTAGAATAATAAATGTAAAAAGTTAAATGAAAAGGTGATGCTTACTAATGAAGCAAGTAGATACAAAACCATGGTTAAGTTGCTTTATATAAAAAGGGAAAGATGATGTAAGTGCATGTAATAATGAATAGAGAACCCACCAGTCCTTTTATCCCCTGACAAGTCATAATCACTGCTTGTGTTGGAGTAAGAGAATCCAACTCCTGCCGGTGATTCCAAGAATAATATATTCGCAACTGTATATTCAGAATCAGTTTTAAGTAGAGAACTAAAGAGACGTATGATTATATATACGTACGTACTGTTAGTCAGATATATATAATAAGAGATAGAAAAGATAACAGGTTATGTAGTTACTAGGAATAAACCTTTGTTCCATGAATATCTTCGTGAATAGAGCGTTTTGCCATCAGGGTTGACACCAAAGGGTCCTATCTCGAGCATGGCACCGACCCCGAGCGATGAACAACCGGGTCCTGTCCCGTTATAATAACTCGTTAAATTCAGATGAATAGTGTGTACGCATTACTGTGAAGCTTATGTAGCTTATGTGATAGTGTGAGAAATAATACCAGATGTTAATAAAACAAGGAGATAATCTATAAAATATAAGTATTTGTAATTATGTAAATATTTTCTTACGCATCTTTTCATTCTAGATACTTTATTGTTATTATTTTATCATTTAGTTTACAGGTATAAAAAAATATTATGCATAAAAATAGGGCCATTACAAGTTTTATAAGTCAAATTATTTTTATCATTTAATCCTTAGTTACATGAGAGACAAGATGACATGACATGAGTACACGACATGTTACATCTACGACCATGTTTATACATAAAAATATAAACCGCGCGTTTATGTGACTGAAAGCATAATATGAAGTGACTTAAATAAGAAATAACATGAGGGTCACAATTGTTTCTATACAATTTGTCATTTTTATTTGACTTGACATCGATGTAACACTATTTCGGTCCAAAAATAGATATCTTTAACAATGACATTTTTGATTGCGTTCCAACGTCATGTTTCCATGTCATAAAACAAATGACTTTCTAATAGAGGTGACAGAATGAACCGTTTATGTTTTAGTTTTCACTACTTGTTGTAACAGGTTCGGATTTAGTTAAACGACAAACACTTTATGGTCTTTCTTCACAATTGTATTAGTAACTAATGTCTCATATATGATTATTAAACCTAAATATAACAAATTAACTTCTGCAGTAAAATGATTAACGAGGTTCTATGCGCTAAATACATTCTTGTCGCTACTTTTCGTTAACATATTTTACTTGTTTCATTTAAACAAATAAACATATCTAGTAAAATCTCACTCATAGCAAAGCTTTTTATGTTATTTCACATTATGTATTGATATCCTGAAAGATAGGATAAAGCCACACATTTCCTCTATCCTATAGGATAAAAAGACTGCTCGTGTGAAGAAAAACTAAAGAAAGAGGCAAAGTTGCAAATTGTACCTCCATTAAGCCAAAGAACAAGTGGTTTAGATGATGGTTCATGAAGAGCTTCAACAAAATAGTAGAAAAGGCTTCTACCATTCAAACTATCAACATTGATATAACCCGCATATTGTTTGAACCTCGCCCCTTTGGACAATGGCTGGCCCGGAAGCCCTCCTTGTATGTAGTCATCTTCCATTCTTCTCCCATTGTTGTCGGTTTTCATCTCATCAAAGCCCGACTCAGTGATCGGGCTCTCACTGACCGTGTTGACTCGGGCCCGGGTTCTTGACCGGCGGAATGACATCAGGGTCTCCGCCTGGTTGACCCGCGTGTCATGGGTGCGACCGTCACACGTTGTTACCATTATAAGAATCAGTAGAAGAAGTATGAGTCTTGTAAGGAACAATGTGTGTCCCCTCTCCATTTCTCAAATGGCAAATGAGACGAAGCTAAGTGCCTAAGTGTATTTATTGACAAAAATATTATTATATGATTCATTTTCTAACCAAACGACGGCGTTTCGTTATGGGATTTATAAAAAGACTCGTGCTTTGATACACGACATAAGCTGATTCGTAGAAGCGTTTGCTTACATTTCTCGATGATGATAAGGTTTAATTAATTTTATAATGAAAACTATAAGATATAAAATATTTATTTGTTTATGTATTGTAAAAGGTGATGGAATTATAAAGCATAATTTGAGGTGGGGCTAAATTATCATTCACAATTTCACATGGAGACTTTTTGGAAGGGAGCCTATGCCCAAATTTGTCACGAGTGGTCCAATCCAACAACTTCAATCATTTTTTTAATATTCGTGTATCGATTTTATAAATTTTAGGGATAATCTTTCTGGTATTTTGTATAGAAATGTACGTATTCATAATTGCCTACGTATTTTTCTATCTACTAACTAGATAAAGAAAAGAAAAAGAAAATAGGTTGATTAACGTATATGTGTGTAAGTTTAACATTTAGCAATAAAGGATAAAGTTGCTGACATTAGCGTTTCTTTCAAAAAATCACTACGTTGACATTAACATTATCTATTTATCTTAAATAGAATATATAATGTGTGTGATAATTGCGTATCAGCCCCATTGATCGAGTCGCGAAACGAAGATAACGACCACGCTCGCCTGCGAGAACATAAGATTGCCGTGACTAAAGAAGATACAAACCCCAGCCAAGCTGGATAGGGAACGATTAAGTCACGAAAGCAAGATAAATACTAACACTTGTCAAGCTAAATTGAGTGTACTCACTTTTGACGTAACACTTAGAAGATGAATGAAAGTAGAAAATAAACTTAGTAGAAAAGAAAGAAGCCCATCGATAATGTCACTACGAGAATCGAAAGTCGTTAGTCATAGAAGCTAAAGTCAATTATAGAAGAAATGAAAGTCGGTAGTCATAGAAGCTATAGTTAATTATAGGGACAACAAACTTTAAATACATATTAAAAGACTTTGCACTAAAAAAGCGCGAAATTCTCCGCCGAAAGTGTTCAAACCTAAATTTATAGAGTACACTACCTTGGATAGAAGTGTTGGATCTTTTGTGTTACAACCACAACACTATAAATTCCGCTATGTTCTCAAGGTACAGATCATTCACTGATTATTTATTCTCACACAATACTTTAATTTCTTTCTTCATTCATAATCAATGCATACTTATTCTCACACCGAATGTAATGTAGTGACAAGGTCAACTCATGAAACTACATTGGCTTGTATTCAACTTGAGTCAACTCATGTCTTGACGAGATGTCTCGTTTATTTTAAATTATAATGATTTCGCATTTTCTTTAAACGAAGTCTTAGAAAACACATTACCTGAACTATCAATGTACGAGAGAAATGAAAGATGAAAACTTATATCAGCACGTCATCATTAGCTCGAACTCGCCTCAATGTTCACGCCTCTAAAGTAATTCGAGCTGAACTACAAGCGCTGCGTCAAGCTAAGAGTGAAAGAAATTGCTTGTAAACCCTTGACGACTTAAATGCTGGCCATAAGCCAAGGATTTCAACCCTTTAATCGGTTTTAAACCTTTGGAAAAGGTTACAACCTGTATGATTTACTCTTCATTTCAATTTGTTTTCTATTAAATCTAATCTTACAAACATGTTTTTCAAATGTTTAGCCTACTTTTTAACAACTAGTTTTGCTTTAAAGCAATCACAAACTTTAACCGATCTAAACAGTCAAAAAGAACACCCACTATGCAACCAATGGTCCTCAACTGTTGCTCCTTTTGACCATTACTACTTTCAACCACTTCAAACTATAAACCAAACCTAAAGATCTATAAAGAGCGGGTTTCACCCATGTCGTTTATAAACGACTAAACAAACGAACCATACCTCAGCATACGCGTTCGGGTGGTCTCCACTGTAGATTTACCAGACCTCAAACCAAAACATTACTACTTCAGAAATCTACCAACATGAGAGTGAGAAAGAGAGGTGGTGTTTTTGGGTAGAACCCTCACAAAATTCCAGTTGCATTCATAGATATTTATATCCCATAAAGAAACATAATATGTCTTTAGAATCTCATCATATGGTGTTTCAGATTCAAATCAAATAGCAGCTAGTGTCCCAAGAAGATCAGCTAACAGATTGCTGATGGTTGTCATACCCATTTGACCCATAAGCTGATGCATCTGCAGCTCCATACATACCTCCATCCTGGTTCTGTTGTCCACCACCTCCATAACCGCCGCCACCATAACCGCCGCCGTAACCACCACCTCCGTACCCTTGCTTCGCGTAGTAGTTTCCATTCCCACCCGTCCTCTATCATAAAAAATATAGACGCATATACAAATGATCAGATGAAGCAGAACTAGTTATCATGGTAAATCCTGCAAGTTAATCAGTATCAACTGAAAATTTAAAATTAATTAAAAAAAAAGATATTACCTGTCTATTAGCAGGAGTTTTACCCCATGATATACGAACCGTCTGTTTGCCAATCACAGTCCCATGCATGTTCTGAATTGCATCCTCGGCGCTGCTTCTACATTATAGAAATTCAAACGAAAAATAAGCTCCAAAACATAACAATAATAATGACAAAACATATACTTCGTGCCCGTGTGGGCTAAATAAATGATTACCTGCTTGAAAATTGCACAAAACCACATCCTTTTCCTACAGGTATTTTAACAGACAAAATCTCGCCACATTGAGAAAAAGTTTGCCTCAGGTCTTCATCAGTGACTTCAGAGTCGAGTCCTCCCACAAAAATCTATGCAACTTTGAGGTGTTAGTAAAGCTGTTAGTAGTTCTAGTTAATTAACAAAGGAAAGAAGTAACTCACTGTTGTGTTTGAAGAATCTCCATCAGATTGAAGAACAGCACCATATGAATCATTTCCTCCGGTCAATAGAACAGCTAAAAAAAGACAATAATTTCCATATATAAGTATGCAGAGGGCATGTCCTTCGAAAATGTGTCAAGATTGATATGAAAAACAGTGCTTGTGACAAAATTTAGAAAAAAAAGAAAGAGATATTGCAGAAGGAACTATTAGTTCTCTCCCTGTCATCAAACTTCATAGATATGTAAACAATGAAAAATATGAGAAGGTATATATGTAGGAAACTCAAAAACAGAGGTGGCAAAATGAGTGGGCATGTGAGTTGGGTAACGGGTCAAATCATGTATCATTTAGAACCATCAAAACGGGTCAAAGTCAGTTTGGTTTACGCAAACCACTTCTTTCGTCTATTTTTCAAATAATAAGTTATATGAACATAACTTTATTACAATGGTAATCACTTATTTAAGCAAAGTGATTTGGATGCTATATAAGTAGAATTCACAAATACACTTGGGGGCAACTTTCAACTCAAACGCTCTTCCTTTTAGGTTGTTTTTTTTTTTTTTTTTTTAATTTATCCATTCGATCCATTAGTGATATAACATAACCAAAACTAACCCATTCACAAATACATGGGTTGATACCATCACATCTACTAATAGGTATATGCCAATGAGTATCAGTGATCCTTCAAAATTCCAAAGAAATTTCAAAAAAATAGGCACTATATAAATAATAATAGGAGCAGATATACAAATACAAATACAAAATATACAAGGTAAAATTTAAGCTATCAAAAAGATGCATAAACCAAGAGTCCTAATCTAGATTCTTGTGTTGATTCATTATTTAAACGTTCAAGTTGATATGCAATAAATCAGCAGCCGAATACCAGATTTTACCAGAAGTTCATGAAACTAGTATTCACCACATCTAACAAGAAATAATGATCATACATATCCATAAAATGGAAAAGAAGTAAATACTATAACTTTTTAAACCTTGAAAATATGAATAATTCCTCTGTTCATGTTTGCCATTTGTTTTCTCTTTTGTAATAAGCCAAAAAACAGAAGGGGTAAGCTTCTTGAACCAAACTACCAAAGAGTCAAATGCCCAAATGCCCTACCCCTGGCCCGTTTGACCCATCATTTAGCTAACCAATTTGGACATGAACCCACTTTAACCTAAACATGTTTGAACCCGTTACCCAACTCAACCCACCCACCCATTTTTGTCATTACTAATCACAAATCTTCCACACACATTTGTGTATGCAGAACACTATATCAGTCACGACTATAGTCGCAAAATAGGTGGCTCGAACAGGTAGAGAAACAGATGAAAAGTAGATTTTAATGCAGTTCAAGCATGTCAAGTTGAGTTGATGAACTTTAAACTGCTATAAATAAATCATTTGGCTTGTAAGATTATAAATTGTATTATTGCAATAATAATCTAACGTTTCAAATGAATAAATATAAGAGGTGGCCACATTATTGCAATACTAATCTATGATATTGTTTTAGTACAACAAAGGAGATCAGGACCAGAAACATATACCTTGAGACGAATATTGTTGCTGACCATATTGTTGTTGAGTAGGCGGCTTCTTCGGAGTTGCAACACCAACACGCATAGGCCTGCTTGAACAATACTGTCCATTCATTTCAGTCATAGCTCGTGTTCTCTCATTCTCATCACTAAATCTAACAAATCCATAACCTTTTGAACACCCAGTATTCGTATCCACAACAACTTTTGCACCTTTCACAGATGGATATCTACCAGCAAATGTTTCATACAGCAATGCATCTGTTACATCAGGTGCCAAATCTCCTATGAATATAGATAAGTCCGAACCAGTGTCTGCACGTTTTTCACCCGAACTAAAACTTGCCCAGTTCAACCGAAACACTTGATCTGTGTTTGGCATCATGGACCCATTGTAACTCTGAAGAACTTTCTCAGCAGCTTCATGAGAATTAAACTCAACGAAGCCATAACGCTCTGATTGACCCGTTTGCTTGTTGCGTATCAGCTTAATAGATGCTACCTGCTAACTTCATGATATCAAAAACAAAATTCGAAGAAAATATACAGTACCATATGCAAGAAAAGAACTCGAAATTAACTGTTAACTTCATGATGCGAAAAAAAAAAAATCAAAGAAAATAAACAGTACCATACAACACGAAAAGAACTCAATATTAACTGCAAATTTCACTATATCAAAAACAAAATTCAAAGAAATTAAACAGTACTATAACAACACGAAAAGAACTCAGAAATCGACATCTGAAAACCATATCATACGGCAAGAAAACAATCGTTCAAAAAGCCATAAAGAAGTCGTCATCAAGATCAGGATAAATTACTTTCAAGAATTAATGAACTCTGATAATACCCTTTTAGATGCAGCAAAATTTACAACATCCTACAACTTCTGAACAAAAGATTGAAGTAAATCATGCTTACATGTGTTACAGATCAAATTACGTTCCATAATAACACACATCAAAGATAAACTGGAGTTCAAATACAAACTTATGTACTAAAAGGATAAATATGATCATCTTCTCTAGCCATTGTTTCTATATAATTGCTTTAAATCGATACTCATCTGTAACATTTTTCATATACAATCAAACTACATCAAAACAGCATTGAATGAACAAAATCAATGCTGCAGAATCGTACTCTCGTTCCCAATTACAACAAAAAGATAATTCCCACATAAACCAAAACGACAAAAGTACATATTCACAGAACAATAATCACCCTTACACAATAATAGAAATCAAACACAATTATTCCAAAAGTCAAAACCCTAACCTCTCCGGTCTGAGCGAAACACGATTGAAGATAAGATTCATCCATCCAGTGCTGCAGATCACCGACCCAAATCGTCTTATTATCTTCACTTGTCGTCTGAATCTGATTCCCCTTTTGTTGCGATTGCTGCTGATACTGCTGATAATACGGCATGTAGTGCGGCGGTGGCGGTTGGTACATCATCGCCGGATGATGCATCGCCATTGACGCCGCCGCGGGGTACTGCTGCATCGCTAGCCATTGTTGTTGCTGATACTGCTGCATCGCTAACCACTGCTGTTGTTGTAGCTGTTGCTGTTGGGTCAAATCGCTGGTGTTGCCGTTTGTTGGTTGTTGCATCTTGATTGTTTTCGGTGGTGGTGGTTGACTTTTTGTTGCGGCGTTGACCGCCGGTGACGGTGGATTCCGGCGAGTTGAGGGGGTGACGACGGAGGAGCTCGCCGGAGAAGTCGCCGGAGATGTGTGTGGGGTGAAGGATGAAGATTGAGGAGAAAGAGAGATGAAAGACGGCTTACGATGACTGATATATTATGTGGAGTTTGCTGTTAGCACCTTTGGGTTTTGTTGTTTGTGATTTTAAGTCCTTTTGGTTGTGTGGAGTTTGATAATAACCCAAAAGTATCATCTAGAATGATCATGAAGGAGTTCATTAACACTTTCATTTATTGTTGTCTTAACTAGATAAAAAGTTATTAGTGGTAATTAAATCTTGTTCTTTTTATAAATATGTTATATTAGGAAAAGTTTTTGAAATAAGTTTTCCCTTTAATTAAACCTTATTATTAATGTTATTACGAGAGTTTATATTAATAAATTAAGAAAAAGATTAAAAATAAGTTTGCCCTTTAGTATAAAAATAGTGTTTTTTAATAAACTAATAAATAGATCTTTTTATTAATTATTTCTAAACAAATAAATTTTTATAAATAAGAATTTTTTTTAAAACATCAAACTTTTTTAAAAATATAAAATATTTTAAATTTGATATTTTTGAAAAATAAAATTTTTATAAACCAAAAATAATTAAAATTAAGAGTTATAATAAGAAAATATTTTTAAAATGACATATTTTTTATAAAAGTTATTTGTTTTGAAACAAAATTTATATTCTTTTTGGAAAAAATAAAAGTTTGAAAAAGTTGAAATTATTATGTTAGTACTTATAGTATTTACTCATATGTAATTTCAATAATATCTTATCTTATAAAATTGTTTTATAATTAACAAATTATTATTAGATTTAATATTTTATTTATTCAATTCGTGTTATACACAGGTTACTAAATCTAGTAATAAATAAGTTAAAATGTCATATAATGGCTTCTTTGAAGTTTAATTAATTATTTCCAGTCCCTCTTTCATATTAATTGTTTAAAATAAAATTTTTATATTTTAATGCTATATTAAAAATATTTAATCATAAAACATATCAATTATATCTTATCTTATGGTATAATATTGCAAATTTTAAATTTTTTTATTTTTTATTTATAATTTTTAAATCTTAATTATTTATTAGTTCACTAATAGGCAATAGTTGATGTCATTCAACATACAAATCGTCATAGATACTACTGGTCAATAAAATGTTAAATTTATTAAATCTGTGTAATATATGAACTTTTAACCTAGCAATATCAATATAACCATAATATTAGAATCAATAACTGTGAGATATTATTTCCTTTAACAATACAAACATGTGTTTGTTTATCATAATCTTTGACTTTTGAATTATAGCGATGCAATAACTACACAATCACACAGTTCTATAAGCGTGTTTATTCATATAACCGAGTTTTTAATCTTTTATTACGATTATGTACTTGCACTTGTACATAAACCTTTGACTTTTGGATTATAACTCTAACATTCAAACAATCTTATTTTCTAAACGTGTCCTTACTCCATCGAAAACAAAAAGCATATGTCATCCTATTAACTTTGTGAGAAACACAAGGGCAATTAAAGTCAAAGTAAGATAAGAAGAGGGGGTGCAAGTGTAAGTATAATGGTTAGAAAAGGGGTTGTTGGATCTGGGAAATTGCCCTAGCGAATTCCTGCTACATTGTTTTTCACGAGGATTATTTACAGCCGTTGGATCAATCAATCGGTGATCATATGGCAATCAACCGTACCTATTGAAGGACTTATGTCTCATTAGCCGACAGCTACTTGCTGTAGGACCCACTATCGTAGATCTTGATCTAACGATAATCACGCTTTTAATAATATTCAGATGGCCATCTGGCCGTTGATTAGTAAGATCGACGGCTAGGAGTCAGATCAAGTGGAAACAAGAGGAATAATAAATGAGGTCAAAGTTACGGGTGCACAGCACCGCGTAGCATGTGATTGAGATTAGAGGTGTCAAGGCGGTTGCTACCTTTGAAAAATATATAAGACCATAGGAAATAGTTAAGGACTCTTAAGGGGTATTATACGTTACATCAACGTTAAATTAGTATCATATTTTTAGTTAAAAACATATGTAATGGTTAATTCATTCAATCATTACAAAATTATAAGATTTTTGTAAAATTATGTGTTATGATGAAAACGACTTCCACCTATAACGTCTCTATAATGTCCATAGGGTGGTGTAAGAACGTTTTAAGGTGTTATAATATCCAATTACTTTTGGTCTAAATGAGTTTGGATTAATGTATTTGCTTTTAGTGTGTTTTTGAATATGTTTGGAAGTTAGAATTGTTATGAGATTTGAACTAAATGTGGATTGGTTTAGTGTTTGTTTTATGTTAAGAAATAAAAGAGGTAGTTGATAACACGGTGATAACATTCAAAACATTATATAATTAAATTAAAAAATTTCATTGGAATGTTAATAAAATAAGCACATCAAAACGGTAAAAAATTAAACTGTTAAACATATTAACATGGAGAAAATAAGCACGTCGCCATAACGAAATCGGATTTTATAAAATATCAATAAGCATGCCATAATGATGTATAACGTGACGTCAACAGCTACTCAGTTTCAAAGCATAGATAAAATTAAGCATGATGTCACGATAGAATCGTAATTTTAAAATGTATATTATACTTAATTCGTCTCGGTTTTGAACAAAATTTATAACAGAATGTAGATAAGTATATATATGCCACAACGGTGTATTCGAAGATTTATAAAAATTATATTTTAAAAGTTATTAGAAGAAAACAAAATACGGCTAAAGGCACTCGTCTTGGTTTTGGACAAATTTTTAAACCGGAACATGGATAAGAATAAGCACGTCATAACTAAGTATTTAAAGATTTAAAAAATTATATTTTCAAAATTTATATAGAAAAACAAATATATGACTAAAATGAATTATATATTAAAATATTAAAAATGAAAAACACGTGAGACTCAATTGAAAGACTTGCACATGTTGATGTTTAAGCTATCTATACCTCACTATTTACGCCTTATCAAATTGCATATATAATAATTATAAAAACAAAACACATGACTTTATAAACGGTACGAATTAAAGGGTCCAATTGTCAGCCTAATATGAATAGTACTTGCTAACTTTGTCATGATGGTTAATTTGAGAAAAGATAAAACTTTGGTGTCCAAACTACATAATACCCATTACTTACTGGAGATCAAGTTTTTAAATGTTGGTATTGTAATTAAAATTTATGTGATGAAAAATAGGAGTGAAATGATTTAGACTTGTTAAAGCGTTGAAATTATTAGAGCATATTTTTTGCATTTTGATGAAAAAATGTATGAGGTACATTTATAGCTTCGATGTTATATAAAGTGGTATTCAAGCAGATTTTATAGCAAGGTTAAAAATTGGGATAATGAATACAATTATATTAAATCATAACAAATTTAAAAAACTATAAGTTAATACTTAGTCTGATGGGCGTTCACGCGGATGCCTATAGCAGGGATCGACATTGCGCGGTAAAACCGCCGCCAGTCCCCCACGCCGCACCATACTTGTAAAGCACGGCGTTTTCACGCCGAGCCATGTCTCCTTTGTGACCGTTGCAACGATCCAAAAAGTAGCTATTGCTGCCCCACCCCCACCCCCAACGGCTATATGTAATTAAAAAAAAAAATTTACACTATAAATACTAACTATTAACTCAAATTTTTTACACCCCAATTCATGAAAATATCCCTCTACTTACTGTCAACTTTACAAACATGCCCAGTGATATATATTTGGTTTTCTCTTCATCATCCTCTTCGGATAGTTCCCGGTCTAAAGGGTTGGATTTTTTTAGTATTCTTGCCAAACACTTCGATGAGGCTAAAAGTTTGTGAAAAAAGATCTTGAAATGTGATCATTTTGGAGATAATAACGTTCTTATGAAAGGTTATTTGTGGAGAACCCAAAATACAACGGTGAGATGTTTAGAAATAGGTTTTGGTTACCTCAAGATTTACTTAAACGCATTGTTGAAAATATACTCAACTACTTTCTATGGTTTAAAAAAGGGTTCGATGGGCGGTGGAAATAAAGTTTCACACCAATACACAAATGTATTTCAGCAATACATCAACTCGCAACAGGTAATTCACTCGACATATACGACGAGTCTTTAGCTATGTCTGCAAGGACTTCACGTGAATGTCTTGAATATTTTTGCAGCGCTATTATTACTTTATGCGGTGATGAATTTTTACGAAAGCCCACTAGCCATGACATTCCATTATTGTACTACGTATATAAATATAGACATGGCCTTCCGGGAATGCTCAGTAGCACTGATTGCACTTATTGAGAATGAAAAAATTGTTCTATACATTTGCGAGGACAATGTCATTAAGGTGATCACGATGGTCCAACAATGATTCTCGAAGCCATGGCGTCACAAGATTTGTGGTTTTGGCATGCTTATTTTGATGTAGTTGATTATTACAACGACACTAGAATTGAATGAAACCACTCTGATATATTTGTTTCATGTTAACGGGCATCAATATAAGCGTGGTTACAAAGAAATCATATTCTTCCTCGTCAACTTTTATGAAATCATATTCTTATCTAGTGGTGTACAAAGAAAAGATATTTAGAAAGATGCAAGAGTCCGCAAGAAAACACGTGAAACGAGCTTTTGGTGTTTTAAAAGCAAGATGACAGATGATTGCTCGACCGGCTAAGCGATGAAGATTGAAAAAAGTCAAATGTATGTGCATAATACTCCACAATATAATTATAAAAAATGACGACAATGCTATTTCTCCCGTGCACATTTGAGATCCATCGACTGATTCAGTTAAGAACGAAAATGTAATTTTGAAGTTGCATGATGAGAACACACATTTTAAACTTAGATTCGGTATCGTGAAACACATTGCGGGGTATGTGGATATCACGGTTTTAGATGACGAATATGAGAAGAGTGAAAAGTAGTTTTTCCTTTATTGTCCGTGACAGCAATCTAAGTTTTTCTTTTTTTTTTTTCCCGTTAAATAGAAATGTTCCGCAAGCGTGTTGCGTGGGAACTTCACCACCACAATAAATCCAAATTTCAAAAGACGGGTTAAAAAAATTGTAAGACTATCACTTTGACGCAAAAACTAAAAACAATTTGTTTAAACTTACTAATCACCCATGTATTTACTAATCAATAACTAGGCAAACCTGCGTGCAGAACACAATATCATAACATATGAAAAGGAAGAAAGTAGTATAGAATCTATATTCTAAGGGGAGTGTATTTTCAATACCAAATGCCAAATGGATACATGTTATTATGTCAAGAACCTAGTCACATCACCAAGACCTCTGCTTTGGAACCATGGCTCCAACATCCTGCTTAGAAAAAAAAAAAAAAAAAAGCAATCTGCTAGATTGTTATGATTCATCATAAGATGTAAAAATGTCATCATATCATTATGCAAGCCCACAGAAATAATTAAGCTCTAAAAACGTCACCTCGAAATCAACTTTAGAAAATGTTCATTTGGTGAATAATTGAGCTTTCTAGTTGCATGTGATCAATTGATTATGTATTGTTAGGATATAGTGAATTTAATTGTCACAAATATGAATGGTATTTGATAAATCCAAACCAAGAACAACAAACCCTAGTAGATTAGAAAAATATAATGTCAACAGAAAAAACAATATGAGACCATCAAAACGACTACCTAAAGGTAAACAATGACACAAGATCAAGAACTAGAAACAATCATCAACATGATGAATCAACAAGAACACAGATCAATATGACTAGAGAGAACAAGAGAACCTATGAACAAAAAGAATTGATACAAAGGGAATACGGGTCACACGCTTGAAAGACTTGACCCGGCACCATTATGCAGCGATCTAACCAAAGACACTTGCAGGCCTAATCCAAAACAAGGATTGGCCCAATCCAACAGCAACAAAAGCCTACACATAAAACGAAGACCAATAAAAACTAAAAAAAAAAAAATAAGATATTGAATTATATTTTCTCATTGTTATAAATAAAATCAATATTTCGACTCCCAACATCAACTCAAAAAGTCTTTAAAAGAAACATAAAAAGCTTCTTGATTTGTTATGATGAAACAAACTTATTAACCATATATTTCTATATATTTACCATGTTTAGATTTTCACATATACTACCTGAGAAGAAAACCAATCAATCATCCTGTGCACATCCTATCAAATGGTATAAGATTTTCACATGCACTACACATTATTATTATTATAAAATTTTTAAATATTATTATTGTTGTTTTGATTTTAGGTTTGGATGATGATCACATCATAATAGAAAAAGTTAAAACGTTTCTACTGTCTTGTGCATAAGTTTGTCTAGAATAAAATATTAATTCTGTTGAAAACAGACTGGATCAAAATTTAGTTTTTATTTTATAACTTTATGTATATAACATTTTATAAAATTCTAAAGATACAATTGTAATATTCTTCTTTTGTTTTCTACTTTCGATATGTATTTTATTTAACATCGAGCCACCACAAGACCCAAAGCGCAACTCTTCCTCAATGCGGACTGTAACGTTCTAGGAATTGCAATTTATAATTTTACTCTGAAATTTGGCATGTCACTGTCACATTTGCACCCCCACCATCGAGCAACACCATATCATTTCACCAACCCCGTTACGTCACCACCTCCACACCATGACACCATCGTGCGACCCTATTGTCACACCACCACTGTACACCCATCTCGCCCCATTCAACGCCCAAATTGATGTTTTTTTTTCAAGCACCCATTTTGTGCTCAGTTCATCATAAGCATTCCAGGTACGTCTCTTATGTTAAATCAACTATCATTTTGTTTAGACATTGAATCTTTCATGCTTGATTTTACATGAGTAGCACATAGGGGTTAAGCTTAGGGTTTATCTGCAATTTGGGGACGAAATAAGGTTGAACGAGAGGCAATAAGGTCATCTACATTTTCAAGCTCCATTTGGGGTTAATCTTATTGTCTAGTACAGCCCGATAGATGACGAATTCAAAATCTAGGGTTTTGATTTGGGTTGCGGAGCGCAACACTGTGCCACTACGGTCTGTGACATTTGTTCCCAAAATTCAAAAGTTGTTGGTATTATATATTTGTTAATATTTTCAATGCAATTTAATTATGTATATTTTGATCTAACCCGATCATACAACCCAAAGAAATTATGTTGTTTCGTTATAAACCAAGTCAACAAAAAAAAGTGTCCCCCAAGGAAAAAATTCTGATTCCGTCACTGTTTGCAATGACGATTATATGTCTGCTTTCGTTTGATCCTTTGTAACCAGCGTTCTGATACCATGTTGAGGCTCGATGTTTCTGTGATCAACAACCCTTTTGATCACTGCTTATTATGATCTATATACACACACGTATAAGGAAACGAAATTTAGAGGGAATGATAACAACCACACTTCATTACATATGCGGGAGAGGGTATTTACACCCCTCACGTAATTGTAACTACCAACTGACATACCGGTTGGCTATTAACTTCTAATAACTGTCAAACGGTGTTATCTACACAGTACACTAATACAATATTACACACATAATACTTAATACATGTAACTAACGTATATATACATGCTAAACTTCCTCCAACAATGCTATCCTGTTACATCAACAAACACAAAGGTTATGTGGATGCATTGTTTTTCAACTCAATTTTTTTTTTTGAAAAATTAGATTTAATTAATGCAAACTATTGACTACTGGCTAATATTAATCCTAACTAACAATTTGACCATTAGTAATCCCAACTTTTGGTTTTGTTACTAATAATAGTCCCAGTTTAACTTTTTGTTAACTCCGTTAGTTTTTTATAACGTATCAAGTGGCCTGGCTTGTGACGTGACATATAACATAGTTACAATTAAAAATATAAACATATTACTCAATTCTTTTTTATAAAAGATCGTTTTTAAAAGTTATTCAACATAACACTCGTCGTTGGTTTAGTAGCTTGGAGACAAAGAGACTCAAAAATTGAGTGATATACTTATATTTTTTTATTCTAACTATAAAACGCTATGTCACATGTCACATCACGAGTAACGTCACGTGCCACATCATCAAAACTAGTAGGTAACGAACAATTAGCCTAGGATTGTTATTGATAACAAAATCGAAAGTTGGGATTGATACTGGTCAAATTGTTAGTTCGGATTAATATCGGCCAATAGTCAATAGTTTGGATTGTTAGAATCCAATTTTCCTTCTTTTTTTTTTTTTTTTTTTTTTTTTAACAATTGAAGTATCTTCATTTCAATCTTATAGGAATCCTAATTTGCTGAAGACACTGGATATTTATGATGGAATCACTGATTTTCTATGTCAAACAAATGATACTCTTACATAAGCAATTATTGGAAAAATTGGTGATGCAGGTTCATACCAACTACATGATGCTTAAACGATATAGATACAGTAGGTAAGTGATAGGTTTTTTTTTTTAACTGTGAGAACCAGTTACCATAAACTTATAGACCCCATTAATATCCTACTAACCAATGATATCATAGACATATGATTTTCAAGAGAGATAAAGACAGAAAATAATGTAAGCTAGATTCGAACCCGAGACCTGTACTAGTAAGATTCACGTGCTACATCTGCATCATATCTTCCTCTTGTGGTAGCCATCAAGTAGTGTGGGGAAGATGATAATGAACAATCATGAGGCAAAGGTGAAGTGTCTTTACCATGACATGAGAGTTAAAGAGGGTGCTTTAAGAGCCTAAGTGTTGACAAGTAGTCCCCTTGTTTCTAATTGGATAACTCCTACTGCATTTGTACTTTAAGGTCCATCACTTCTCTTATTATACCTTCTTTTCCAGTGACAGTTTTTAAATTACCTGTGTATCTCATTGCAGAAGACAGAAGTGAATACCTAGCATGACAGTAATACCTTGAGTTTGCTACATCATCACTTCCAATCTGCATCTTGTGATTGTACTGTACAAGTACATAAAGCTTGAGGTACAAAACTAAAAATCATTTTTGTCTGACATTGCTTAGCAAGAAAATGGCAGGATGCCCTTGGGGTCTTTTTCTCTCTGAGGTAAAAAAATAGACCGCACATACAAGCTATATTAACACATGTCAAAAATGCTTAATTTGTAAATAGTTTCTTTATAAAAATTTGAGTCCATTATAACCATGGTCAAGTAAAGGGGCGGATTAAGATCCTATGAAGGTAAAAATGTGTTTAATTTTTGGTTTTTACTTCAAAATTAGCTTAAAAGATGCACAAATATAATAGGATGGGGGCACAAATAAAACAAAGTACAAGTAGATGTGGGCATGTTTAAGATCCAATGGAGCCACCGTACAATAAAACAATTGACTTGAATAAATTACAATAATTACATTTGTAAATAACCAGTTTTTTCTTTTGATTTTTAAGTTAAAATAGTTTCAGGTACAATTAGATTATTTTTATTTTCATTGTTTATGTTAACTTTTTCTGTTTTTTTTAGATGGTATGTTTATGTTTATTTAATTTGTATTTGTTTGTTTATATTAGGAGCTATAAAAAAATCAAAAGAAAAGGTGTCTGTGAAAAATTTTACCGACCGGTTTTTAACCGTCAGAAAAATTTGCCTCCTGTGCTAAAAGTTTCTGTATCCAGCCATTTAGGGCATATTACGGTTTTGGTTTTGAGTTTCCGAATGACGCTAACTAATGTAAAAATCTCCTAATTTTTTGTGAGATGACTAGACAACCATTAAATATGAAGATCCACACAAACCCTATGAATCTATGATAAGGCCAGTTGCAAATAAGACAACAGATAAACTTCCAAATATGATAACTACTAAATTATCACCTTCGTCGAAGCCTAAAATCATTGTCTTTGTAGCCTAAAATTTGGTAACGGAAGAATTGAACATCCGTTAGAATTAGACGAACCAATCAAAATTGGAACACATATGGCCGTATTACGAAATTTTAAATATAAAAGATATATTGGTCATTTTACTAATATTAAACAAATATAATTTACCGTCACTTGTTCTAAGAACCATAAGATAAGTCTAAGTAAACAATTGGGACCACAAGTGTAGTTTCCTAATCTATACTAATAAATTATTACAGTTTGTGACACGTGTCACTATCACATTTACTACAAAAATGTTTTCCCGCCTAAATTTTCTATGACCTATTAAACTAAATGGTAATTATCAAATTAACCATTTGACCACTTAGGATTACTAATATAACCTTTAACTTTAAAATTTATCAAAATATCTTTTGAACCCCTTCCAAATAAATTTCACATACTGTTGCAAAAATATCTCAACAATCAGAATCAAATCTCAATTTAAAAAAACTTCATATTTAAATGATTCAATCAACCAAAATATGACAACAAATCTTTTATATTTTTATTTTTTATTATAATATTGGATTTAACATTTTAATTAAAATTTTCATAAATAACATTTATTCATTAACTTAAATAAAAAATATAATAGTTTTCTTTATAACTCTTATCTAAATGATATGATGTAAATGTTATTTAAAACGAAGCTATTTTTTTTTAAACAAAGTGTGTTTTTAAACTTTTGATATATTGAATTAATAGTTAGGTTGGTTGTTAAAATACTAAATTCAGATGGTTTGTTAAAGCATAAAATAGTAATGGTTTTTTAAGCTATGTGTCATATGTTATGATACTATATAGTTGTATGTATAAATGCATAGTGTGAGATAAAACTTTTGCTTATTTGTGTTTCCTACTTAAAAATTTGAGTTTATTAAACATGGATTTAAATTATTTAAAAGCTTACAATTCTTTTTTTTTTTGTTTGCTTGTAGTTCAAATATTTTTATCCCTTGTACATTATAAAATTATATAAATTTTATTATAAAGTCCCGTGTAATACACGGGACTATAACCTAGTACTTGAATAAAAACCTTAATATGATAGAATCATATAATTTTTCTTTAAACAACTTCTAATATACTTATAATAACCATCTATACCTGCATGTTTGTATGACTTGAATTATCCACCTCTTGGTTAAAAAAGATTCACCTTACCATTAAAAATGTCCCTCATGAACGACAATCTAACCAATTAACTCTAAAATTTAAAAATGAAGTGAATGAGTGCACTTAGAACTTTTATCTGTATTTTGATGTTGTATTGTGCAAGTGAAAATTTATGGGAGATATTTGGACATTGTTTAGGAGGAAAATAAGTGGGTGGCCTTGATTTCAGGGGTAGGGAAAGTAAAGAGGGTAGTTTGGTGTTTGAAAAAGATATATAATTTAGGTCGTGATCAATTCAGGAATCCTATGCGCTTATAGAGTCCCATCACCTTGTTTCCATAAATGTATGTGGTAATGATGCACATCCACATGAAATGAAAGATTCCCTCCAACAAACTTCCCATTTTATTGTTTATTGATGGATTGGATTTTAGGATAACTTACCAACACCTCTTTCTTTTGAATCAAATCATGTAATTATCCTTATCTTTAATGTATCATCTTGGAATTGACTTCTAATGCAACAACTATAATGAATTTTGACTTGGTAACATAATTTTTTTAATGAAATTTCACGAATGTGCATCAAATTTGCGTCTAGCATCACATTGACATTATCTGTAGAAGTTATGTTGTACGTAGTTCTACAAATAAACCAACCGTTTAGCAGTAAGTTCGCTTATATTGATTCGTTTAATAATTCAATGAACACGAGCAGATGTCATGTTCACCATTTATGTTCGTGTATGTTCGATAAGGTGTTCATTTATTTTCGTTTGCATTCGTTTGTGTTCAAAGATTTTATATTTTTTATATTTTATATTTTATATTTTTCTTTTATATTGATTTTGATTATGCTAACTACTCATTAATATTTTGTGGATTATTCGTAATGTTTGGGGATGGAAAACGTAGAGTTTTATCATAAAACGAATATATGATTGTTTGTATTTGTTTATGTTCTTTAACTTTTGTTCGTGCTTGTTTATGTCTATAAACATTTGTTTGTGTTTGTTTGTTTCTAGTTACGCGGGGCAAATGTTCATAAATAGTTCATGAACAGATTACTACCTTATTAAACGAACACGAACAAGAAATTTTGTTTGATAAATATTCATAAAACAATTTATGAAAAAGTTTATTTCCTTTATAAACGAACATGAACAAGTCTTTGATCGGGTTCGTTTGGTTCAATTGAAACGCTAGTTATACATGATTTAATAGAATATATTCTGGTTTATTAAATTATGAGATCTCTACATTCTCCGTGGCCTTTCAGTGTAGAGGTTGTGTTGTTATGAGGTTGAGTCTCAATTGGTACGTTATGCTTGAGTTGAGCCAGAGGTTTTAAAACTATGGGCTTTCGAGCGATGAGTTTTTCCTGAAATGATGGGCGGGTCGGGTCACTAGCGTTGTCTATGTTAGCAGGATGTGAGTAAGTCATTCGCCAATAGATTTACCTGCATGACCGAACTTCTAGTATTTGTTTGCCGTTTAAAAGAAATCCAGCATGAACACGCTCGTAATTTTTAAATATATTCTCAGTTCTAAAACGACCCCTTGTTTAGTTTAAAAGTAAGATATTTCACACACATACATATACACACACGTAACATATACATACACATGCCCGTGCACAAAGAAAAAGTTAAATAAAAAGAGAATAAAAATTTTTTAGAAAAAACCTTAAAAAGCATAAGTGATAATTTACTATATTTTAAAACCCAAACTCCAAACCAACAATGCAGCATGTACAACATTATCATGCATGTTTTCAATATAAAAGCTTTAATACATGCTGATATGTGCAAACAAAATAGATAGACACATCTTGTTTTATATATAACCGAAGATTACTTATGGTCAAGAGGGAAAAGAGAAACAGTCACCGTGTTGACTTTTTATCTAGCTTATGAATAATTATATACTATAATAGGTTATAACCCCGTGTATTACACGGGTTAAATAAGAAAAAATACTAAATATTTATTAAAGAATAGTTAGAAACTGTAAAACATTAAATATAAATATACTTTAATTAGCTGATAAAACACTTTTAATATTCTTAAAATCCTTGTTTTAAAAACTTATTGTTTTGAAAAAAATTTTGTTTTGTTTATCAATATCTCACTCTTTAAAATCTATGGGCTTGTTTTGTAAAAAATATTTTTATGTAAAACTTTTATTTTTTAAAAAGATTGATTTTAAAATATTTTATAATTTAAAAATGTTTCGCTGTTTTAGAAAAAAATCATCGTTTTAGACAATTTTGATTTTAAAAAAGTATATTTTTAATCAAAATACTTAGTTTTTATTTAATAAAAAAATGTTTTTTAATAAGTTAATGATTAAAAAAGTATATGGATTTATAATATAGAGAGAGAAAAAGAAAAAATTGAAAATTAGTTATTTTACTTTTTAAAATGAAATAAATAGTTTGGGCGGGAAAATTAAGATGAGAAGGCTTGTGAGAATGTCATGTGACACCACATGTAAAGGATTATTAGGTTAAATTTTTTTAAAAGAAATTAACTAATAAAATGGAGTATTTTATTTTCTTTTACTTCAAGTATAGGATAGTATTACTATATGTGCTTTTATTATAAAAAATGTAAGTTATTTTAACTCATTTTTCACTCAGCCTCTCGTACGCCTGTCTTGTGTTAGTGTATTATGACGCTTTTAGGATTTTAATAAGGGGAATTGATAATATTTTGTCATGTGTAATTTCACAAATAACATCTATTTTGAATAAACTATGTAATATCCATTTAGTTTTTAAATGATTGAGATTTAACATTTAGGTAAATGAGAATAGTATATCTTGCTTTGTTTATTTTTTACTAAGTAATCATTCTTACACTAGTAATTTTTAGCCATAAATGCTATATTATTTTCTCTCAAATTTAAATAGCATTAAAGCAAATACTATATGGTATTTTTATATTTTTGAAGTAGTTTACTAATTCAATTTAATATATACTGGTGGGCATGGCTCGCGTTATGTAGCAGGGGCTATAAAAGTTGAAAATTTTTAATTACGATGATTTATACCTTAGTACTAACAATCCAAAAAAAATTACATGCAAAACCGAGAAGAAAAATATTATAAAAAAATAAATACCTCAAAACAGAGAAAAAAAATAACGAAAACATAAATGTTGACTTTATTATAATTAACGAGCTCTTTTGTAAATTAATTAAAAATTTGACATAACTCGAGAGTTTAAGTATAAAACTTAAAAAAAAAATTAGGTGATTAAATATAAATTTGACATAACTTTAAGGCTTGAGTATAAAATTTTTAAAAAGTTCACATGGTTAAATGTAAATTTGGCATAATTCGAATACGTAAATATAAAATTTTAAAAAATACAAAATGATTGATATCAATTTAAAACAAACACACTCACACACACACACACACACACAAAGAAAGTGTTATGGTTAGTGTTAAAAAATCTTTATAGGTTTTAATGTAAAATTATAAAAAACAAAGTAGGTTTTTTTATTAGTTTGAAGAAAAAAAAATTATTATGGTATCATTAAAAAAACCTACACCTTCATTACTTATACTTTCTTCTATTTGTTATATATAGTGATACAACAGGTGTTATCAAACTTTTTTTCCAAAAATATTAAAAAATTTATTTAGATTGAACAGTGATTTCTCAAATATACCGATAAATAGTAATACATTTTATTTTATTCACTTACAACCACTCAAAGCATTTCTTATAATATAGGAAACACACTGATATATTTTTAAGTATTTTACTGTGAGTGCTCTTAAACAATTAAACAAATTTACGTATTAACTAACATTTCTAATAGTAATCTAACATATCTATAATTCCGAATATTATAACTTCACACTAGGCCTAATAACTATTAACACGAAATTGTTAACACGACACGATCCAATGTAAAATTAATTAAAAAGAAATATCATTTTAACCACCAATACAACTAAACCAAAACCCATTGAGTACTATTAATTCATGAACAAATCAAACCCTCCCCTACCAGCAAATTCGAGAAAAATAACAAACTCCATTCATTTTCACCGTTGGATTTATACAACTATCACTCTTCATCTCTCTCTCTCACCTCAACGGTTTACTCTTCGTCCCCAAAGAGACCACTCTGTGAGATAAATACTGTGATGGATAACAATATACGTGTAACCAATGATCAAATTTCAGCGACGGAGGGTTCAAAATCACACGGCGGAGTGCGGCGGTGCAGAGATACAGAGGCTACAACCTCCGGTGCCGGTAAGAGAAGAAAATTCGATTTTCAAACTCCGGAGAACGCCATTCCGCCGGAAAATCGGTGCCGGAGTGGAGTCGACGTGAATTCACCGGAGGATGTTGTTTCTTCATCGGAATCTGATACCTGTGATCATGTTATACCGTCTCCATGTTTTGAGAATCGCTTGAGCTCAGATCTGAAGGTGAAATTCAAATTTCTCTGAATATGCTTCGTGTTGATGCTTCATTGTTGTTAGAGTAACTGGAGAGAGAATTATGGAATTGAATTTTTTTTATTGTTTTGAATTTGATTAGGATTTGAAATTTAATCGTTTGAATGTTTGATTGCAGGTGGAGCTTCGTTCCGATACCGAAACCTCCATGAGGTTAATTCATGAATGTTGAATGTTATTTAAATTCATACTAATTAGTTTATTCATCTCCATCAATTTGAATTTCAAGCAACATCTTCCGTTTCTGAAATGATTTTAATGAATTACAGCAGAGAAACGAGTGCATCAAGTGAGATTTGTACAGATTCGGACAAACTGGAGTCATTTTCAACGATGAACAAGCAATCACCACCACCACCACGGGCGGTTGCTTCCCGTCGTAAACCGGCGACGGCAGCAAAACCTCCGACCACGGCGGAGATCGATGAGTTTTTCGCTGCAGCGGAAAAGAGCGAACAAAAACGATTCGCGGAGATGTAAGTAGCATAAACAGCATGTGCAGAAAGCTGAAACAGTAATTTTACATTAATTATGCTGTTGATTTGATCAGGTACAACTTTGATATTGTGAATGAGGTACCAATGGATGGGAGATACCAGTGGGTTCGATTAAAGCCGTAATTACTGATCAAACCAGTGAATCGTACTTATCGGATACGGATTTATACGCGATGTACATCTCTGATACACTTTAAACCGTCGTTTACATGTTGTAAACAGTCGTTTGCATACTTGTAAACGACGGTTTAGGGTCCGCCGAGGCGTATGGAACTCAGATCTGTACTGATTAAGCTAAATTGACAACAGTACTGTACTTCAGTCTCATCATCTTCATCTTCGTCCTTAATTCTCAATATTACTGCTCCATTTTGGAAGCTTCTACTGCAACGATCTCGTATTCATCAGTCATCAGAGTGTAGTGTCAGTAATATTTGTGGGGTATGTGTATCATTCCAAATGTTAAGTTAAACATAGGGATTTGAACCCACAATGTCAATCAGAAAATACAACAAATTCAGTCTAAATATTTTAGATTTGAGATTTGTCCTTTTTTATCAACTCTTTGTTTAGAATTAATTACTCTTTAACACAGAAGATTGTTCCAATTTGGTGAAGGGTCCATACTTTTGGATCTTAATCACACATTAGGCATGTTATTGTACAAGTTTATATGTTCTTCCCTTAAAGTTGAATCTGATGAATATGTGTACGTATGTATGTACGTGTTCTGTGTAAAAAAAGTGTGACGAGTAGATAATTTTATAGCTTTGAGTCATGGTCTTAGAGATGAACCAGATGCATGTGTGTTGTGGTTCAAAGTTGTATGAGTGCAGACTGACTAGGTCAATTTGGTGTGATGAATGGAGAAAGGGCTTTTTTTTGTAACTTTAGATCACACTTTTTAGCATTTTGAATGGGCTAATTCTCTCTCTAAAATGGTACTTTTTGGTACAAATGACTTTGTGGAACTCTTGAAAGTTTGACATATAACTTTTTTAGTTTTTATCAATGTTTTCAGAACCGGATCGGACGTCGAACCGGACGCCTTACTGGTTTGGTGGTCGGACCGGTCTGACCGGATTTGAGAACCGGATGACGTCATAATTATATATATAGTATATTATATATATAGTTATATATATAATTAAATATAAGTAATTTATATATGTATTTTATAGTTATATATAAAACTTAACTATATTTTTATATCCAACATACTAATTTATGGTTCAACACTCCGTTTTTACCCATTAAAATCAAAAAATAAAAAAAAAATAAAAAAAAATACAAAATCCTGTCCGAACCGGTCCGACCAGCGGTTCGGGATGAACCGGCCGGTTCAACCGGCCAAAAACAAATCGATGAGAACCGGACCGGCCACCTAGCCGATCCCCGGTCGAACCGGTCGGACCGGCCGGTCCGATCCGGTCTCAACAACATTGGTTTTTATTCTTAGTAAAACAGGTTTTAAGAGCGGGGGTATTTTACAAGTCTGTTTTTAAATTAACCTTGCTTTATAAAGGAATAAAGTTCTTCAAAAGCTCGTGGCTCATGATTTGAAAAAAGTTCGATTGAAACCAGCTTATTAAATAAAACTTGGGGCTAATTAGTTCGCTCGTTCTTTTGTTTAAGTTAAAGGGTACATGATTATTATTATGATTATTATTGTTTTTAGAATAACAACTCTCACACCCACTTAGTTTACTCCAGCGTTCATCATGGGACTAGAGCTTCTGACCACTAGGAAAGAAGACATCATTTTAACACATGAGCATACTATTAGGCTAAATAACCTATAATTTATATAAATTATAACTCATAATTTTAACACTTTTGTAAAGAAAAGAACGAATATATAAATATGGAAGATGATAATAGGATTATAAACTACATTTCTCATTTATAAAATATCGTTATCTCAACAAGTTAAAAGGGGTGAAATCTTTTGTTAGGTAAGCAATTTATAAAGAAATAATAAGATACTATATGGTCCTCTCAAGGTTTTAAGGTTTATAATAGGGATTTTTACATATTTTCTCTTATTAAAAACATAAATTATTTCCCCAATTCATAAAATCAATTACATATTTCCCCTTCCTAATACATACCTATTACATACTAGCTTTAGTAAACCCGTGTATTACACGTTTTGAATAAATAAAACACTAAATATAATAAAATTTTAATAGTTATAAAATGATATATTAATATAACATATGATTAAAATTATGTATAAATAAGGACTATAAATAATAAAATAATGATATAAACTTTTTAATCTTTTATTTTTAAACTTTATTTTTATTTAAAAAAATTAAAAATATTGTTTCAAAACAAACATTTTAAAAAATATAATTTTTTAAAACTTTTTTATTATAACTCTTAATTTTAATTAATTTTCGTTTATAAAAATTTTACCCAAAACATCAATGTTAGAATATTTAAAATTTTTAAAAAAGTTTGATGTTTTAAAAGTTTTTTAATTTATAAATATTTATTTCTTTAGAAACAATATTAATAAAAAGATATATATTTTTTAAATTATTGTTTATAATTAATGTGATATTAATAGGAGAGAGAAGCGGAAAAATTTTGTTAATATGAAATGTGGTGGTGCCATGTGTCCACCATAATTACTTTTTTATTAGAGTAGGAAGATTTATGCATTTCATTAAAATTAACCTATAAAATGACTATTTTATCTTGTTTTAACTAAGAAATTTTTACATATTGATTTTTTTATTTATAATTGATTAAAATTTTACCAATTGTATTTTGTATCTGGAGATATAACCTTGATTATCTATGATTATTGTTTTGAATAAAGTTATAAACTTTTGTATTTGGAATTTGGAATTTTATTGTTTTCCTTTACATAAAAGACTCAAATTGAATGAAATATGTGATTGATGTTCTTAGTAAGAGAATTATATAAAAATAACTTAGTAAAAATATGAATATAATCTTCATTCAGTAACTAATATTAATAAGATGGGTAAATATGTAATATATATATTTTAAAAAGAAAAAATATGTAATTAATTTTTTAGTTTGAATAAATATGTAATTAATGAGTTTAACAGAAGTAAATATGTAAATACCCTTTTAAAATATATCAATGTAAGTTACGTTTAAAATAACAGCCTTTTCTTCTTATTAATTTAAAAAGATCATGTCTTACATGAACATGTAAAGAACAATGACACGCTGTATCAACCTCGAGCCATAACCTTCTTAGATATTATAAATCTGAAAAACACATAAATAGTTAAAATAAGAAAAAAGCAAAGTAAACATCTACAATAATACATTACTTTAAATTTTAGTACACGACTTTACACTTAGTATTCTCATCCAAAATACTTAGGCTGCGTTTGGTTGGAAGGAATGGAATGGAAATGAGAAACTAGTATAATTTTCAAGTAAAATTGTGTTTGAATGAGCAATTAAAAGTAAACCCAAGGGAATGTTTCACCTCAAATTCCTTTGGTTGTGGGATTTCAAAATCCTTCCTCCTAGAGAGGGAATTTGAAATCCCACAACCAAAGGAATTTAAAGTGAAGCATTCCCTTGGGTTTTATATTTCATTTTCCACTCAAACATAATTTACTTGAAAATTGTACTAGTTTATCAATTTCATTCCATTTCATTTCATTCATTCCAATCAAACGCAGCCTTACTCTTTTCTTCTTATTCAAATTTAAATAGAGAGAGGGTGAGTATTTAAACTTTTAAAAAATTTCACCGTATGTCATGATAGAAAAAACTGAGTTCGGCTAGTTACCCAAAATCAGACACCATAACTTTTAAATATTTTCATAGACGTTTTGTTGGGGTAATAAACCGGATTTTTTCTTTTAAAAATCAAACTTTGTTACATAAAATATATTTTTTATAATTAAACGTGTTGCTGAATTTCTTACTAGAAACCTGATTTTGTTTGTTTCATTGTTGTAAATTAGGATATTAAAACTCTTTCTGTACTCAAAGAGCATGTACATGATCTTATACTAGTGAAGTGTTGGATAACTTCATATATATCTAATGAATCTATAAGTTTAAACATTAAATTTGAAAAGAAAAATATATACACATAAATAAAGTTCATTAAATTTGAAAAGAAAACATCTGAAATTAAGGCCAGAAATGATCGAATCTTTTCCATCAAACCTATCTCTATTGCTAGTCTCATGGAGCAAATAAAGTCCAGATGTTTTCTTTGCGTTAAAAATCAATCCAAAATTCAATCATTAGATTGGTCTTCAAGGTCTATATTTAATTTTCTTTTGTACAATTTACTTTGATGGCTGTTTTTCTTCTCTAGCATCTTGCTAGAAGGTTCTTGATTTGAATAAAAGTTACTATTAAACAAAAAAAAAACATAAATGCAATTCACTATTTTACACAAATAAAGATGTAATAAAGTGAAAAAGGTGACAAAGAGGAGTGGATCGATGCACGTGGTGTGTGGTGTTAATTTTGAGATCGGAATACTTTGGATCTGATGCCTCCCAGTTTTATATTTAATTACTGCAAAATTGAGATCAGGCAGCTACAATGAGAGAATGTTGCTTTGCCTCTCCATCAAACCTATAAACTCACTCTTTAATCCCATACTTTGAATAAACTTTATTAATCTTAAATATTTATTATAAATAATACTTTGTGCAATTTTGACATAATTTAGCTAAGTTCATGAGATTAATAAAATTATGTCAAGTTTTGAGTAGAAAATATATAGTTTTGAAAGAATGTCACGTGTCCTTATCACGATCCTTAGATTCAACGGGACAGACCTAGCAATCAAAAGCAGAAAGAGCTAACAACAACAGTTTGACTAAAAAAAAGCTATAATGAATGACATTATACTTAAATCAAAACTAGTTTAATAATTGATCCAATAGCGGCTAGCAAGTTTACTGATGTCTTTGACGACACAATTTTTATGATACAAGGCGTTGAAATTTACCACAACCTCTAAGAGAGAATATAAGAAGAAAAAACATCTAAAAAGTAGCTCACTATTAGGGATTGAAGGATGATATCGTAAGGTCCCATAGAGTGATGTGAATCCATAACTACAATGTTTATAATAAACCATTGTCGTCTTACATTTAACGAATTATAAGCACAAAATTATAATATGATAAAGGTCGAAAATTTAACACCTAAGGTTATAATTAATTTAAGATTAACAACCATTTTGTTTTAAAGTTTTATTCATTAAGAACACGAATCGATTGTTTTTATCTTGAAATAGAGTTAGATTTATATTATTAAAGCAAACTTGTAGCTAGAATCACATATTTGTTCCCTAAGAAGGAGCATTTTCAATAAAATAAATGATACACTAAATATTTCATTATTAATCAACTCAAATGGCATACTTTTTACGGCAATAGAATAATATAACTTTATGAGCAAATCGAACGATCATAGTGTCTACACGCTCCTATCTTCAAATTAAAAATAACAATAATAATTAAATCAAGCACTTGCATATGGAGGGATCATAGTTTGGTAGTTTGAGTTTATTTGGCTCAAGCTTGGTATGTGTATCATTCCAAATGTTAAGTTAAACATATGGGTTTGAACCCACAATATCACTCAGAAAATACAACAATTTAATCTTAAATGTTAACGTACATTTGTGATTTGTACTTTTTCATTAACTCTTTATTTCAAATTAATTACTGTTTAACACAAAACATTATTTCAATTTGGTGAAGGGTCCATATGTTTGGATCTTAATCACACATTAGGCATGTTACACATTAGGCATGTTATTGAACAAGTTTATATGTTCTTCCCTTAAAGCTGAATCCGGTGAATGTGTGTACGTATGTATGTACGTGTTATATGTATAAAAAGTGTGACCGGACCACTATACATAATTTTATAGTTTTGAGTCATGGTCTTAAAGATGAACCAGATGCATGTGTATTGGGGTTCAAATTTGGATGAGTACAGTCTTAGTTGATCAATTTGGTGTGATGAATTGACAAAGGGGCTTTTTTGTAAATTTAAGTCGCACTTTTTTTGCATTTCGAATAGGTTAATCCTCTCTCTAGAATGATACTTTTCGGTAAACTTTTGAAGGGTTTGATAATCACTAAAACTTGCAGGGATTAAAGAGAGATACATATATTAAACCCATGCTTTCATTAGGATTATAAATTTACAAATGAAGGAATATGTCCCTATTTATAGTCACTCAAAGGTGTCTTCTACCCTTGGTGTCGGTTGGTAGTTTAGCCACCATAACTGCCATTACTTAGGATATAAAAATACAAGTTTTAATAATAAAACGTATGCTAAATCATAATAGTCTAAAATTCTTCCTTCTATTTTTTATTTGTCCTTTCATGCTTCATAATAAGATGGATCTTCCTCATTGACAAGATCACTTTCTTCTTCTTCTAGTCATTTAATAAACACTTTTTTCTTTTCTTTGTTGCAACTTTTGATATTCATAACCACATTTAGTTGTTTAATTTTTACATGGCTTTACTTGCTTACTTCTTGTAATTTTGTTCATGCTTTGCCACACAAATCTTCTTTCTATTGCTTTCTCACAGAGGTTTAGGTTGCCACACACGTTGAATTTGCCACATAAGTCGAATTTTTTGCTACTTTTTATGAACCACACAGGTTCAAATTCTTGCTATTTTGCCACACATAACTAACTCACATAGGACTTTCTTGCTAGGTTGCCACACAAGATTTTCTTGCTTGCTTGCCACACAAGACTTTCTTGCTTGCTTACCACAGAGGACTAAACTTGCTACTTGAAACAAGATGGTTTCTTCTTGCTTGGTACTTGCTTCAAGAAAACTAGCTAACATGAGTTTATTTGCTCCCAACCAACTTGCTAATTGGATCTTGTGTTCCTGACCTACTTGCTAATTAGGTTATATATGATGTCGACCGACTTCCTAATCAGGTTTTTTATGCACTAACTTGCAAAACTTGCTATACTCAACGAACAAAAGTTCAAAATTTTCTTGCTATACTCAATAAGTCACAAAGTCTCGGAATCATTTACTAGTTTTTTTCAACGAACCACGAAAGGGCTTAGAGTATCTTATTACTTCTTGTACGAATAGTTGTTATTCGATTTAATTTGCTATGTGAACCAACAAAGGTTCGGGTTTAAAATGATCTTGCTAAGTTTTAAAAGGAAATCGTTTGAATTTCCATTAGTCAAACTAATTAATTTTGGCTTTACTTTAAAAATCAAAAAATTATTTGATTTTCCTTTAAAATTTTGTTCCACAAAAAAGTTTTCTTTTAATATTTAATAAAGTTAAACTTTTTTTACTTTTCTTTTATACAATCTTAACACCAAAAGAGTTTTCTTTTAAACTTTTTGTTTCACTTTCTAGAGTTAAATTACCAAAATATCCGGTGAATCCTTCTTGCCATATTCGATCATTTAAATCATATCAATTTGCACGGCCTTTTGATTTCTATCTTCTTCTAATGAAGTTCCCTGACAATTTGTTTTAATAATCGAATACTTGATCAAGAAACTAACTTGATTTCGTTGTTCTCTTTTCGATTGTGATGTGGGTTCAGAAAAAATAATCTTGATCAATCTTTGATTTAATTTTTAGTAGCGACTTTCGTACTTTGATTCTTAGAGAAACTTTTAAGTTATTGGATTTGAACCAATAAATTTGGTTTTAACGAGTCTCTGTATTCGTTTTGACTCGCCAAAACACGCCACTACTACAAAGTTGTTAATACATGACGTGCAAAAAAAAATTACGCGCAATTTCGCGTGTCATAAAAATTATGTCGCTTATTAAAAAAATTACAGAAGAAATGACACGCATTTTTGCGTGTCATCTTTTTCCGTCATGTTTTAAAAACTCACACCCGTAGTTCAATTCCCCCCCCCCCCCACCCCCCCACCCTCCGCATCCTTACTAGATTTCATGCCCTAATTTCTCCCCTAATTTCACGACGACTACTCGCAGCCCTCCATCCCAGCGTCTTTGGCCGCCTATCGCCGCCCTCTGTCACTGCCTCTCCGCTTATTGCCACCCTCCATCACCATCTCTCTGCCTTGATTTTACGTTGCACAACGATTTGGTGTGTGAAAATAGTTTATAGAAGAAGTTGATTCGCACCGGTCTGATGAGTGATTCATTCCATTTCGAAGCTTTTGAGGTCCCTAGCTTTCAAAGGAGTAATCAATGGTGTAGCACAAGGTATACACATTCTAATTCCCATATTTATCATTGATCTATCATGTGATGATGTTTGATTCCAGATAATGATGGTGTTCCTTCTGTGAATGAGGGACAAAGTTAAAGGACTTTGTATTATGTTTAGTGAACCAGAGACAAAGTTAAGGGACTTTGTATTATGTTTAGTACCCTTTTTGAGACTTTGGATAAGGTGACATTATAAAGGCGGTATGGTATGTTTTTCAACTTATTGTTAAAGCACATTTTCTGTATGCATATAAACTTATTGTTATGCAAATTCTTATTGTGATACCATGCAATGATCTATGCTTTGTTATATGATTTTTCATACATAAGCTGTATTCCTTTGATTTTTTTATTTTTCTTTTATTGAATCCACATAATAAATGGAAGTTTCATATAAAGTTACTGAAGTGAAAATATTAGCATGCATCTTTTATTTAAACTTTGTTGACCTGAAACTTAAAATAGACATGAAGGAGATACAAAATTCTTAATATTATTTCAGCAAAAGTACCTTGAATACAGCTGACTTTAGAAGAAATTCAAAGTTTAGCAGATGTCAAAGCTTAAAGGTAAGCTCACAACATGGTAATCTATTATGTATACTGCAGGGTCAAAATCAACGGATAAGAGAAAGCATTTGGGTGTAGTTTTTATGTATGCTGCAGCTTCTTTCTGATCTGGAGTTTTGATTTGTACATGATTTAAATGCATCTATTTTTTCAAGGGCGTCTGAACAAGTTTCATGAGTATTTTAATCATAAGGTATTTTTGCTACTAGAACTTTATTTGAGAATTTCTCCATTGTGATGTAATTTGTGGTTAGTTTTTTAAAGAGCGTTGACATTTTCTATTGGTTCAATCTGTTTTGAGTTTTAAGCATCGACCCGTTCTATTCGTTTCCATTTGGGTGATTTGTATAAAATTTCCATTAGGTTGCTAGAGTTCCATATTTTTAATTGATGTTGTCATGGTTTCTCTTAATCTATCCGTTTCAGTAGTTGGAGTAGCTGATTCATACTTATGGTAGGTTCAAAAGTTAAGAGAAATATTAATAAATATTATACATTGATAAGAAAATTAAGATATAATATTATAATATATGCCTATGCTTGAGATCTCTAGCAAACTTACATGGGTCATTGTTAAAAATCGGATCTTAATCATAATTGGTGGCAAAATGAAAATTGGATAACAAATCATGACGACCAACTTACTACTAATGATTTTTAGTGCATGTTTATGAGGAGACTAAGGGTAAAGGCAGAGATGTTGTGATTGTTCTTATAAGTCTGTTTATCTTCTTGTGTACTGATATGTTTTTGTTATATGAAGTTAAAATTATGAATGCAAATAAACAAATGTAGTCCGGTAACTATTTGATTTCGTGTGTGTATGAATCATTGATGTTTTGTTTTCCCCTTATATATCTTGTCTTTGTTTTTCAAACCAGGGAAGCAGAACATTATTGTCACACCCCCGCTTATAGCGGAAACACGAGCATGTAACGGACGGGATCGTCATAACACATTGTTAATTAATAGAAAACATTAAATGATATAATAAATGTCATGACGTCACCCGACACAAATGGTGACTTGTGTCGTAGTTAGTCAATTCACGACAACATAGTCAAACAAGCATAATTCAAATGAATTCCCACAACCCGGGAACAAGTATAAGTAAAACAATATCCATAATAACAAAACAAGTCAATAATCATAGTTCGTAATGTTAAATCAAGCCCAGCTCGAACTCCTTAAGTCGTCACTAAGGCATCATCATTTGCTAACATTGATTGATGTTACCTGAAAAGATATGCTCAAAAAGGTTATAGGCAAGACATATGTGCATAAAGTTATAGGCAAGCAATATCACATGTGAACACGAGCCTCACAACTACACCTATGACAAACCACACAGATCTTGTCGGAACATATTCACCCTAGGGCCCGTCCGTGGCCACTGTTAGTCCCAACTAGTTTACTAACAAACAAGGATGGGGGTGTCAGCCCAATAGTACTGTCAATACCTGTCCGTCGGCTCCAACACCGGAGTTAAATAGTTGTGAATAAAGAATCACACAGAAAACTCATGCATGTACAAGATATCTACTTACCAACAATAAACACAATAGTCCCAAAATAAAAAGAGTTCACAACATAAAAAGGGTGAGCATACTTTTCCCCCTGAGTTTTATAAATAATTGTAATGAAAAAGGGGCCACGAAACTCACTTTGAACGATTTGGAAATAAAGCAACAACAGCTTTTAAAGATGCGAGCACAACGATCAACTACCTACAATTAGTTGTCACTTAATTCTTAAAATGCGTCTAGAGAGAGTAGAGGTATTCGGTCGGTTTCGGGTTCGACGCGCGACACACACACACACAACATATGCATACCATTTGTACAATCCTAACACGCTATAGTTAAAAAGAAGATAATAGCGATAGTAATATAACAATACCAATAATATTCATAATAACAATAATACTAATAATGATGATGATGATGATAATAATGATAATAATAATAATAATAATAATAATAATAACATTAATAATAACATTATAATAATAATAATAATAATAATAATAATAAATAATAATAATAATAATAATAATAATAATAATAAAACAAACAATCCACACTCACACACTCTTCCACACACAACACAAAAACAAACCGTAACATATATATATATATATATATATATATATATATATATATATATATATATATATATATATGCGCATATGCTCACATTCAAGAACCCTACTAGCACACACTAAAACATATTTTTGAGCTCACTTATATATATATATATACATATACATACATACGATAGGTACACACATATATATATATGCAATCGATTCACACTTATATATATATATATGTATATATATATATATATATGAAATCAATTCACACACACACATATATATACATTAGATCAATACACACACACACTACACACACTAACACACACACATTGCATATATATATATATATATGTATATACACACACACACTGAAACACACACACACACACTGAAACACACGCACACACACATCGTATACACACACACATCGAAATAAACACACACACCGAAACACACACATATACTCACACACATTATACACGCACGCACACTAAAACACACGCACACACACACACTGAAACGCGCACACACCCACACACTGCTTCACGAACACACACACATTACACACACACACACTGAAAAACACGCACACACACCACACAACACACACAACCCACCCGCACTCACATTGCACACATTGCACTCGGCGCACACAGCAGCCAAAGGCTGCTCTGTTGTTTCTTTTGAGTAACAACAACCCGAGACCCGCACACACTAGAACACGTACACACACACACTGCTCGCACTCACGAATCACACACCCAAACACACACACTAAAACGCACCCATAAACAAAACACACACACTACACACACCCATTGCACACACACATTCTCCACCATACACACACAATATACATATACCTGCAATGCATGTATACACACAACCACAACCGAAAGCCACACACCCGACACACACTGTAGCCGAAGGCTGCTGTGTGTGGCTTTCCGGAACAGTAAGCACACACACACCATCGCACGCACTTCCTTAATTCATACATACATAAACATATATACAGGCATACGCATTCACCACCGAAACGCGACCGAACACCACCGAGCGTAATCGAAACAGAATTCAAATGATTACTAACTTCTTACCTTGAACGAGGTTGGGGGGGGGGGGGGGGGGGCGGTGATCAGTTCCTCTCCTCGGCAACTCGCGATGGCCGAACGGTGATCGAGCGGTGGCTGAAACTGTGGAAGACGGCGGAGTTGCACGGCGGAAACGGCTCGACGGTAGTAGGGTTTTCGGGAGGGTGAAAACGATGGTTCACGACATATATATATATAAATTTGATAAGTTACACTTTGGACCCTTTAACTTTAATTTAATTATTCCCTAAAGTTTAGTTAAATTACAATTTAAACCCTAAACTAATTAATAAATATAATAACAATAATAATAATAACAACAACAACAATAATAATAATAATAATAATAATAATAATAATAATAATAATAATGATAATAATAATAATAAGAAGAATAATAATAATAATAATCATGGCTCTGATACCACACAAGACAGGATCTTATGGGACAAAGAGCAAAAACCCAATTTATTTGTAAAAAATATAAACAATCTTTTAATAAGTCTGAGCAGAAATCAGGATTCGAAAGATAAGGTTGGTTGTTATAGGCAATTTTACTCAGCCACTTTTCAGGGGGTTAATATGTGACCAGTAATGGACAGACCCTTAACACGCCACGACGCTATCTTGGCTTATGGGCTAAAACGGGTCCCCACGCGGTCGGCCGCCCACATTAACACCCTGAATGGTAATAATAATAATAATAATTATAATAATAATATTAATACATTTTGTTATTTTATCTTATTTTACTTTATTTTATTTTATTATATATATGTATATTTTAAATCTACGCATGACTAGAAACTAATACCCAACTTATTAAAATAAGTCACCATAGAATCACATATTAATTTGAATAATTTATACGAAACTAACGAGTCTTAGGTTAATTAACGGACCTGAGGTGACGGATGTCATAATTATCATCCACGTTGCTTTTGATATGTGGTTTAAAGGTACGACATAAATGGTTTTCTTCGGTTTTGGGTCTTTGGAATGCTTCATTGGGTGATTGGTTTGTTATGTAGATTTCATAAATCACTTTGCTACCTTTGGATTGCTGTAATTTTGTTGTGGCTCATAATCATTGTTCACATCCCATACTTGATGCATTTTTGGATTGTTTGTTCTTTTTAATTGCTCCTCCTATGTAGTTATATGGTTTCCATATGGTTTGGGTTTTCCTCATTGTACACATTGCCTGATTCCTACATGTTTTACTTGTTGGTTACTATTAGTTTACTTTGTAAAGTGCATTTTTCTTTACTTTCTCAGATAACCCATTGTTTGACCCCCGCATTCTTCATCCTAGGTTGGCGTTGGTTTTATTGCTAAACAATGTGTTTTGGTGTGTAAAATTGGTTATAGTACAATCTCATGTGCAGAAGCAAAGTTGCTCATATTGTTATATCAACATCGGATCTTTTTTAGTTCATATTTATAACTACTAAGTCGTTTATTTCATCAGTTGTATTGTTTTTGATGTTATACCATTTGTTATATCAAAAGGATGCTAGCATTCCAATTCAATGGCAGTGATACCACGACATCATATGGACTGGGCTAAGCATCCGGAAGGTATTAACTATAATTAGCCTCAGAAGGTGTTTTGGTTAGATTTGATTATGTTTTTTAGATGCAATTGTTTAGCTTTAATTGTTTATTTGCAAGTTCTATGCTTGCTTTTGGGAAAGAGTTGAAAGACAGACACATAGAATAATGGCAAGGGTATTTTGCATTGCATATCTTTGAAATATTTTCCATTTCTCGCAAAATATCATAGCAATTTTAAAATCAAAATCAGATTCGAGTAGCAAAAGATATCATTAAAAAGCATGCTTCATAGAAGACAAGTACAAAGAATAATTAATTGCCAAATTGATCAAAGCATGTTATACCGAAAGAGGATGACATTGTTGGTATTCTTGAAATAGATAATTGCAAAAACTTAGGGGCGTTCGGTTCACGAAATTCATAGGAATTGAAATTGGTATTGAAATTGTATGATTCGTCAACCAAAATTATGTTTGGGTGAACAATGAGAGAGAATGTTTTACCTCAACTTTTTTTGATTGTGGGATTTTAATATTCCTTCCACCTAGAGAAGGATTTTAAATCCTACAACCAAAGGAAATTTGAGGTAAGACATTCACTCTCATTGTTCACCCAAGCACAATTTTGATTGACAAATCACATAATTTTGATTGTCAAATCACACAATTTCAATACCAATTCCAATTCCCGTAAATTCCTATGAATTCCGTGAACCGAACGCTCGCTTAGAGAGTACTTAACAGAGAATTCTCTCATTACACATTTCATTATATGCACAAACCGATTGTATGACTCAGTAATAAATTGTTTGTCCAGTCACATCGTGCGGGCTCCCCACTATATGCATATATGACTGTCTAATTGATATATATGCATATATGACTGTCTATGTTGATATATGTTTTTTAATTGATTTGGTGACTAAGTAGTTGAATTTTGTTTAATATGTGGGACTTGGAAATTTGGGTGATTTTGTTAGAAATTGTGAAATAGAGGTTGTTAGTTCATCAACTTGGATGGTCCAAATTCACAAGTTTAATTTGATGATATTGTTTTTTTTTTCTAGGTTGTAGTAGGTAAACCTGAATACACTGACGTTGATTTGGATGCAATTCGCAAAGAGTGGTCTTGTTATGTTTTAAATTTTATTTATGTGTAGGGCTACATTATTAAACAATTGAATGAATTTATAACTTTATATATTTGCAAGTGAAGCTGTAACAACTTAATAATTTTTGCTAGTATTTAATTAATTGAATTTGATTTTGCTGTTATTTGATGATTATTGATTTATAATTTTATAAAAAAAGCAGGTAAATTTATAATAAAAAAATATATATGTTACAAAGCTGTTAAATTTATGATGGGCATTGCGTATCATGTTTAATGCGTCATAAAATTCACAAAGATGACGCGCACATGCTCGTCATTTGTCATTTAGGACTACCCCTTCCTTGACACGCATTGTGCGTCATCTACCGACCGTCATAAAATGCGCATCATCTTCTGCCCGTAATAAATATATGACGCGCATATGCGAGTCATCTTTCATTTATGACTACCCTTTCCTTGACGCGCATATGCGCATCATCTGACCCCAAATATGACGCGCATTACGCGTCATCTATTGTAGTTTTTCTAGTAGTGCGCCATAGTTTTCAGTTTCCGATTGGTTTTTTGGTGAAATAATTCTGGATTTCAAATCAACAATCATTGTGATTGATTGATGACTCTGAATCGATACTCACTTCTTGTTATTGATTTGGTTCCAATTCTTGAGTCTTTGTTTTTACTTGCAAAACAAAGATGAAGATTTTTATTATTTTGATTCAATGATTCATTATTCTTTCACACGGTTGGATCGATGGGAATAAGATTCTGATGCTAATTAAAGAGTTTGATGATCACTAAAACTTGCAGGGATTAGAGATTGATTCATATATTAGGATCATAAGTATATAAATAAAAGGGTTTGTATATACTTATGGTCATCGAAACGGTGTCTTCCACTCTTGGTGTTGATTGGGAGTTTAACTATCATAGCCACCTATTGTATACATATTAATACAAAGTTTAGTAAAAAAAATTATGTTAAATTGTAACTAGTCTAACAAATTTGTGGAAGTCTTGAAAGCTTTAGATGTCATTTGATGATATGTAACTTTTTTAGTTTTTAAAACTAATGAAATCGTTTTAAGGTTGGTGTGACGCCCCACCCGAAACCTGGACGAAAGTGCACACTTGATACAACTTGCAGCGAAAGCAAACTGAGTTTTCATTTCAAACTTACAACATTTAGAGTATAATACATTATTTAATTACAATATAAAACAACTATAAACTACTACAGCTCTAGATTTCACTGTCTACTTATTGTTCCTAGAGTAGTCTCAATGGTTAACTGTGATACATATACTCAAAAAGACGTCAACTAATATTGGAGAGCTCATGCTATGCAGTTTAAAAAAATTTAACCTTAACATGCATACAATATGGGTTGTGATATTTGGGTCTATAGGCATAGTTCCTTCCCTGGTTTTATCAAAACCACCGACAGCGTGCTTGTTAGACCCTCCCAGTTGTTAAATAGGTATGAGCATGTGCCTAACGCATACAAGGAACCCTATCTTCTTTTTAGCCAGTTCGACACACCCTATTAAATATGAGGATCCTGTATACCCCTACCGAATCGTGCATATTTGTAAGCATTATGATTATTACCAGTACAGACACAACGAGTATATTATTACAGTTTTAAAAACAGTCATGATAACTCACCTGTTTAACAGTTGCTCAACAATTGATAATCAATTCCTAGTACGATCTGATGATATCTCAAAGTCCTGATACATTTTAAGTAATCCTAGGTTAGGCGATGGTACAACTAACTAGTCATTGTTATGGTTGGATATTAGTTAGCGTTATCTTGTTTAAGCATGGATAATCAGTCCATAACCAACTAAGCCTAGGCTACCTATAACCCAACCCTAACAATAACCCTAACGCCTAAAATAATAATACTATACTAATACTAATCCTAATAATAATCTACGGTAATTTGATGTAGAGTCTCCCAACTCACGCTCTACTTGAGCTCCAAAATTAACTAATAACAACACCCAAAGGGGTATCGAGTACTCTGAATTCTCTTTATACTAGAGCGTTTTCAAGAAAACTTATATTCTAAATTCAATCTTAAGGTTCTTATTTATAAGTAAGCAGACAGACACCTCAAATTCAGGCGATGTGGGATGAGATTGAGCAGTGTGGCTGCTTGCTTACTTATTAACCAGTCTGCTTGCTTAATTATAATTAATTCAGCTGTTTACTTCGTTTTTCTCTCATAACTTCTAAAATATAACGTTCTATAAAATTTTGACTACGTCATCGGGACGAGCTTATTTTTCTCTACTAGTTGACCTAAGTTTCGTTAAAAATGAAGTAAGATCGAAAATTAAATATTTTATTATTATCTAACGATTTCTTAAAATAGTAAAACCTTGACGTCACATGTCATCATCCAAATAGTCATCTTGCTCATACGGCAATATATGAAAGAAAATTTTCATATTTCGCGTATGTATAACTATAACATTAAGGTTTGGGGTATTACAGTTAGGGGTTGGGTCCAATAACAAGGTCGTTTGGAGTTAAAGTGATGAAGTTTCACTTGAGGTTAAAAGTTCATGTGCTGCCTATGATGGTTTTATGTTTGATGTAGATTAGGTAGAGTGAAGTGTAGACTAACATTTAACCGTTAGAAAAATATAAATTTTGTTTATAAGGGTAGGCATATATTATATGTCATGTGTTTTTCTGAATTAATCTAATATAACTTGATTTTTAGAGGAGTGTAAATTCTTTGTTAGGAAAAAAATGAGTATAGGATAGTAAGATACCATACAGATCTCAAGTTTTCAAAATGTCATAGTTAGTTATACTTAAAATACTAGTCTTTTTCTCTTTAAGTAATCTTGAAAAGAAAATATGAATATCAAGTCTTACATGTTTATAACGGTGTACCAACCTCAAGTCTAACATAAGTCATAAATTACTTAAAATTAGAAATATAAAAGAAAAAGATAGTTAATTATGTGGTTTGTCCGTGTGGTATACTCATATTACAAGATTTGTCATAACTTTTAAAAAATTGCATCCTTAATCCAAAGAGTTTTATAAAAGAAACACCGATGGTCCTTGACTAGAATAGCCGTTAATTTTCTCAGTTAAATGGGTACGAAAAAACCAATATACCCGTTATTATTAAAAGTAAAAAAACTAAAATTAAAAAATAGATATAATATGGTCCCAATCCCAATAAAAACTACTCTCCCATCTTCTTCCCAATACCACCATCACCACCTTAAGCCCCGACTCCACCACCATCTATCTATGGCACTGCCACCACAACCACCCCCACCATAACCGCCACAACAATCCTAAACCAAGAGGGTAGAAGCGATATATGTCACACTCCAACAAAAGAGGCTGATCATTACAACTGAATATCAACAAACACAACAAAAACCATGTATGTAATAATATCGAGCTATTGGTGTACACGAATAATAATAAAATAAGTTTTTTATACGCCGTAATCACATTTTGAATTTTAGATGCACGTTATACATTTCCACTCGGTTCGTGAACTTGAACCCACTCGTTCCCGAAGTCATCAGCTTGATTGACCACCTTTGATCAACAGTTGACAACGTTTGACTTTTATTGACTTGGTAGGACCTGTGACCAAACAACCTTATTCTCACGACCAAACACTGATAGTTTATAATCATGTAACCAAACACCACAAAACCGTTAACCTTGTTATCAAATGTCACTATTGAGACCTTGTAATCATGTATCAGCACAAATCATAATTGCCATCACTAACCACCTTAACGTGCCATCTGCAGCCACCACTCTCGTGACCGGCGCCGCTTGTTCACCGGTATAGAACTTGTGTAATCTTCACATGTGTAATCTTATCTAATCAATGAATAGAACTTGAATTCTCACTTGAAACTGGTAGATTTGGTTGTATAACACACATGCAGATGGGGATAGGGTTGCCTACGAGCTCACTGGGGTAGCCGGAATCCAACCGGAACCCTTATCACAACTACAAGTACCATACCTTCACAACCACCATCACCGCCATTCACCTGACTGTCATACCAACCGCCACACAGCACCACCGCCTTTAAGGTGGCTAGAAGTACCACAACCATTACCATCGAGACCTTATAGCTGAAACATCACTGTTGCTGCTTGCTTTAGCATCTGTTGGTCATATGATTATATATCATTTACAACCTAAAACTTATCTTTAATTTATTTAATGAATTTGATTATTGTAGACAATTCGAGGGTTATTTTTATTTGTAATTATAAATGCTAGATCTTAAACCAATTTATTTGTTATACTTTTATCATTTTCAAATGTTACGTGCTTATCGGTATATCTTTGTTGTCAATCGAAATTGCGTGGTTGTGTCTATAAGTTATTAGTGTTTGTACAGTTCTTGTAAAATTCATTCGATTAATTTTCCATTCATAATGTAATAATACATTCATACAATATTTTTTTACTATATATTTAATTATCATGTTGGTTTTCGATTATTGCAAGATATCGATTCGTAATTAAACGTTTAACGGTTTACATGCAATTTCTTGTTGCGTGCTTGCCTTGACTCAATCGAATCTCAAGGATTACAAAATATTTTATTAAACATCATAAAATAATATTTTTTGGATTGGATTTTCATACTGAGCTTTAGTTGGGCTGTTTCATTTATTGGGCTATACAAAGTTTAGACCAAATTAAAAAAAAAGTAAGGCCCACATTATGGGGTTGTCACAAATTCACAATATAAATAAGTAAATCACAATTCTTAGCGCACGAAAAAATATATCACAATCAAACTTGGATTCAAGTTACCCACACGAGTATTAAAATATCCCTTAACTCATACATCTTATTGATATGGCTTTAATATGCCCGACCGCTTTAGTTTGGTTTTTACCTGTGTCCAAACCTGTTTTTACGTCACAAATTTGATTGTTGGGTAGAGCTGCCTGAATCAAGTTTCTAGCCCATACCGGTCCAAGTTTAGTCAAAAAAAGCTAAAACCAAGTTGCGTCTGAAACTTGGTGGTTTGACTAGCTTTAAGACCGGATTTGAGTCTGGTTTGCCCGGGTTCCAACCAGTTGCAACCTATACGGATACAAACCGATCTCAACTCTACGGTTCGGTCTATTCCTAACCGCCTCTTTCAAAAACGACTCCTGTTTGGGTTCAAAACCTGTTTTTTCCATCACTACCACTACTTAATTTAAGAAAACAAATCAAATATAAAAACACACACTTCCTTTCATACATTAATAAATAGTCCATTGGGCTTTAAGGCTGAATGAAAAACATATTATATCCAGTAGGCTTAATCAGTTAACGGGCTAATAACATGAACTTTCTATCATCTATTCGCTGAGGGAAAGAACCAAGAAGCCATTGTTGATGATTGATTGATCATCTCTATCTCTCTCACACACACACACAAACACACACACACACACAGTAAAAGTGTAAAACACACACACAGAGATCAACGATGGTAAGAGAAGTATCGGAAAGCTGTATGGATGGTTTGTTAACGGAGATCGTATCGTCCTATTGCAACCGATTTTACGCCAATAAGCCGGAGCTTGCTGCTCGGAGAATCGAAGCAATCGGCTATCAGGTCGGCCACCAGCTCTCCGAAAGGTATCAATCAATTACACATAAACACAATTACGCGTAATAGTACTAACTTTAAGCTGAATTTGTGTTAGTTTGTACGAATTGTTTTAGGTTTGTAAGATTGAAGATCAATTTCATAGAGTGATGTAGTTTTTGAAGCCTATTTGTGTTTTTTTGATCTTGATCTTAAGGTGTTTTGAGCATAGATGAACGACGGTACATGTATATCTAAGTTAGGGTTCGTTCTAATTGAATAACTATGATGATTATGGAAAATTAGGAATTTTGGATTGTGAACCATTGGATTTGTTGACTTTCATAGTAGAGATGCATATCCAAATTGAAGAATGTTAGGTCAGTTTTTTGTATTAATTTGTGTTCTTGTTTATAATTCTTGAGAATCATTCAAGGTTCTACATATGTAGTTTTGAGTTATATATTTTATATAATTTTGTTCTCTACATCAATCCTCTTAGTTTTATATAGCATAATTTTTATGTTTGGTTTCTTATTTAGTTACAAAATTCATATACAGGATCATCTTTTTAAGAATCTGATTGTCCTCTAGAAGCCTTTCAAGTTCCAAGGATTTAGTTCTTTTAGCCATGTCCCTTGGCATAATTTCAAGAAAGGAGACCTTTCGTAAATGTCTGTTGAAACTTACCAAATTGTCTAAATCCTCGCTATCTTTCAGCTATCTTTTCCACTATTCGGTGTTTAAATTAAGGGCACAATGCAATCATCAGTAGTGAATTCTTGTTACTTCTTCATTATTGTGCATGAAATTCGCTTTATTTATCCACTTTATTTATAGAAAACAACCACGAATACGTTCTCTGAAATACCTTTTGGATTTGAATTGCGCATTTAAATGCAAGCTGCGTTAAAGAGGACTTTGTTGTCTTACAAAATTTCAGTTTCTTATCATTTTACTAACTTCTAAAACCACCCAAACTTGCTATGGATGGCAACTGGTTAGCAACGTAGCATATCTAGGATCACTCTTGTTATATCATTTTTTTAGTTGACACCTGCATAGAGAGCAAACACTTTTCAGAACGTACGAAGTTTGGGATCATGTACTTTCCTTATATATACACGTAAAAAATTATGGTTTCACAACGGATTATATCTAGCTAGTTAGTTTCATATTGGCAATCAAGCTTTTTCTCTTATATTGCTTTCCTTCTACACTATTGTGGATTGTTGCTGAGTTATGATTCTGGTTAGATATACAATCGAGCGGCCACGATTTAATGATCACCTGGAGGCGATCAAGTTTATCTGCAAAGATTTTTGGTATGAGCTCTTCAAGAAGCAGATAGACAATTTAAAGACTAACCACAGAGTAGGTTTCTGACCCTGGATTCTACAAATAGAATTTATTATGATTTGTGGGAGATGGATATGGTGACTTATTTATTGAACTTTTTTGTCGCAGGGTACATTTGTGTTGCAGGATAATAAATTCCGCTGGCTTTCACGCGTATCAGTGGACCCGTCTGTTGAAATTTCTGGTGCTGGTCAAGAACCTACCGCCATGTCAGAAAACAAATCAGCACAAGCAACTGGGATGCATCTCTACTTCCCCTGTGGAATTATAAGGGGAGCACTTTCGACCTTGGGAATTCCTTGTTCTGTTACAGCTGATATTTCAAATCTTCCTGCCTGTAAGTTTTCAAAATCCATCCGACTCAAAAAATCTAGGACAGCTAATGTGAAAACACGGAAACTATGAGGTCAAGTGCGTCTGCGTGATATTCAATTGGGATAGCTTAATCACATGATCCAATATTCTAGGCATGTCTTTTAATTTATCGTAGTCTAACAAGATGGTTTTTTCACAACCTGACGTGCAGGTTCATTTGTGATTCGGATAAAGGTGTAGCTATCTTGCTACAAGAGTTTAAAATGGACCGAGAGGTATTCCTGATCTCCAAACCAAGCTCTATGTTTCCTGTTTTTCCATCATGATCATGTAAGTATCCAAGTTTGCAGACAAGTAATTTAGCTGTAATTAGAAGTCAGTGAATCTTCATATCTTTTTTATGGGCTCTAATAAAAATTGATACTGGTTGTTCCTATATTACCCTGTCATAAGCTCACAAGAGCTGCAAGTTTGTTGCAATCTACATAAAATAATTCTTTCTTGTTTAAATAGATTCAGTTGGTTGTTCCCGATCTGGAGAGTATTTTTCTCGATCTGGTATCAACCTGCTAGGTGAGGGCACAAGGGTGGACGAAATGGGAAGGATGGGTAATGGGTCAAAACGGGTGAGATTAATAGATGACATTACAATTACAGTCTTTGCCCATCTGCCAATCAATTTAGTGATCATTGAAACTCATGGTTTGATTGATCCCACCATCTAACCCTTCCAATGGTGTTTACATGTTTGGGTATGAACAACTTTGTGTCATGAAATGCTATCTGGACTGTCGCTTTGCAGAAACTGATCCAGACTGGCATGAAATTGTCCCGAACCTGCAGTCTATGGTTCGGTCTGCGGTCGGCTGTTTGGCAAAAAGTTGGCTGATGTTTTAGTGTGTATTTTATCAATTTTTGATTTTTTTTATGGAAGCGTAGTCATAATATGTTTTCTCATTCTTCAAAACTTTTGGTTGGTATATAACTACGAGTGACTAATCACTTTTTAGCCTTTGGTTATAGAAAAGGTGAAATATTAGTGAATAATTGCGATTTACTGAGTGAACGAGATGCTAGAGTGTCTTCTCATTCATGGGTGGATCAATCGTTTGGGGACTCAAGGTGAAGTAAAAAATATGAAATCATTTTCAAATGTCGTCGTTATAACCATCATTTATTATCAGGCTTGGATCCGACAATAATAAACTAAATGTGACATTAGATCATTCGGGTAATGACCTGATTGTATATGGTTTCTATGTAGCATATGTTTATTTAATACGAATTTACACGTGGCATAAAACTACAGACAAGACATAGTTACTATTCATCGTTTTCTTTTTTACATTTACATGGAGGGCACTTAACCAAAACTCAAAAACTATATATGAAAGAATGCTACAGAACATAGGGCATGATGTTATATATTTAATGAGTAGTGTGAGATGTTGGGTCTAATGGTAAAGTTGGAGTTAAACTAAACTCCTCATGGTTTAAACATTCGAGTGAAACTAATGACGAGTTGGTGTATAGAATTAAAAGTAAGATAAGTGTGTGATTTTCCGTTCTAAAAAATATATATATTTATTAATGAGTTCAAAATATGATAATAACTAGCATTTTCCCTTGCATTAAACAGCGAGAGACTGGGAGTTTGGTCGTTTTCTCCATGCCTCGGGGCGTGAGTTTGGTTGTTATCGCTTCTGCTCGTAAAAACCTCAAAAGCGAATACTGAAATCGGTTTTTATAATACCAATATTATTAATGATGTTTTTCGCTAATAATTGAATCGGTTCGTCACAATATTGCAATAGTAATTGCATTCATTATATCTTTTGATTACAAGAAAATACTTGATTTTCAATACAACCCTGTTTAAATAAAAACTTTAAGCGTTGAAAAAAATATTAAAGACAGTCACACATTTCGTTTCTTAATAAAATTAACTACAAAAATTATTGCTAAAAAGGGAAATTATTAGAAATTGAAACATGTTTATAGCATAAAATTTATATAGTATGAGCTATGAAATGGAAATTAATAAAAATTAACCCATAAAACTTGCGTGACAAAATTATAAAGATCAAAGTTTAATGTTTAAATTTAAAAAAGAAAAACAAAGCTTACTATTCTGTAGTTATACTATACAATTTATATAATATAAAAACGTGTTTTATGTTGACATTAACCAGATTAACCTCGCGAAGATAATATTAACTATATTGGCCCATAAAAAGTATTGATGATTTCTAATTAGTAAAAGCAATGTTTTCAAAACCGGATTGTACGTCGAACCGGACGTCTTACTGGTTTGATGGTCGGACCGGATTTAAGAATCGGATGACGTCATAATTAATTAATTATATATAGTATATTATATATATAGTTATATATATAATTAAATATAAGTAATTTAAATATGTATTTTATAGTTATACATAAAACTTAACTATATTTTTATATCCAACACACTAATTTATGGTTTAACACTCCGTTTTTACCCATTAAAATTAAAAATAAAAATAAAAAAAATACTAAATCCGGTCCAAACCGGTCCAACCAGCGATTCGGGATGAACCGGCCGGTTCGACCGTCCCAAAACGAGTCGATGTGAACCGGACCGGCCACCTTGCCGATCTCCGGGAACAACATTGAGTAAAAGAACATGTTGACCCGTTGTGTGCTATGAGAGTAACTGTTTCACTATTTGACTAATAATTGACCATCACGTTTGACACCATTGCTCTTTAAAACAATGTCTTTTGTCAGATTAATTTGCGCGCCCCACCATGACTTTAAAAGCACAGATTCCATACGAACAAACCTCACTCTTTACCGGTTCTCTATAAATGTTATTACATTATTTTCTTTTCTTTTTCTTTTCTTTTCTTGGGAACACTCTTAGTTTGTTCTGAGTTTTTTAATTGTAACTAGTAAGAGGCACCCGCGCTTCGTAATGGGTTTCACGTTGTTTATTTTATCAAATTAATTTGCTAATACAACTAATATATCAATTGACAATGACCAATTGTCTCTTTACATTGGCATGGGTACTACTATCTCTCTTGTTGATATTTGATGGCAGATTTGAGTTGAACATTAGCAAACTTTATTAAACACTTTTGGCAATAATCTTGTTCAATCAACCATTTAAAACTCCTTTTTAATCTTTAGTAGCAAATCAGACTTAATACCATTTGCATTGCAACTTTATTTGATCCTATGTTATCCATAGTTGCAACCATTTTCATCAACTGAAGAAATCATTTTTTTGTAATTGGATTTCTAAAGTTTAATAGAGTTATAGTACTAAAAACTATGATTAAGCTTAATGACAAAGTCATGCTTTGGCGACTGGTCGAATTTCTATGGTTATGATCTAAGAACATGAAACAGCTACAATTAAAATAAATCCTTGACACCAATGATCTCTTGGCATACTAGTTAAGGGGGAGGTGGGAGGCTTTGCGTCTCTTGGAGGTCCAAGGTTCAAACTTGGCATTGGCGAATATTACTAATTTGGTGATACTAATAATTAACCAATAACCAGCCGTTCAAAAAATAATAATAATAAATCCTTGACACTCAAATTTAAAGTGCAAGTACTCTGTTATGTTTCTCATTTATTGAGATGGGTCACTTGTTTCGTCTTCTTATGGACGAGTCAGGATAGGGGCATGTAAACACTTTCGATACGTAACTTTTCTTAATCGTTAATGCTCTTCTAGATGAGAATGCATGCGTAGCCGAATAGCTAGTGAGGTCAAAGCGGTTCATCACAATTGAGTAGTTGTATAAATTTATGAGGTCAACAATATTTTTTGTAGTCATTTGAGTTCTTCTATAATTTCTTCTAATTAAAAAAAAATCATTTATTATCTGTCATCTATATAGTAAAGTTAACAACTCGGTTATATTTAAATTATTTAAAAATCTATACTATATATAATGAAAAAGTAACTAAGGATGCCACATAACACTCTGATGTCCTCCCATACAAAAAAATTTCCATCTAAATTAATCTAGTATTTTTGTCAACTCTTTTATTTTATGAAACTGAATTAATAATTCATTTTAGTTTTTGTATATTGATTTTAGAATTTATTTATTTTTATTACTAACAAGATTATTTAATCATATTGTTTTGAATTATACATACTTTTATAGGCAAATTGAATTCATCTAAAAAGATAAAAAAAAGTAAAAAAAATAATAATTTATTGACATATTATCTATTTTGGGTTAATGTGATTTGAGACAATAGGTTGTTAATTTTACATAGGTCAACCGTATGTTATATTAAAAAAATGTATTTATAAATTTATAAATTTTAATTATAACTTTTTATTTTCATTATTATATGCAATACATGATTTAATAATAAGTAACTATACGTTTATAAATTATATCATATTTATGTTTTCAACTTGTGTATTCATGGGTTTCTAACCTAGTATAACATATTGTAGGCCAACAATAAGTTGTATGTTTCCTATCATACGTCATATACACAAATTTTTATATATAATATACTAGATGCTAGATTAGTAATCCATGTTTACATGGATTGATTAATATATATAATGTCAAATAAAAAAGAGTTATTGATGTGTTTAAATTATTGGTTGAATATAGGATATAATATGAAGACAAAAATATGTTAATAATATGATCTCACTTAATTTAAAGTTTGAAAGTATGTTGATATCTTACTAATAAGGAAAAACTTGTTCTTTAATTATATGTAATAATAATATACAAAAAACTATTTCTAAAATCATTGATTTAAATAATTCAAATTCAAAGAGATTGTTAAAGTTGGAAAGTCTGATATTATATTTTATTTTAAAACTAGTCTAGAAGACGGGGTGTATGAAAATATTAAATTAATAGTTATTAATTAATATTTAAAATTATAAAATACTTTTTTGAGAAATAAAATATGATTGAAATTACATATAATTATCTATTTTAGGTAATAAAACAATAACAATATTTTTTAAACTTTCATCTTTAAAAAAGTTTTGCTTTTAAAAAATTATTTTTTAAACACTCCAATTTTTTTGAAATACTTTTTTAAACAATGTTAGTTTTTTAATAGTTGAATAAATTTTTTTCAAAAAAAATATGTTTTTTTAATAAAAAGAAACAAATTTTTTAATTTATCAAGATATCTATTTTATAATTTGAAAAATACATAAATAAACATTAGCATTTATTGTTCGTTAAAATGTGAATTTTAATTTTAGTAAGGCACATGTCTAAATTTTTTATGGAGCATGTTGACAATATAGAAAAATATCATGTGGCTTTTAAACTTTTGATTTATATAAGACTAGGTTAGTACCCCGTGTATTACATGGTTTGAATATATAAATTATTAAATAATTAGTAAAAAAATTTTATGAATTATAAAACTATGCTTAAAGATAAAATATGATTATAATTACTTATAAATAACCAATTTAAGTAAATAAACAATAACATATTTTTCTTAAACTTTTGTTTTATAAAAAAATTTATGGTTTGTAAATATTTTGTTTTAAGTAAAATGATTTTTTTTAAAGTTCGTTGCCTTTTTGTTTTTAAAAAGTGTGTTTTTAATTTAAAATGAATAGATTTTCAATTTATTAAATTATATATTTTTTAATTTGAAAATGGTATGAGTAATATTATTAGTATTCAATATTAGTTTTAATAATAAAAAGAAATGAGAAAGTTAGTATGATGAGAATTACGATTGCGTCACATATTATCTTATTTCTTTTTAATAATTCTGGTTTGTAATTATTCTGGTTGTTTTAATAACATGTTTTTAGAAAAGTTTATATTTTTTATTTTTTTTTAAAAAGGCCGGATTTAAAATATTTTTTTCCAAAAAGGTTTAGTGTTTTTAAAAATTTCATATTATATAAAACTTTTTATTATTAGTTCTATTTTAATTAAAAAATATGATTTTTTATTTTTTTAATAAAATCTAACTTTAAAAAGGTACATTGATTTTAAAAATTTTAAATGAGAGAGAGAGAAATATTACAATTAATAAAATTGATCTTTAATAATAGAGAGAAATTAGTTTTAATGTTTAAATTACTATAATAACATTTTGGAGGGAAAATGAGTTGATAATGTCTAGAATAATGACAAGTGGCAAAAATATAGGACAAGAGAATGACATGTGGCTTTAGAAAGCTTGATTTATTAGAATCTATAGATAAAAAGTTAAAATTTTAAATTATTAGTTATATATATGAGACCTTTAAATGTTGAAGTTCAAATTTGTTAAACAAATATGGAAAACTTTAACATGAATGAATTCTTGTTAATATTGAAATAAAATTTATCAAAAAATCAGATCCGATTAGTTTGAGTACAAGGTTGATTATGTTTGTGGCATTTGTAAATATCCTGGGTGGATAGGCTAATTAAAGATCATGTGACATAATAAATTACTATTTTATTAGAGTAGATATATTAATATCTATAACTAGTTTTTGCAATTCAATTTTTATACCAAGAATAGTCTCTAATTGTATAATAACATCAAGTTTAATTCAAGTTTAAAGGTCACTCGTGTCGTACACACGATTATCACCTAGTTGTGTAAACTTACAAGTAAACTAAACTTTATATTTGTCTATTTACATCATGAAGATTTCATATTGTTTTATTGTTGTGAAAAATTTTGTAGACGGGTAAATTTAATAATTTAAGTAATATATTTGAAATACTTTAATAACTTTGAAATATTACTCTGCTGCCAGCTGCTTTGGCTTAAATACGAAAAAACCATCATAAATCATAATATGAAAATACTGAAGTTTTTGAATCTTTATAATAATAAAATAATATAAATCTTAGTAAATGTACTTGATTGAGAAAAATAAACATGTGACCACCTTTTATGGTATTTGGGGCACCTTCGACAAAGGGGGTCAGATAGTTTGACACCACCGTCACCAGTTATTCAGGTGGGTAGGGGGTTTCGGGTAGGATTAGAAGATTTTAGCTAGTACAAGCCAAAATGAATTATTGTGGAGATAGTAATAATAGTTTGTATTTAAAAAAAATGTTCTTTAAAATAGTAAAAAGGTAAATGTTTCTAACTAAACAAACTTCTTTGGATTATGATATCTAATAAAAAAAAGTTTTATTATTTTTTTTGTAAACATCTCTTTAACGAATTTTTATAACGTTTTTCTAGAACTAAAAACACTTTTAGTCTTTCATTAATACTTTTTTTTATTTCATTTAAAAAACCTTTTACACGTTTTCGTTTTTAATTTTCTACATGGTTTTCATTTATAATTTTTTAAAATGCTTTTAATTAATTTCAAAAGTGTAATAAGAAAAACATATTGAATAGAAAATACAAATGAAGATTTTAAAATGTTTTATAACTGTTATGATCAAACAAAATAACTTTTTAAATGGTATTTAATCTATTAGAAACATTTTCTTTAACATTTTTAAAACGTTTTATAATTGAAAAACCTTATTTTGAATAAAGATTTGTTCGAATAGAGTTGGTATAACGAGTTAAAAGATATAAGTTGGGCAAGTTGATTCCATTAGATAACGAATAAAGATTTAGACTATTTTTATATCATGCCAAACCATTAAAAATTAAAACTGAACTAAACCGAACCTTACTAACAGTTTAGTTATAGTTTAATTTTAAAATTAGAGTCTTTATAACAAAACATAAAATAAAAAATAAAAAAGTTGCCTCCATACGCATAAAAACACGTTGCCAAAATAAGGATATTCGTAATTGTCCCTTACCTAAATATGTAGATACTCAATTACATAAAATTTAAATTACACTAATTATCAAATTGTTTATGCATTATGGTGTTACATCCTATGCTTAAGGTGTTTTTAAAATTTTTTGATATCCTTTTAAGCCAAAACTTTTTATTTTTTGCAATGTAAACCTCACAAACTTTGATTCTTTACTTTTAACCAAAAACATTTCATCTTTTGCATTTTAACCTCACAATTTTTTTACTTTCAACCTTGGTCCCTTATACTTTTCATATTTTCGTAAAATTTTTGTTTTACGTTTCGTTCTAACTTTTGCAAGTTAACACGATGCAGCATGTATGTGTGGTTCAATATTTTAACGTTTTGCTTTAGGTTTTGTTCTAAAATTTATGAGCTAGCACGGCACAACGTGTGTTTATTTATGGTTCAACATTTTAACTTTTATTTTTTCGTTTAACAGGTTTGTCACAACGCACTGGTCCTATATCGACTTAGTTATATTTTTTTATCTTTTACTAGCTTTATTAGACCCGTGTATTACACTAGTTGAATAAATAAAATATTAAATATAATATATATTTATTAAGTATAAAATGATATTCCAAAATAAGATATGATTAAAATTATATATAACTGATAACTATAAGTAATAAAACAATAATATTAACCTTATAAACTTTTTTTTAACTTTTCTTTAAAAAAATTTAAATATTTTATTTCAAAATAAACCGTATGAAAATGCGTCATTGTTAAAAATTCCTTATTAGAACTCCCAATTTTAATTAGTTCTATTTTATAAAAAAAACTTACTTTTTTAAAAACACAAATTCTAAAATATTTCATATTTTTAAGAAAGTTTGATGTTTTAGTTTGATTTTTTTAGAAAGAACATTAATAGAAGGATCTTTTTCCTAATTTATTAAAGAACTATTCTTAATATAAAAAAAAAGTTAAATAATATTATTAGTAATTAAGATAAATATTTGATAGGGGAGAGAAACAAGAAAATTTTGATGAGAATGAATATGAAGATTCCACGTGTCACGATCTATTTACTATTTTATTAGAGTAGAAGGATGTTTCGGTTTAATTTATTCGTATTAACACATCACAATTTGGTGTTGGTGGTAGCTGGCGGTGGTATGACATTAATGTTATTTGGTATAGTTTTACGCTCGAATGCAACGTTGGGGCTTAATTCTATTATTATCTAAAAGCTAAAATGTGAATAGTATATATAAAATGTATATTAGTATCTTGCAGATAAAATTTTTACATAAATATCGTATAAATTTCAGACTTGCAATGATGACAATCAAGTGCACTGATACAGAAAATGTGAAAAACATTTGAATGTGTCTTGTAATTTTAAAAGAGCATTTCATATATTCTAAATCATTTATATCAACAAAAATCTATTAAGTAAATTTAAATCAGCTCAAGGTGAATTTTTTAAATAGTTATTTTTTATCCGATAAAATTTAGTGAGAAAAAGAAAGTTTTTAAAAAACGCTAATTTTATTAATACTTTTTAAATCATTCAATTTACTAAATTAGTTTTCCATCAACATTATTAAGTAAAAAAGCTCAACATATTATATTATGACAAGTATCTCAGATTTGACAAGAGGGCTACCCTGAATCGGTCAAAAGAAAAGGCCAAAACAAATGGCGCTCATGAAACAACCAATCACATCAATATATCTTTAGTGGATGATTCATATGAAAACCAAATAGTTTTGTGGAAACTAAAAGTAAGAGCATTCTCAGCCGGTTATTTATAAATCTGTGAATGTTTTTTTTATATTATAGAGAATGATTATTAGTGGTTGTGAGTGAAGAATAGAGAACATGTTACTGTTTATTTTTATATTTGATAAAATACTGTTCATCTCTATTAATTTTTAATATTTGTTGAAAGTGGTTGTGAGTGGAGGAGAGAGAAAATATAATGATAAAAATATAAAAAAATATTATTTTATTGAAAAGAAAAAAAAAAAGTAATGATTTTTAATGTAATTATAAATATGAAGATGGAGGGTTGGTTGTGAATGCTCTAACCAATAAAATTAGTCACATCAATTATAGATTTTTATTATTACGCCAACATCTCTTACGTATATGTAACAAATTTTCATTTAACATAGTGTTACGTATACGTAACATTTTTTATTTTTGTATCTATGTTCAACCTATATTTAAAAGATAGTTAAATAAGCTTTTAACATTTAAAAGAACAAAATAATTATAAACTACATCACTGTTTTCTGTGTTTTATTTTCGTATAACTACTAGTTTTTTTGGAAACCTTCACCTACAAATATACAGAGTAATCTAACTCTTAGTCGGCGGTTAAGTGGTGCCAAAAAGGGGCTTTTTCAAAAAACTATTTACCTTTATTTTTTAAAATCTCAGTCGGCGGTTAAGAAGATGACCAAAATCGATTTTTTTTTGTCAAAGTGGTGTTTTTCAAAAAACTATTTTCCAATTAGGTGGGCTTTTTAAAATATTTATCAATTAGGTTGAAATGCATTTAATCTTTATTTTTTAAAAAGAAATAAAACAAAAAAATAGATTAAAAACAGAATATCCTACGTGAATGCTGCACAACGACTTCTCTCCGTCTCTTCCGAAACATCAAAAAACTTAATCTCCATTACCGTCAACTATGTCGTCTAATCTCCAACAGAAGATCAATTGCATGGTCTAGTTGCGACTCACTTTCAACGATTTCAGTTTGATATCCATTAGAACACCAATCGTTTTGTCCGACTACATACCGATTTCAAACGATTTCTCTTCAATTTGTTCGTTTTGTTCGATTTAGGCGTTTTGAAAGCAATCGTTCTCAGGTTTGTTTGATTTCATAAAATATGTTGATTTGGTATCAAGTTTTTACATTATATGTTTGCACTTTAATTGATTCAATTTGATCATCCTGTTATAGTGTATTTGATTTTACCAATCACATCATGTGTTCAACTTACATTTTACAGATTGGTATACTATTTTGATGTGAGACGTCTTATGTGACCTAAGGCTCAAGCTAATGGAGATGTATATACTCCTCATGTTGTTGCAAAACAAATAGCTTTAATGACAAAAGCTAGTGCACACTCTTTGAGGTATTTTAATCGAGAGAAGGGATTATTCGAGGTGGTGACTCATAAAGAAAGAAATGTTCAAGTAGTTAATTTGCAACAAAAAAACTTGCACATGTGATAACTGCAAGCTATTTAAGTATTCATGTTCTTATATTTTGAGCGCTTATGCTAAACTTTCTTTGGAAAGTTGGCAATATGCTTATAGATGTTACTCAATTATAAATTATATTGCTACTTGGTCATCTGAGTTTTTTTCGATCCCTCATGAAGCATATTGGCTACAACCATCATTTATTGCAAAATTCATTCCTAATTCAGATCTTAAACGGGATAAAAAGGGCCGTCCTCGTTCAACAAGGCTACGAAATGGAATGGACATTAAATAAAAGAAAAATGCCAGCCTTTGTGGAATTTATAAAAAACATGGCATAATCGCGCAATATTCCTTCTAAGCCTAGACGAAGGGATAATGATATCTAGATGGGTTGAGTTTCTGACTTTTGTGGCATTTTATTTTTCTTAATCTAATTTAAAGTTTGTTTGACATTATTATTTTGGTTTTTGAGAAGCATCATTATGGCCAAAAAAAAAAAAAAAAAAAAAAAAAAAACCTCTTGTTTTGACTTGTTTCTTTAAAGTGTATGGGTTGGATTTGGCATAATTCTTTTGTTTAAGAAAAGTTTATAATGTGCATGTACATTTTTTCAAATGCTTCCTATCATTTGAATATCCTATAGAAATGTTACAAGGTTGTTTGAAAAATGAAACAAGGAGTGCATTGAGATTAATTGATTAGAGAAAATATAAATAAAAAAAAGATAACAAGTTGGTTAAAAAATAAAGAATCATTTAATGAGAATTAAAAGATAAGGAGGAGTATAGAAAATTATAAAAAATACACCCATTTGTTAAATATATCTAATACAACTCCTTTTTGGTAAATACTTTTTAAAACTACAACTAAATGGTAAATATTTTAAAAAATAAACCTATTTGGTAAATATTTTTTTTTAAAACACCATTTTAGCAAAAAATCAACCAAAATCTTAGCAGGATGCTAAAACTTAGAATGTTTCTGCGTATGCATTAATTTAATTGCTTGTTTTCATTTTTTTAACGGAAAATATGTGACTCATACGTCGGATGATAGGTGTTATTTTAATCAGGCTAAACTATTCGTTTCCCAGCCGAGATCACACCCCCAATCCACTAAAAAAACCTATTGTTAAAAAAACCCTCTGCATCAACTGTGAATATTTTACTAAGAGTAAAATTTGAACTCATTAACTTTTCATAATTACATATTATGTTATCTCACCTTACTGGTAATAATTTTGAGGATTTATTGTGCCAGTGAAGTTCGCCCCTCGGAGCTTTTTCAACAGGCTTAAAATCAGATCTTTTAATCATGATATTTTCGTATAAAGTTGTTCAATGTTTGTTTACGGAAGGTTAATTACTTAATTAAAATTTGTCTTTTAGTGATTAAAAAAATCTTTTATTCAAAAGAGGAAGCATCCGCGGCAAGTTAGTTTCTTTCAGGTGGTTTGACCGTCAAACTGACAGCTAGGCATAGTCAACTCTCTTCACACGGTCAAACTATCACCCACCTTCTAGAAACTTGCCATCGTGGCCCCACTAGACGCCACTAACTAGCACCAAAAAACGCCACATAATCCTTATGTGTGTGCTTACGTCACAACATGACTCCAAACAGCAAATATCTTTATCCACATATTGCCACGTGTGCACCCCCAAAACTATCTTACCAAAATAAAAAAAATCAAATCCGTGTGTGAACAGCGTCCTAGCTGGCAGCCACGTCAACACGAAATTGTATAAATAGTTTGACCACCCTCATTTCCTACAAACTATCACAAGCAACTTCAATGAAGAGATTGACGAATAAACTTAACGACGAAGCAACCACCAATTTCCGCCACGAACCGCCACGAAACCGTCAGTTCGAGCCGTGGCGACCGCTCACCAACGACGAAGAAACCTCAGTCATGGTTGCAGCACTCAAGAATGTCATAACCGGAGGAACGAACCTCTGGTCATTACCTCAGTATACTTACAGCACCGCCACCAGCACCTCTACCTCTACCTCTACCTCTACCTCCACCACCACCGCCGCGGTTACCGCCAGTAAAGAATTGGATTCCAATTCTTTACTGGCGGTTCCTCTTCCACAAACATGCCCTGTGTGTGGGATAAGTGGTTGCCTGGGGTGTAATTTCTTTACGGAGGATATGAAACCGACCGACAACGGCGGCGGCGGTTATGGTGGTAGTGGTGGCGGTGGTCCGATGAGGAGAAAGAAGAATTACAGGGGAGTGAGGCAGAGGCCATGGGGGAAATGGGCGGCGGAGATTCGGGACCCACGGAAGGCGGCTCGAGTGTGGTTGGGTACGTTCGAGACGGCGGAGGCGGCTGCGAGAGCTTACGACCGAGCCGCCATAGAGTTTAGGGGAGTTAGAGCGAAGCTCAACTTTCCTGCTACTGATTACCCGACGACAGCAGGATCATCGCTGCTGGAAAACCAGCAACGAGGATCAGTGTCGTCGGGCAGGGTAACGGGAAAGAAAGTTGTATCGGAAGAGGATGATATGGAGAAGATTGATGAAGATTGGATGATGATCACTGGTGGTGGTTTCTCTGATTTGACTGAAAGTGATAATGTTGGTGGTGTTTGAGAAAACATCATGTGATTGAGGAGTAGAATGTTCTTTTAGTTTCTAGAGACCTCACGAATATTTGTGTGAGGTTTTTGTTATATTATCGATTCGTTTATTCGTTGAAAACAGGGGATTAGAATATAGTGTAGATGATTTGAGTTTTAGATTTTTATTATTTATCGGGTTAATCGAATTGGATTATAAACGGTTTGGTTCTTTTGATTACTATAGGATTTGTCTTTGTAATCTGGCTCTATCTTAGTTTTAAGAGCCGGTTCAGTTCTAACCTATTTTAGTTAATAAATTCGTTTTTTTTTTTTTCAATCAGACGAAAAAGTAACGAGGTTGATAATTTATAAAATAGAATTATGAAAATATAAATATCGTTAGAAGCAATGCCATTTGTCATGTGGCATTACGTGGTGTTGTATTTATGAAGAAGAAAATAAGCAAATTACTGATTTTAAGTTAAATCTCAATTTTCAGTTTAGTTTTTAGTTGTAGTTTAATTATTCAAAATTTGACTCTTATGAGCAAAAGCGAATTAAAACACATGCAATAGATGCATTTTATTTTGTTCGGACCCCACATCACATCAAGGGCAGCAAGAGGGAGGATAGAAACAAGAGGGAGAGAGAGGGTCACACATTTGAAATTTTAGATAAGGCCACATGAGTTTTTATGCCGGAAAAAGCAAGGGGTTGTTTGTTTGTTTTTTAATTATTCAAAGTGTTTATTTTATGAGTAGATTTTTTAATGGTTAATCATTTTTGTATTCGAATGGTTAAGTATTATATTGAGTTTGAATGATTAAGAGTTTTTATCTAAATTGATCAGACATTTGTCTCTGAATAGTTAAGTAATATAGTAGCTTTTAATAATTCAGGCATCTTACTGTTTCAGCACTTAATGGTTCAGAACTTTTAATAATTCAACACTTACCCATTGAGAAGTTGTCAAACATCCCTTAGTGTTTTTGGAACCGGACTTGTTAAACTCGAAACCCAACACATAACTGGTTTAGTTGTGTTTATTTAAATCGATCTTTTTAACCAGATTTTAACTTTTTCTTATTTATTTTTTTCATTTTAACATATCATTTAATAATCTATTTGCTATTTTAATCTTCATATTTTGTTTATTCAAAACTTCATTGCTTGTTAATATTAGAAATTCACACAAAAAATAAATATCGTTATGTTTCATTTTAAATCCATTGTACATGTAATGTTTAATTATTAAATTTTTCAAAAGATCACATTTTACACAATCAAACTAATGCACCAGTAAAACGATCACTTTGATGTTGTCTAATTTTTGAGCCGGCGAAGGTGATCTACTAGAGAATTCAAGTATCACACGTCTTTAACTCTTCATATAAATCATCATATTGTCATTGTATGGCTAGCTAGCCTCTCAAAATAAAAGTTCTAGGTTTAATTCTAAGCAATAATGTAATTAAAAGGTATAAATAGAAGCATGATAAGTTAGTGCCGTTAAAAAAATTATATATACCATCATAATTATATTTAATTTTTCAAATTGCCGTTATTGCTTTTTTTTTTTTTTTTTTTTTTTTCTGTTTAACATTTTGTAATCTTTTAATCCTATAAAAACTTACTCATATATATAACGACTAGACCAAATTTTAGCTAAAAAATTGGTATATATTATGTCCAAAACCTAAAGTTAATAAAATTATAGATAATATTCAAATGAACTAAAATTATAATATATATTAAAGGATATTATGTGCCAAGAGTACAATGGTCCACTCTAGACTCCCACTTCTGGAAACCAAAAGGAAAACAAGTCAATAACCCTTTTTAACGCGGTCACTGTCCCGATCATTCAAGTAGCACCCTAAATGAACTCATGTTTTCTATCCAAATTTGACCTTTTGTTTTTAGCCTCTAGATCTACCAGCCAAGAAACTTCTATTTTCTCTTTCATCTTGCTATAATAATACTATTGGTTTTTCATTAAGACGGCAGTCGTATCAAGTTGTCTGTCACATCCAACTAGTGATACAACCAAAACTTATTGATAAGAGGTCATTAAAAAGTTCACTTACAAAAATGTAAGCGATACTTGAAAATTTTACCTTACAAAAATGTAACAAATTCTAATGGTTCCACCTGTGTACAACCTTCCTATTAAAATAAAGATTTCCCTCTTTCCCGCCTTTTTTTTTTGTGTCCTAGCGAATACCCTGGTAAGATCATGATCAAGTAAATCACAACTTGTGTTATGCAGATGAGATTTAAGAGTTTATAGCATGGAACCAATGAAAACAAATCAAAAACTTGAGACCTTTACTAGAACAAAATCAGATGTTTATTATGACACCACCAGATTAGCATGTTTTTCCTCCTACATTTTCAAAGATCTACAAAAGTCACTTGGCTTCGGCAACTTAAAAGACCGTCATTTTCTCAACCATATTTCGATTACTATTTTCATCTTTAAGGTCAAAACTTTGTTGCATGCATTGAAAAATCAGATGTTACAAAAAGATTAAAAAAATGTAGCTGTTCTTGCACCGCTGGAGGTGCTCTACTAGCGAATTCAAATATCACATGTTTGATGTTTTCACATAAATCATCAATGTTACGTCCAAATTCCAAAATCTAAAAGAATAACAAAATTATAAATGTAATTCAAATGGATAAAAAATTATGATAAATATTAAATATTAAAGGAAAACTTTTTATGCCAAAAGTACAATGGTCCACTCTAAATCCACTTCTTCGAAACCAAGAGAAAATCAAGTCAATAACCATTTCTAACACAGTTAATGTCCCGATCATTCAAGTTGCATCCACGATAAACTCTTGCTTTCTACCAAAGATTGCCCCTTCTAGTCTTCTAGATTCACCGGCTAAGAAACTTCAAAGTTCGAAACTCTCGTTCACAAGTTCAAAACATAAATGGTTTTTATGTTCTCACTACTAACAACAAGAAGATCTAACTCATGTTTTTTTAGAAAAACCTGAGATGTTATAAAACAATGACAAATATTGATTCTTGAGGTCAGTGGATCCCGTGATCCCCTTGGTTGCACTCCTACATCCAACCATACTGCTAAGACGAAGATTCATTTCTTCCCTATCGTCTTCCTCCGGTTATTTTCAAAGATTTGCAGAAGCGCTTGGTTTTGTCTACATAAACAACAGCCATTGTTTCAACCATTTTCCATTTCCTACTATCATCTTTAAGACCAAAGTTTATTGTGTGCAAATTCAGGTGGTACAAAAAAATAATAATATTTAAGTATTTCTGCAATACTGATGCTACAGAGTTTCCCTAATTATCATGTATTTGTATGCCCATATGCTAAAAATCCTCTGGTTAATCATCCTGGTGAGCGGTGGGAAAATTATGTTTTCATTGACTGGAATGTTGTAGACTGTACCCACAATCTGCCAACATCCATCTGACTCAGGCTCATTATAAGTTTCAAACAACCAAAAATGAGTGATAAACATCTTAATATCTTATTACTCAATCTTGGCTTTAGTGAGTTTTAGTAGCATTGTGAAAAATGTATACACGTCTAAATAAAGAGTTTGTCATCCAACGACCAGATCACAAAACTAGATGCTTGTACAGATGATTGAACATATGCCTACCACTTCAATGAGCAAGAAAATTTAGGACAAATACATGTCATATAGATACGCTCACAAAGCATCACGGGCAGCAATTCGACATGTTATAGCATCTCCCAGGGTTGATATCTCCAGTTCTACCCCCGTTATTTTGTAGTGCTGTTGAGTATGAAACAATATATGATTAGTACTTAATGCAAGGTTTATATTAATGCAATTAAAAGTTTGTGCTACACCTCCTAACCATTACTCCTTGTAAAGGAGGGGGGAGTTGAGGTAGAGATCTACCCTCATTTACTCATGAATGGGTCGATTCAGATTATGGGTTATCATTAACAGGACAAATAAAAGATTTAGTGGTAGGAAACCAAAAGTGTATTTTTGATGCTTACAGCCTTCTAAATTATGTTATTTTAGAAAATTTGATTATATTGTAAAATAACATAGTTGTTGCAATCATATTTGATGTAAATATGAACCAGATAATTAGTGGGTCAGACTGACTTGAACCATTACGCAACTATCCCACCCGCCCATTTTGCCACCTCTAGAAAGACGATAAAAAGTTGATGCTTAATATTCACCATAAAGCACCAAATGTGCATTTTGTAAAGCACATTTTTCACATGAAACAGCTATTTCTTAAGAGATTTATATGTTGGTCGCTAAAAAGTCAAGAAGATAATGCCAAACCTTTTGTATTTGAGGTTTGTTTGCTCTTCCATCCAACTCTTCTAAATCAATTTCTTTGCCTTTAATAAGTGTCTTCACGGCAACCATCTACACAACAATAAATCATCCTTAGTGCAACCATGATCAATCAATAACAAAGTTCATATTAAGTCATTCAGTAGGCCGATGACATCACCTCTTCTTCAGAAGCACCAAAACGAGCAACAAGAACATACGTGGTGCTATCAGATACGCCACAACGTTTTAACGATTCAGAAATCTGGTTGAAAGAAAACATGAAAACATAACCCTTAACATAAACCATGTATCAAGACATAAACACAATGCACTTAAATGATGCCATGGTTAATGAGGTGTTACATGTTTTGAGCCAGAGTAGTTATAAACAAGCTCAGAGTGAAGCGTACGAGTAGTCAACGAATCCCTTGATTTAGCTACTAGTGTTTTATGAGCAGCTGCTAAAACAGGAAAGATATCTGGGATCTAAAATTGTTCAGAGAATTCATATTAGAGATGGAATATTTGAGATTCATACTAAAGGGCCTTAAAAGTATGCTTACCAGAGATGCATTAAGAAGGGCTACTTCAGGCTCTAGTGTTCCAGCTTGCATCAGCTCCAAAAGTTCCCTTGCAAGCATCAAATAGTATTTTAGATATCTGACACCAACTCAAAGTCTCAAAACATAATCTTTAACCAAATTTCAAATCAAATATTGCATTTTTCATGTGCCAGATAGCATATAGCAAAACATCAAGAATTGAAGGAATTTATCAAAATTTTTAACGGGTAAATTCTTGGTTTAGGAAAGAGCTCAACGGTCCAAGGTGTTTCGGTCCCAAAGGCCAAGGTGAAAGGTGCAAGGCGCTCACGTACATGAGAAGTGTGCCTATCCTAGGGGTGTGCTTTTTACCCAAACCCGAACAACATCAACCCGAACCCGATTAAAGAGCAACCCAACCCAATTATCACAACAAACCAAACCTGATTATTATAAATGGTTTGGTATTTGGGTTGACTTTGGGAAAATTAGGTCAACCCGAATAACCCGAATCTTAGCTTTTAAAAATTTCAAGATTTATATATATGTGTATGTGTATTTATATGTAGTGTGTGTTATGCTATAGTTTACAAAATTTGAAAATAAGGTTTTCTAAACTTTATATATTATTGTTATGGTTTAATTCTATACTGTAAACTTTGAAAATAGTCAAAATATAATGTCCTTAAACATTTAAATATACATAAGAAAATGAACGTAAATATGTATAAATATTTCGATCAAGATAATAAACAAAGTTATATTTGATAACACATACGAAATCTTATACATGTATTTTGATCACATACATACTCCTTAGTTAAACATTTGAGATGAAAAATAATTTAAAGTTTAATGAATAGCGTAAACCCGATTACCGATTAACCCGACCCGAAAAAACCCAAAAACCGATTAAATATTATTTATTTGGTTTGGTCTTCAGGTTAAATTTCTACACCTAAAAACCCAAGGAACCCGTCCCGAAGAACCCGAAACCCGATTGAAAAACCTGAAGATCACCCCTAGCCTATCCCAACTAAATAAGCTTTATTTACAACACGAAACTACATCTCTCTCATCTGTTTACATATAAACTTATTATCATGTAAACCTTTCATAATTTCTACATCCTTAGGTTGTGTTTACATATAAACCTCCTATCTTTAACCAAATTTGACCCAGAACTAAATGAGACACGCCTTCATCACCATGATGCGTTTTCCTCAGCGACTCACACATCAAGCAAGCCTTTTTAAAAGATTAAACATGATGATTATACACATAGATGTTCAAAGAAACACAAACTTCTACTTCTTGAAGCTTATATACAAATGTCATTCACAGAATGAAGTTGCTAGCTATGACTCCTAAAGACAATTAAAGCTCCTGGCTAGTCAGAACTTCATGTAATTGGTCTAATGTCATTTACATAATGAAATTGATGAGATGGATAACCACCACAAACACATCAGTCAAAGAAACAAAAAGATTAAACATGGTGATTAGATAGTAAATTATGAGTAGCAACCATGAACAAACGGTAAGATTTAGAGTAGAGAGAAAGAGTACTTTGAATTAGCGACGTCTGTGAAGAGGGCAACAGATAGAGTCGTTCCAGATAGCTCGTAAACCTTCATATCTACAAACGCAATTTCCCGACAACTCTGGTTCTTAGCTGCGTTGGATGAAAATTGAAGATTTAGGGATTTAGGGTTTGCAAAGGGTCTAAATAAAAATAAAAAATAAAAAAATAAAAGAATAAAGACGGAAAAAGAGGTTTACAAACCAAACATTAGCCATTGATGTTAAGTTTATTTGCATTTGTTTGTTTATACTAGGGGTGTTGATCGGGTTAGTTAATCGGTTTTCGGGTTAATCGGTTTGGGTTGTTCGGGTTTTTTAATATTGAAAGTCTACCCGAAACCCGACCCGAATAACAATCGGTTTAATCGGTTTCGGGTTGTTCGGGTCGGGTTTCGGGTATTAAACAAAAGACTTAATATAGTTTATTTTAGTGAGTTTGCATTTGAAAGTTTATAAAATTAGTGGACTTAAATTAGTTTACTTCTATAAGTTATGAAATGTGTTTAAATATATATTTGTATACTAACAATTTGATCAATTTGGACAATCTAAGCAAATGTATACATACAATTTACTTAATTATAATATGGGTTGATCGGGTTATTCGGATTTCGGGTTAATCGGTTCGGGTTATTCGGGTTTTTGAGGTTTTAAAGTCTATCCGAAACCCGACCCGAATAAGAATCGGTTTAATCGGTTTTTGGGTTCTTCGGGTAACGGGTTGTTCGGGTCGGGTTTCTTCGGGTATGGGTGAGGTCGGTTCGGGCGGGTTAATCGGTTACGGATAAAATCGACGGGCCTAGTTTATACGTAACCGGATGAACATGAACGAGACTTTGTTTGATATAGAAAAATATTTTAAATAGTTTTAAGTAGGAAAAAAAGAAAATATTAATATTTATTTGTATATTTAAAAGAACATTGTTTATCCTTGAAAATATTTTAATATTTTTTAAAATAATTGTAAATAAAATAGAGAAAAAAATGCAATAATAAAAATATACGATAACATTATTTGGTTGAAAACGTTAAAGAAAATTTAAAAATTATTAATGTAATTATAAAACTGGGGATGGGGAACCTAAAGTGAATGCTCAACATTCACATTAAATTTCACATACTTATTTTTAAAATTACACTAGAAATATTGATTTTTCTTTTATTTTCTATTAAATAATATTTTTATATATTTATCATTATATTTTTTCTTTTATTCACTCACAACTACTTTCTAAATATTAAAATATTTATACGGTTGAACAGTGTTACTCACATATGAGGATGAACAGTAATATTTTTTCTCCTTCACTCAAATCCACTCACAATCATGGCTTATAATATAAGACAAACTATATTTAATAAAGCCGTGTATTAAACGAGTTGAATAAGAAAATATTAAATAGAATAAAACTTTATTAATTATAAAACGATATTATCTAAGATAATATATGATTAAATTTTATTTATTATAAATAGAATGAAAATTTTACTTCAAAACAAACTTTTAATTAAATATCATTTTTAAAAACTTTCTTATTATAACTTTCAGTTTTAGTTGTCTTTTGTTTAGAAAAAAATTATTTTTTAGAAACACCAATTTTAAAATATTTTGTATTTTTAAAAGTTTGATGTTTTAACAAATTTTTTTCTTTTATAAAAATTAGTTTCCTTAAAAATAAAATTAATAAAAAGGTATTTTTCTTAATTTATTAAACATTATTTTAATCTAGAAAAACTAAATAATATTATTTGTAATTAATCTGATTATTTATTAAGAGAGATAAACGAGAAAAATTTGATGAGAAGAAATATGATGTTGTCTCATGTCCATCCTATTTATTTTTTTATTAGAGTGAGGAGATCCTCATATAAAAATAAGAAACGTAATGTGAATGTTCTAACAACACTCTCATAAGAGTTGGTATAATACCTTGTACTCAAAATTTAGAGAAAAAGTAAAAAAATTCTCATCTTTAACACCTACATTACATTTTCTAAAATAAGGTTTCGTTTTAGGGGTGCTACAATGAATCTTTATATATATAGATTCGCTGTTGGACCGCATTCAAAGAGCATTCGCTTTAGGGTTTTTTTTTTATCTTTATTCAAATATTATTACTCTAATAAAACGGTAATTAGATTTTGGAGGGATATGTGACAACATCATATTCCTCATTATCAAATTTTTCTCGTTTATCTTTCACATTAAATAATCATATTAATTACAAATAATATAATTTAATTATTTTTACATTAAAATAGTTTATAATAAATTTATAAATAGATCCTTTTATTAATGTTATTTCTAAAGAAATAATTTTTTATTAAATAAATTTTTTTTGAAACATCAAACTTTTTTAAAAATAAAAAATATTTTACAATTGATGTTTTTAAAAAGCAAAATTTTTATAAACAAAAAGTAATTATAACTGAAAGTTATAATAGAAAAATTTTTAAAAATGATAATTTTTATTACATTTATTTTGAAACAAAATTTTTTATTATTTATAATAAGGATGATTTTAATCGTAGCTTATCTTAAAATGTTGATTTGTAACTAATGAATATTAATTTTTTAATTTTTTAATTTTTTTATTTTACCCATGTAATAAACGGGTGTAGTACAGCTAGTAGTTTATCTCTACCTTATTATTATTTTTTTATTATTTCTTTCTCTTTTTTTTATTTACCAATTTAACTAACAACTATTTTGTCTTATTATCTTTTTATTTTAAAATTAAATTATAATGGTTATTATAGAATGAGTTCGGGTCAAGGCGGATCTAGCTAAAAGTTGGGTTTTTTTTGTTTGTTTGCGTTAGAAAGGATTGACTTAAAAAAGAACAAATTTTTAAAAGAAAATTAAAAACCTAATTTTTTATAGTGGAATTGGGATTCTAGGAGCCATCAAGATCTGGCTTTCTAAGAATAATTTAATTTAACAAGATTTAGAACCCATTAACACTAAGAGTTGTCAATAGTGTTTTTTCCGAAGCAATCGATGAGAAACAGGAAATCAGAATGAAGAACATGAAGAACTCTTATTATCACTTCAAGAACGATTACAAAGATCAGGGAAGAAGAAGAATACCCTAATCAACTAACTCACTTACTTCTTATACTAATCACATTTAACAAACTTTAACAACCTTTATTAGAAAACTTACAAAACTAACCCTACACTTTACAAACCTTTCAAAAGACACCAAAACACAAACTCATACAAATACGAGATTCTGTAGAATTAATCCAACAAACTCCCTCTTAATTCCAAGAATCTCCTTCCAACAAATTCATACCAAGAATCAAACGCATTTCACTAAACTTTATCCTTGGCAAAGCCTTCGTAAAAATATCTGCCCTTTGCAATGTTCTTTCTACAAACTCAACCTTGATCTGATTGTTTTCAATACAATCCCGAATGAAATGATATTTAACATCTATGTGCTTGGAACGCCCATGAAAAACTAGATTTTTCATTAAGGCCATTGCAGAGCTATTATCAACCCTTAGCACCGCCACATCTTGTTGTTCTCCTGTAATCTCCTGAAGTAAACCCCTTAACCATAAAGCCTGACATGCCGCAGATGTGGCTGCCATAAATTCTGCTTCACAACTAGACAACGCCACTGTTGTCTGCTTCTTAGAGTTCCAGGATACCGGGCCACCATTATAGAAAAACACACAACCCGAAGTACTCTTCCCATCTCCTTCACCAGTAGAATAGTTACTATCACTATAACCCACCAGACTTCGTGCATTCACACAGCTATACTTGATTCCATAATGAGTTGTTCCCTTAATGTACCTCACTATATGTTTCACAGCCTTCCAATGCTCCTTTTGTGGATTTTGCATAAAACGGCTCATATATCCAACTGTATACATTATATCAGGTCGAGTTTGTGTTAGATACCTCAAGGACCCAATCATCTTTCTATATTCTGTTGGATCAACACCACTTTCCCCACTATACTACAGTTTAAACTTTAACCCAGGCTCCATCGGGATCTTTGCTTCATTGCAATCTTGTAATCCAGCCAGCTGCACTAGCTTAGCTGCATAAGATGCTTGTTTAACATATATTCCATCTTCCCTCTGTGACATTTCAATCCCTAAGTAATAACATAGCAAGCCCAAGTCTGTCATTTCAAATCTTTGTTTCATCTCTCTCTTGAAAACTTCTACTTCCTCTTGCTTACTTCCAGTCACAATTAAATCATCCACATATACACCTACCACAATCAAAGAGTCAGATTTTGACTTAACATACACAGCAGCCTCCCTTTGACATTTTTTAAAGCTCAAACTCTTTAAAACTTCATCTAGTCTTTTGTTCCAAGCTCGTGGAGCTTGTCTAAGCCCATACAGTGCCTTAGCCAATCTATACACTTTGTATTCCTCCCCCTTTACTTCATAACCTTGTGGCTGGGACACATACACCTCCTCATCTAACTTCCCGTGCAAAAACGCTGCTTTTACATCTAAATGATGTACTCTCCATTTCATTTTTGCTGATAAGGCTAGTAGTAACCGAATTGTTTCAATTCTGGCTGCCGGGGCAAATGCATCCTCAAAATCAATCCCTTGTTGCTGCACGTAACCTTTTGCAACCAACCTTGCTTTATGCTTTGTGACCACTCCATTTGCATCCCTCTTTAATTTGTATACCCACTTTAAGCCGATCACTTTTGCATATGATGGTAATTCAACTAAAGTCCAGGTATTATTCTTCTCTATGAATTGTATTTCCACATCCATAGCTTTCCTCCAAGCAGCACTTGTGGCTGCTTCTTGATAATTCACTAGTTCCCCATCCTGAGCCAGTAATAGCTCAAGATGTTCACCCTCCTCTGGGTCTGTATTGGCACCTGTGTTGGCCCTTCTGTTCATTCGATTATCCAACACAAAGTCATTAAACCTGGATGGCATAACAGAGATTCTACTTGACATTCGTAGATCTGCTTTTGTGGAATCACTTTGGTTTCCACCAGAAGTCATAGCTTGAGTTTGCCCATTGAAGTGAGTCTGTTCACTAGACCAGTCATGCATGTCTGTGGGACTTGATATATGAATAACTCCACCTTCTCCTAAAAAGCTTTCACTTCCAAGTCCAGTAGTGGGCACTCCATTACTTATAGCATGACCTGACTGAGACCAATCCCACTTCTTATGTTTTTCAAAGTGGACATCTCGGCTCACCACTAGCTTGTTCTTGACCGGATCATACAGCCTATGCCCTTTTGACCATGATTCAACCCCCAAGTAAATCATTTGCCTACTCCTTTGATCTAACTTCTTCAAGTGTGGCTGTACATCCTTCACATGTGCAACACACCCAAACACCCTTAGATGTTAAACACTAGGCTTTCGGCCTTTGAGTCTCTCATATGGTGTTGGTTTTTCAAGGCTTTAGTGGGAATTCGGTTCAGTAGATAGACAGAATGCCTTACTGCCTCTGCCCACATGCACTGAGGCAATTCCATGGCAGTCAGCAAACTCCTGGTCATGTTTAACACAGACCTATTTCTTCTCTCTACCAGTCCATTATGTTGTGGTGTATAAGGAGTTGTTAGTTGCCTTGTTACACCCTCATCTTCACAAAACTTTACAAAATTTTATGACATGAACTCTCCTCCTCTGTCTCATCTTAAGATCTTAATCTTGTGACTCAGTTCATTTTCAATCATTCTTTTAAACAATCTGAATGTATCAAAAGCTTGATCTTTTGATTTCAGTAGATAAACCCACATGTACCTAGTACAGTCATCCACTATCAGCATGAAGTACCTATTACCAGCCTGAGTAGTGGGTGATATAGGTCCACGTAGGTCTATACACACTAATCCTAGTGGATCTGGTGACCTATAAGTTGATTGATTTGGGAAAGGGGCCCTTGTTTGCTTACCAGCCAGACAGTCTTTACAAATTTGGGGTGGTTTTTCTAGGACAGGTAGGCCCACAACCATTTCCTTTACTCCCATATCCTTTAAAGAGTCAAAGTTGATGTGTCCTAACCTGCCATGCCACTTCCATACTTCACTGTCCATTACACTTATTAAGCATCTTGGAACACCTATTTTCAAGAAGATCTTGTACAATCTATTTTCTGATCTTCTGACTTTCATCAACAGCTTCCTTGTTTTCTCATTCAGCCAAAGGAACTCTCCTTTTATTTTCACTTCACAACCACCTTCTGTTGCCTGACCTAGGCTTATGATGTTGCTTTTTAACTTGGGGATGTAGTAAACCTCAATTAGACTTCTTTGCTCCCCATTCTTGCACTCTAAGACCACTGAACCCCTTCCACCAATTTGCACAGTGGAACCATCTCCAAACCTAACGCTTCCACCAACATTTGTATCTAGATTTGTAAATACAGATTTATTACCTGTCATATAATTCGATACCCCATTATCTAGGTACCAAATGTTGGAGAGGTCATTATTTTCTTCTTCAAAGTTAGTGGGGTAGACTTTTGATTCATTTAAGAACACCACTTCTTTTGGGTTCAACTCACAGACTGTCATGAGTAGGGCGGGTTCTTCCTCCATTGTTTGTGTCAAATTTACCTCTCCATCTTTGTTCTTAAGTGTACACTCTGAGGCATAGTGACCGTACTCTTCACACTTGAAGCACTTAATCGGGGACTTATCTTTTGGCTGGTGGTCTTTCTTGTTCTTGTTTTTCCATTGTTCTTTTTCCTTTCCTTTCGATCCTTCAGATCCTTTATTAGACTTAGAACCTCTCTCAAACTTTCCTCAGGTTTTTGATTTTTGGTCGATGCTTCTCTTCTTGGCTTGCCATTCCGAGTACTTTAGCAACAACTGACCCTCTTTTGACTGAGAGATCTTTTCTTTCATTCCTGTCCTCTCTTCGAATGCTTTCAGCCTTCCGATGGCTTCCGGGAGCAGGAGAGTGTCAAGATATACAAACTGTTCAATGGAGGCAACGATATGTATGAATCTTTCTAGTACAGAGTCAAGTAACTTCCGAACCTGGGCCGATTCCTTCAAAGGTTCGCCGAGTTCTCTTGCTTTTGATGCTATCGCTGACAACCTTGCCGTGAAGTCATCAATGGTCTCCCCTTCCTTCATTTTGAGATTCTCGAACTCGTTATGCACGGTTTGCAGACGTGCTTTCTTGACTCTGTCTACTCCCACGAACTTGGTTTTCAGGGAGTTCCTAATGTCTTTGGTACTCTAAAGATTTGCTACTTGCAGCACGAAATCTTCTGGCATCGCCTGAAACAAGTAGGCTATTGCCTGATTGTTCTTCTTAGCGTCCACCGTGGCTCCTTCTGGTGGTTCAATTATCTCCCACAGCCCGTGCACATTGAAGATCACCTTCAATTTTACCGCCCAAATTGAGTAATTTATTGCGGTAAGCATCGGGCATTGTAGTGGGATTGTGACATTGTCACGAATCGCTATCACTTGGTTATTTGGTGCTGTCATCTTCTCCTTTTGTTTCCTGGAATACTTCTTCCTAGTCTTCGAATCGAGATCCAGTCCTTTGAATCTTGATTCTCGTTGTTCTTGAGGGTTAATCGATTCAGTCCTTTGAATCGCTCAAGCTTAATAGGTTCTTCTATTACCTGATACCACATGAGAAACAGGAAATCAGAATGAAGAACATGAAGAACTCTTATTATCACTTCAAGAACGATTACAAATATCAGGGAAGAAGAAGAATACCCTAATCAACTAACTCACTTACTTCTTATACTAATCACATTTAACAAACTTTAACAACCTTTATTAGAAAACTTACAAAACTAACCTACACTTTACAAACCTTTCAAAAGACACCAAAACACAAACTCATACAAATACGAGATTCTGTAGAATTAATCCAACAATCGGATGATGAGTAATGGATAAGCTAGTCACATGTAAGTACAAACAAGAAATTGGCAAAGATTAAATGGCCTGATTCTCCAATTTCAACCCGAGCAAGGCCGCTCTTTTCCATCACTAACGTTATGTTCTCAAGTTTATTTATGAAGAGAAAAAAAAGTGTAGTGGAAGAAGGTAGTTGTGTTCCAGAGCTTTTTTTATTAAAAGGAAATAAAAAAAAAATTAAAAAACTTGTGTTTTTGTGTTCACTTAAAAAAAAAAGAGAAGTGGAAGGAAAATAAAAGTAAAATTCAGTCCTTCCAAATTAAAAGAAAGTGCAAAGAAGAGAAGAGAAAGGAAAAATAAAGAAATAAAAGAAAGGTAAATAGAAAAAATAGCTTCCTTTTTATTTTTTCCTCAAGTAAACTCAAGAATATAGTGTAACTAAATTTCAACCCAATAGTAGGCAACAACCATTTGACACAACAACCATTTGACCTAACAAAGAAGCTAATATGGAGACATAAACGAGTAGCAATCATGTTTAGACTCCCCTATTGAACAACCGATGCAAAATTACACGAAATTAGCCGCAAGTAGATTTACTCACAAGTTAGTGTTGAATCGAATTGAAGAAATTGAAGATACAGACAACGCAAGTGAAGATTTGTTAGGGTATTTGTTCTTTGGTGATTTTGTGAATTTAGACCTGCTACCTTGAAAGGGAAGGGGAAGGATAATGAGGCGGGGAATGTTTAGGCGATGATGTTGTGAACATCTGTTATATGCTTTGCAATAAAGTAAACCACGTCGAATACGAAGCTAACATAAACAAGATATTTACGTTCGGAGTTTGGTGTTTGAAACTATAAAACTTCAAAAATTTGAAGTCATTTGGAAATGCAGTCACTTCTGGGTCTACTCTCGAAGCTCAATCACTTCCGCACCTACTGCTGAAGTTTAGTCATTAATTTCCAAATGCTTCTAAAAGACCTAGTTAATCAACTGAAACTAAAAATTAGTTTCAATCTAAGAATTTAAACTAAATAAATTACAGTAAAGACGTTTAATAATATTTATCTTTTGTTTAATAATTCTTTGAGTTATTTCAAGTTATTTTTCATTATAAATACAAAGGTTAGTCTTGGTTGAAAATACACCTTGCAACTCTTTGCAACACCAACTAGAACACTCTATTCCATCTAAAATCCAACAATCTTCATCTTTCCTCTACAAGTTCGTGAGATACAATTCAGGTTCTAGTTCCCCCACGACAGTATAAATTGCTTATAGTGTGCACCCTGAAATCAAACAAGTTATCTTGGGGGACTTGAAATTTCTTTTAATGAACCGTATTGAACACAAATCTTCAGCTGGCACCTATTTTATCATCGATCTTCATTTTGTTCCGTACTTTCGTTTTATTGCAATTGTAAAAGTATTTATAATTTAGTGTTTTCATTTGCTTCTTGTACCATAGTTAATCATATATACAAACGGTTCCTAGAGATGTTTCATGGTACCACCTTTCATCCTTCCACCACCATTCCCCTTTCCTATATCTGCCTTGACTGCCTAACATCCTTTTCTTGCATTCCTCACACTCGCACTTCGTTTGATCATTCGGCTCTCACATTCCTCCTTTGCGAAGCCCACGCCCCAAGCATCACCTTCTTTAATTTTTTCTTCGTTGACTCCCCTCTTCGTGTATCATTCCACCTGCTCTTATTGTGAAAGAACCACAACATTTGTTGCCACGCCCAGGGCACACATTTGTCGACCAATAACCAGGGAACTACGACAACGTATATGCTATAAAACTATAAATTGATTACGGAATCATTAGTATAGTAGGATGTAAATTTAAGATATTTTAACGACTCTTTTGTATTCTCAATCTCCCTTTTTTTGTTGAAAATATACTGATGCTCTTGGATGAGTAGGGGCATTTTGGTGTTCAGTTCTTGTTGCACACCAAATGCTTTTGCATCAAGAAAATCGATTCCTTTGATATCCTATAAAAACCCCAAAACTTCCCCTTATAAACTTTCTAATTAGAATTTAAGAGGGTTTTTAATTTTTTATCATCAAAATCAGCGTGATACTCTCGCAGGTGTGATAGCGGTGCTTCTAGGAGAGTTGTATGCATAAAGAAAGAGGAGATGGTGGTGTGACTCGTAAACCTTTTGTATATAACTAGTTTATTTACGTATGAGTTTGATCAAGACATTAAGATAATTAAACAAATTATTCTTAAAAGAGTAAAATGATTAATTTATCCTCATACACAAGACATGTGATTGAGTTTAACAAAGAAAAAGATGACGTCTGTTAGTGGAAAAAAATAAACATATGAATGATTTTTAAAGAAAAAATGATTGTTTTTATTATTAAGGTTTAATGACGAAACATGCAAGTTTATGTTAACAGAAACGACGAAAAATTCAAGTTAATCTAAACAAAAGAAACACACTGGGCATATTAAGAACTTATGACACGTACATGTGATAGAGCATGAAATAACTAGACATGTTCTTGCAACTGTTTACAAAACACAAACATACAAATAAAACACACTACATATATTTTTAAAAACGAGATACAAAGGAGACTAAAAGAGTATTCGTTTACATCACAAGCCAAATCTAGAATAGCAACATTTAAGTCATGTTTTGAGTCATCATCGTCATAAATTCATCCATATCGATCACACCATCTTTGTTAGAATCAACAACTCTCACCATTTTCTGACAATCTTGGAAGCTACACCTCTCTCCAAGCCTCTTCATCAACTCATAAACCTCCTCAACACTTATCTTCCCATCCCCATCCATATCAAACGTCCTAAACGCGCTTTGCACATCTATTGCCTTCACACCACCACCCTTCCTTTGCACCTCCATAAACTCCTTGAAATCGATGAAACCATCGCCATCCAAATCCGCCACCTCAAATATCTTTTGTACATCCCTTTCTGTACCCCCTTGTCTCAAGGCCCTAATTATAGCCTTGTACTCGCCCCTTGATATCTTACCATCTTTATCGCGATCAAACTTGTCAAAAACACGCCTCATCTCAGACACGTTTAGTTGGAACATAGGCAGGCCGGAAGCTTGTCTATCAATACCAGAGAACATCCTAGATGGCTTACGAAGGAACTTACGCTTTGAGATGTTGTATTGCAAGTCAAGAAAGCTTGTTTTCGACATTTTTTTCTATGTTTAGGCTAGGCTTTAGATTGCTAGCTATGAAACAAGAAAAGTGATAATATCAAATGAGGGATAGATGTTTAGATGCCTAAGGATATTAAACGATTGAATATAATGAGAAGCAACTTGCTGGGAGATAAAAAGATGGAAGGAATGTAAAGCTTGTGCATGACAAATGGTCTATAATAAAGTTATTCTTATTCTTTGTGTGATTTAAGAAAGCAAGTATTCCTTTTGATCCATTGGCACCTAATAAATTCTTTCTAACTAAACATGTTACAGTATTAATAATCAACTTTAATATACTGTCCTTTGAACCTTGAGATTAGGGCATAACACTAGTACACAATTGTTTATTTGGGGCGGTGAAGATTTATGATTTCAAGGGGTTTGAGTGAAAACCGCCTCAAAAAAGATGAAAGAAAGTGGTTTTGTTTGAATCGCCCCAAAAGATAATTTATTCAAGCGGTTTTGAAATAACCGTCTCAAAAAAGCCTTAAACTAAAACCTCCTCCCAACCCTTTCTATACTACTTTTGAATTTTTGCGATCTTCTCCGCACCCAGAATTCCATCGCCACTGCCCCAGATCTGACGAACAACACTACCACCGCTCCTTTCTGCCGATGAACAAAAACACTACCACCATCGTCCCAAATTTGCCGACGAACATGAACACTACCATCGCCCCCTTTATGTCGACGAACAAGACCACCACCACCACCTTAGATCTGTCAACGGCCAGGGCACCCCACTCACGAAATCGTTTAGATAGACACTAACCAAAATTTATTGGGTGCAATCCAAGGTTTCGGAGCTGCTGCTAGTACCACTTGTAACAATTTCTTACTTGATGTTTCACTTCCTTACCAGATGCTTCACTTCCTTACCAGGTGCTTCAATCCCTGCTTGTTTGCCCGTTTGGTCGATTTGATTCCGGATACGTCATATTGTTTGTAGCTAATGAGTTGTTCTATCATTTGCTTGTTTTTGTAGTGAATTTTAGGGTTAACTTTGAAACCCCCACTGCATCCAAGGTTAGTTTTAAGCACACGTCTTTCAACTTTGTTGTAGTTTGGATCAATTTGATGTTTGTGGTGCATCTTAATTTTTTTATAGATTGAAATCAAACGTGTTTTGGAATCGCTGTATGGATTTTAAGTGAATGAGGTTAGAACCCACGTTGACGGGAAATAGAAGAAAAGAGGCGGACTATTGATTGCCCCGATCGTTGCCGTTAGGAGGAGACGGTGGCGACGGTGACCGGAACAGTACCAAATTTTGAAGCGTTCTATGAAGCCAGTTTTATTTTTTATTTTTAATTGAATTCTTTTTAAGGGCGGTTTTTAGCACCGCCCCAAAAAAGAGCTTGTTTTTTGAAGCGATATTTTCTAGTGCGTTTCAAAAACGCCTTAGAAAACCATAATCACCGCCCCAATAAATTAGTTTTGTACTAGTGTAAACATGTTAGAATAATGTTTTCAGAACCGGATCGGACGTCGAACCGGACACCTTACTGGTTTGGTGGTCGGACCGGTCGGACGAGTCGGACCGGATTTAAGAACCGGATGACGTCATAATTATATATATAGTATATTATATATATAGTATATTATATATATAGTTATATATAATTAAATATAAGTAATTTAAATATGTCTTTTATAGTTATATATAAAACTTAACTATATTTTTATATCCAACATACTAATTTATGGTTTAACACCCCGTTTTTACCCATTAAAATCAAAAAAATAAAATAAAAATAAAAAAAATACAAAATCCGGTCCGAACCGGTCCGGTTTTCCGGTCCGACCAGCGGTTCGGGATGAACCGGCCGGTTAGACCGGCCAAAAACGAATCGATGAGAACCAGACCGGCCACCTAGCCGATCTTCGGTTGGACCGGCCGGTCTGATCCGGTCTCAACAACATTGATGTTGAAAGCAACGATTAAGCTACAACTTGACTTGTCAATGTGGGGCTAGCCCACCTGGTAGAGGATTTGCCTATTAGAGGGGAGGTCCTGGGTTCAAACCCAGCATAGTACTGTAATATGAAGTAATTTAGTAGTAGAAGTAGGATAGAATTGTCGTTAAAAAAAAAAGCTACAACTTGACTTGTTTAATTTATAAAAACTTGAGCTGGGTTCGTTCTAAGTTTTGTATCTAAAGTCGAGCTTGAATTATTCATAACTTATTGAATTAAATGTTAACTCTTGTTAATTGATAATGTTCGAGTTCTCACCGACTAGACCGAGTACTCATAACTACTAGACGACTGACCTTACCACACCTAACAACTTTTTATATTAATTTAATAATATAAATATTTTTTGAAATTAAAATAGTTAAAAATGAATTAAAAACAAGATTGGGGGGGGGGGGGGTGTCAGGGTCGAACCCGGGTGTCCCCTGTGTATGCGGTGTAGGTTATCCGAGATATTTTTTCAAAAAGTGTTGTTGAAAAACTTATTTATCAAAATAGGTGGTTTGAAACTTATTTATCAAAATGAATAATTTTAAGCTTTTCTTTCTCTCACTCTTAATCTAGTTGAATAAAAATGTTTGTATTTAAGAAATTACTCTTAAAAAAGATGAAGGAAAAAGTTTGTAAAATTTAAAAGATAATATACTTTATTGGATTGTGATATTTTATAAAAATACTTTATAATTCTTTTATAAACCTTTTAACGTTTTATCAAAGCTAAACAATATTATTTTGTTTTATAAAATGCTATTATTTTAGTAAAATTATCAACACGACAGTACTGGAATTTTTAATATTTAAATAATACTTATTTTGTTTTTTTAACAATTTAAAAATGTTTATATTTTGTTAAACTACACAATATTATTTGTTTCTTTAAACTTTACCATATTGTTTTGTTATGTAAATTATGTTATTATTTTATTTAGAAGCTATAAGTTTTATTTATTCTTTATGCTTTTACTAAAAATGTGAATATAAATAGGAAAAAATTCAAATAAAAAATCTCTTTAAACTCAAAAGTATAAGAATTAATCTCAATTATTAATAATTTTAATCAATAGTTGAGATTAAATTTTAGGAAAAATTTTGTTGAATGGGTATTTTAGGATAAACTAATTTTGTTGACTTTTAGTAAATTCTCTTATTTTTTAAATGTTCATAACTTTTATTTATGATATTATTTTTTTATAAAAATTGCACCATAAATACGTGTATCTTTAAAACGAGTACAATATTATTATATAAAAAAATACTTTTACAATTTTAAGCCTGTGTCTCGTCATTGTGTCTTTATTATAGTTTATTATGTCCGTTTGTTAGTTATTATGTGTTTTTGAATATTATTATGTTTTTGTAAAATAATAAATTTTAAAACAATAAAATAAAAGAATATTATTGTTGTGTATCTCTAATATTTAAGATACAATAACAAATTAATAACTAATTAATATAATACATTAAAAACAATGACAAAATAACACAATGTCTCGTCATGTTATTTTATTGTTATTGTGTTAACTTGAACACTATAAGTTTTAAAAATAAGTTGGTGAAATAACAAATTTCTGTACTTATAATTATAAAACACAATGATAGATAACAATAAGTTTATATAATCTATAGAAACAATGATAAAATAACACAATGATATATAAAAATAACGCATTGTGTTATTTTTAACAATTTGAGTTTTGAAAAATATATTGGTGAAAATATATAATTGTGTACTTCAAATTGTAAAAACACAATAATAGAAAACAAATTTATATAATATATAGAAACAATGATAAAAAAACATAAAATGGTCTAAAAAGTAAAACATAATGATAAATAAATTTAACAAATGATGTAAAATATATGACACGATTAAATAATATTTGACACAATAAACTTATAAAACGCAATAAGCTGACGTATTTGACACAATTACCAATATACCCTCCTATTTCAAATAATATAAGGACACGTGTCAAGCCTAGAATTCTTTTTAAGCTTTTTAAATTAAATATCATTTTCACTGTAACTCTACCTTAATAAATATATGCAACGTATTAACAAATAGTTCTTTTAACTTGTGGTTTAAATTAAAAATCGTTAAAATCAAATCGTGAACACCCTCCCACACTTCCTTATTGAAATCAACTAAATCATCTTATATCTTTTAATAAGCTATTCTTCATATTAATTTATTGAAATAAAAAAGTATATATGAAGGACAAAAACAATTAAAAACTTCATTTGTATTTTCTACTAAAATGTTATCTTTATTACACCACTTAAATTAAGTAAAAGCATTTAAAAGAACATACATGAAAAACTATGTAAAAGATTAAAAATAAAAACGTCAAAAAATCATTTTTAAATGAAATAAAAGAAGTATATATATGTTGGGTGTCGAATCCAACAAATAAAATATATAAATGTGAACCTACTGTCACACACAGTAAGAATAGTATGAGCGGAAGTAGGGTTCGTGTCCTTAGGGATACGGGTTAACTATTTTACACAAAAAAACGTTTTAGCATAGTTACTTTGATTGCTTACGGGTTAAGAAAGTTGGGGGGTTTTAATTAAAAACTAAAACTGAAAGTACATTGGAAAAAGTGAGAAAATTTCAGTAGGATGACACGGCCGTATCAAAACTGTAAAGAAAATTTCACGCGGCCGTGTTAAGCTTCTGCTAGAAAAACGAAAAATAACATTTTTTTTGTATTTTTTATATTATGAAAAGGAATTAATAAAAACTTTAATTAAATTATGAAGTAAATTAAAATATGAAAGCTAATTCCAACACTAAGGTAATTTCTTGATTCGATTCGGCTTACGATCATTAACGATTAAGGTGCAATGATCCTTTTTTATTAATGATTTGTATCGATACTAGGTATCACGCCGTTCGGATATCCACTCTATCTAATGTTTAATCAAGCGCAGTTCATTGATTAGAGCCAACCCGCTGCTCTAAGCTCACGCCGTTCGAATCTTAGCGTGCGGGTTGCAACGATAGAAGTATCAATTATAACTAAACACACACGCCGTTTGGTATGTTTAACTAGATTGTATGATTCTATAACGAGAATGAACTCATAGAAAAACTCAAACCGTTAACTGTTTCTTATATCAAAAATCAAACCTTGATTAGGGTTTTAAAATTTAAAGAACTTTATTAGAAAAATTAATAAGTTGATCAGGTTTATTAACTATCTAATATATACCGGAGTAGATCCGCGTTTAAGATCAAGAATCAAACAAACAAACCGTTAAAATAAAAAGATCTCATAAACGTTTCATATAAGTTCAAACCAAATCAAAGAAAATTAAACCCTAATGTTGAAACTAAAATTGTTTTAGCCGGACATGGCTAGATCAATTAAAACCTAAAATCAAATAAAAACTTACGAATCAAACAAGAAGAATTAAGTATCTTGATAATGGAAATAATTCCACCAACAAAAAGAACTAATTTGCTACAGCCCTTCTTGCTTCTTGATCTTGATGTTCTTGATTAATTCTCTAATATACTCCAAGATTGTTCAAGATTCTCCAATATTCATTTTTTAATTATCATCTAATATTGTATTTATAATAGTGCATTGATTTTCCAGATCCCCCTTTGTAGAGTTTTAGTTTTTATCCTTTTATTCCGGAAAATCTGATGATAATTATCAAAAACAAGAATTCCTAAATCTTAGGAATTTTTCTAGCGAGCTTCAATGGCCGTGTAGAATTTGTGAAGAAATTTTCGCGCAGCCGTTTGAAGTTTCTGTTGTATAAATTGCTCCCAACTCTAACATTTCTTCAACAATACTTTTCCTGCTACTCCAGATCTTCCATCCTTCTCACGAACTCATCAGCCCTATAAAATCACCAAAAACAAACCAAAGTAGATTCCATTCTACTCAAACAAGTGTTGTATAAAATAAACAAAAATGCATACAATATTTACAAAATATGCTCCAAAATATACTTTATAACTATGAAAAATAATGCTTAAAAATATAACTAACAATATATGAAGGACCAAAAACATTTTTTATTCTAGAAAAATGTTTCGAAAAGAAAATGTTAAAGAATAGGTTTACAAAACAATTATAAAACATTTTAAAAAACTTTTTATAAATATCACATTCCAACAAAATACATTACTTTTAAATTTTAGAAACTTTTTTCCATCACCTTTCTAAAAGATAATTTCTTAAACACAAGCTATTTTATAGAATAAGATTAGGAGTGAGAGAGGAAAAAAAAAAGCTTAAAAACACCTATTTTGGTAAATGATTTTCAAATCACCCATTTTAATAAATAAATTTTTCACCATCACCATTTTGAAAAAAAAAAACTCTGAATTACAGTAGACCAAAGCTCAGATCTAACTTAAACACAAATATTAAAATATAAGAATAGTAATTAACAGAAATTCCAAATCATATAGACCCTAACTCTCAAATTAATGAAATTGAGTATCAAAACAAGTTTGTTAATCAAATTAAACTTGGGGCTCTTGTATACATATGAATATGATGCAATTACCTGATTGATGATGGTTTGATGATCATAAGAAAGGAAAAACGAGACGATAGAGAGTGATATCAAATCAAGACGAGCATGATGATATCAATCCAATTGATTTTGTGAGAAGCTTCTAGAGATGGCCAGAGGTTTGGCCGAAAGTTGTAGCAAGAAACACGAGGGGAGACGTTTGTAATTAAAGGAAATTACACTTTGATCCCTGTGGTTTACAATTTTGTTATTTTATGCTAAAAATTTTAAATTATGTTTCAAAACTTTACAATTTAACCCCCAAAGTTAATAAAACCCTAACTTTACTATAAATAAATTATTTGCTTATAATACTTTATACACTTTCTAAATTAGTTATTTATTTTAGAGTAAATTACGATTTTAGTCTCTTTAGTTTGGTGGTTATAATGCTTTTCATCCAATAGTTTAAAAACATCCAGTGTAACCATAGTGGTTTAAATTTTATCACAATTAAGTCCAAACCATTTACTTCATCCAATCTCTCTATTATTTGTTTTAAAAAGACAAAAATACCTTTGGATTAAAAGTGTTATTGTCTTAGAAATAAACAAAATACGAGTCCCACTCCACACCACTAAACCAGTCCTTAACCCCATCGTTTTTTTATTGTTTGACAACATCTGCACCACTAGCACCACCACCACCACTACCCACCACCACCACCACCACCCACCACCACCCCCCACCATTCGCCAGTAACTACACCGCCACTCGCCGACAACCACATGGCCACCACCCAACACTCGCTGACAACCACCCTTGGACTCCCTCAAATCCGAACCAAACCCTAAACACCACCCTTTTCCTCATTGACCAGACCATATCATCACCTCCCCCGACCGACGTTGACTACCCAACCTTGGTTATAGCCATTTACGGTGGCAACCAAAAACCTTCATCCACCCCTCTTTACCAAACATAAATCTGAAAAAGAAGACGATTCTTTAGAATGATGGTGGTTGCAGTGGTGGTTGCAGTGGTGGTGGTGTGAGGTTGTCGGCCAAAGTTGAGATGGTATAGATCTGAACCACCTCCATCATAAAAGAAGAGAGAGAGAGAGAGAGAGAAGAGAAGAGAAAAGATGATATGGTGGTTGTGGACATGGAGGTGGTGGTGTGGCGGTAGTGGTGGTTGCTTAGGCTGGATTTAAGATGGTGGTGGTGTGATGAAGATGGTGGTGGTTGATGGAAATGGTATGGTGGCCATGGGTTTAAGGGAAGAGATAGGGAAGGGGGGGGGGGTGGGGGGCCGGGGGAGGGGGGGGGATTATTAAAATTTATTATTTAATTATTAGGGTTAATTTGGTTTTTTCACAAAAAAATTAACAGAAAGTTTAGACGACGTTAGTGGAACGTAGTTAATTGTGATAAAAATTGTACTACAGTGGCTAAACTGGGCGTTTATAAACTTTTGGATGAAAAACATTATAACCACCAAACCATAGGGACCAATATCGTAATATACTCTTTCTTTTATTTAAATCAATAAAATCTAATATTTTTGGTAAACACTTTATAAATTTTATCATTTTTTTAAAAAATTATTAAAAACATAATTTTTTGAATAAATAACATAGTTAATGTATTTGAATATAGTAATACAATTGGATCAAATGTTACAAAATGTACAACAATGAGAACACTTCTTCAAATGAACAACATGTACACCAAACTAGACATTATTCTTCAACAGTAAAAACATCTCTTTTTGACTGATGTGACCAAGTCTCTTATGCCATAACTCAGTCATATTAGTATCCTCCGATAAGTGAACTAAATCTGAAGAGATCTTCGAGTGTGCGTTGTATCACTTTGAGCTACGTTACCACTAGCCACAAACAAATAACCACGTGTGAGTTTCCAAATTCCATCACCAAAAGTACTATGGTAACCATCATCATCAAGTAAACATACGGAGATCAAATTAAGTACAATATTTGAAACATGTTTACATTCTGTAAAATGAACTCCATCTTAGTGTCAAACATCTTGCAAACATCCGTATCACCTACGATATTCGATAGCCCCTTATTACCTATCTCAACATTCTCAAAGTCACTAGGCATATAAGATGCATAAAAATTATGATGTCACATGATACATAACACCACCGTCAACAAGCTAGCTCAAATCATCAAATGCAATGTTCACCATATCATAATTCACTACAAGAAACTGGGATGTTTACTTACACATAATTTACCTACACATGTAAATATATGAATAAATACCTACACATGTTTGTATTTATGTGGATAATGATTGATGATATCTTTTTCATGACAAGTGACACTTAATATATGTTGGTAATATGTTTTAGCCACACTTAATATTGGTGGAAAAATTTCCCCTCAAAATTAACGATCAAATAAAATGTTACATTATCTGCACATGTGGATAATTCTCATAATGTTTAAGTAAATTATCTACACATATGTTAAAAATAATATATGTGTGGGTAAATGACTATATTATACCAACTTATAGTATTTGAAAATAAATATTTAGCTAAATTAAGTAAATAAATGAATATAAACTAAACTAAGGAGACATGTCGTGTGAGACAAGATATTTGGTAACGTATTAATAGAACTTTAACTAATTATTTTATTAATTATTATTAAATTCAGATTGATGTTTTATGTTTTATTTAATTATTTGTCCTCAAAGAAAGCTGAAAAAAAAGGTTATCGCACATAAAAAACGAAATATAGATAGTAGAGTTGGTTCAAAGAGTAAAATGCACTATCACCTTGAGTAATATACTAATATATGTAAGTTTACCTTCTCATCTCTTCGACCATGCGGAATTTATTGGTTTGACCATGCGGAATTTATTCGTTCAACTTCCCATCATTATGACTAATAAAACCTTTTTTTGTTGTTCACATATGGCGGCATCAACCACAAAAATAGAATAATCTAAAAATTTATAACAACATATACCAAACATAAAAGGTGGGCTAGTTCGGCCTTCCTCATTGGGCCAAAAAACCAACATAAAATAGAATTTAGCATGCTCATTGCTCCTTAGTAAATTGAGTTTTATAAAGAAATCTCTGTTCATATTAATATCTTTAAAACTTTAAAATATATATAATATGGTTTTATATCTCTTCTATATTAGTTTACCTATCCCCAAGTATCATTTTGGTGAATATAACTCCCAAGTAAACACTTCGATGTCTGCATCACCCGCCGTATGTCAAAACCCTAACAAATGAGCTGATTTATTTTGGTCATTGTGTCAAATAAATCAGCTCATTATGTCATATATGTTCATTGTGTCATATATTTTATATCATTTGTTAAAGTTTTGACAAACGACGGGTGATACAGACACCGAAGTGTTTACTTGGGAGTTATATTCGCCAAAATAATACTTGGGGGTGGCAGCGGCCAATTCCCAATAGTTGGGAGTATTTAAATCCATTAACCTTAAAATTTAAGAAAAATTAATAGTGATTTTCAAATTGAAGGATTTACTATTCAATCTCTAGTTATATTACCATGTTATTTTGTTAGCATACTCTCGCACAAAGAGTAGTAACGTTTCAACTTGAAATATTGAGATGCTTTTTAGCTATAAAAAAAGAAAAGTCTTTGGTCTATATTTGATATGTTTTTAACGAATAGAATATTACATTTTCATTCTTGTTTTCTCTTTAATTATTAGATTGAATTTTGAATAGTATTATCAGTGTATTTCCATTTAACGGTTATGTTCACATGATTAATTAATTTAATTGAGATAAACGCATCCTTTATGAATTCTGAAATCTACATGAAACTCAATACGTAAACAACCTAGTATTTATTCCAAGCTTTCCATCTTTGCTTATGCAGTGAAAATCTGATATCTTGGATCAACCATTTAGTACTTATCGATGCTCCTTTCTTATGAGATTATGGTTTGAGTCTCGTAGTGAATAATGACATATATATATTTAGTAGTAGATTAAATGGATGTGTTTGATTCTAAAACAATTTACCTAATACGTCATTTTCATTTATCACAAGCAACTTGTAGTTATGTAATGGGCTAGTGTATAATAGCCCTACTATACCCTAGCCCAACACTACCCGAGTTATGAATGTCTTACAACTAGATACTTAGAGCATACTCTAGCGTGTTTTTCCTCCTTAATTTGAGGTTTTCATTAGATTATTATATACAGTAGAGCTAACACTAACTAGGGTTTTGTACTTTTGTATATTATAATTTTCTTCTATACTCTAATAGGTTTAGATCTTTGAGCCAGCTTTTTGCTACTAATTTAAGGAAACCCCCTTGAACATGGGTGGCATATGACATATTTTATCAAAGAATAATACATAAAAAAAGATTACTTTGACAAAACTATATAGCAACATGCAATGCACCAAATTAAGAGAACAGTGACTTTGTTATCTCGATCTAACATTGCTAAACGTGCCTCTGTATGCACAAGTAAATAAACATCACTTCTTTGATTAAACTAACACCAATACAAACAAAACTTGTACACTCTTCAGCAGACCAATCTTTATTTACAAATTGTAAGGTTGATCTAAAGCCACTTGTTAGTTTTTACACCTATTGAATGTGTGTTTTGTGGGGGTTGGGTGGGAATCAGCAGCCTGCAGACATTTCATTCAAAATTCCAAATGAAAAGTGGATAAACCATGTGAGGTTCAGTACTTGTTATTGATTAAAGGACAAAGACCGAATCATTTATCGTAGACCACATGTTATTTGTCAATCTAGTTTGTGTGTCTTTATGTTAGATTCTAACTAGAGATGATTAGCTCAGTTTCGGTGGTTCGTTATCATCTTAGAGCATAACACGCGCTCGAAACTTTGTTACTTTATGGGTATGATTTTCAATTTTCCTTCAAATGCGCGACGGATGGAAAAATGTTATGTGCATGTAAATAATGCAAATTTGTTATAAACCAAAATGAAATTTGATGGTTGTGGTATTAGATATGTGTAAGATATGATGATGACATGATATTATTGTCTTTATTGAATGTGAATTCAAAGTGATGACTGTAGCGTTTGCTTTACATGTTTCTGCACCAATTGTGTCTTTTAGCGGCTTGTGTTTAACATAACAAAATACAAGGGTTTGTTCAGATACGAAATCTTTCATCTTTTATTGAAAGATCTGATGGTTGTGTTTTTTATCCTTTTTCCCTTGACCAAGAATGACCTTTTCTGCTTGTAGGGTACATTTAGGCATATAAGCTTATGGGTATGCATGCATTATTGATTTTTCTGCTAACTTTTTGTGTGTTAAAGTTGAATTAAAATCAGAGGCAAAACCAATCAGTAAGGTGTCAACAGAATTTGTTGTTTTCTTACGTATAAAAGTTGAGGCTTTTGTAAAAAAAAAAAAAACACGACTCGTACTTTTTATTTCGTGGTTATCGAATCGTACCAATAGGTGTTTATTGTCTTCACTATAGGTGTTGTTGCAATACACAACCTATCTAGACGATTTGTTGTGGCTATTAATTAGCTTATTGACATTCTTTTATTAAATTAACTTTTTTTGCATAATTAATTTTGATGTTTGCTTACGACATTTCATGGTTATAGACTTGTTACTTAAAGAAAAAGAAGATTTTTTTTATAAATTTGAATAAGAATTATAGCAACAATGTGTTGACGCTATATCATACAAACCTTGCTAATTTTAATACAAATTAAATAACATATTAAAATATTTAAAGGCAATGACAAATTGTCCAACTCAGATTTTCTGGATAATTTTATAATGGCCCGACTAATAATATCTAGTTTTACCATCGATTGAAATGTTAAAAGTAGAAAGGAATGGGTAGGTAATAAAGTGTAGTGAAAGAGATTTGATTTTGACCCACTGGTTGCGTGGTCAAAGTTAAAAGATGTGGCCGGTGGGAGCATCTTCTAGCTACAGCTCATTCACTGCCATATTCAATTCAAGATAAGATTTTTGAAATATGCAAATTCATTGCTTTAAGTTTTGTCTATTCGTCATGTCAAATGGCCATCAAGGAAAAGGTATCCCTTGAGTAGAGGTGATAAAATAAAGGTGGTTAATAGATTAAAACAACTCATCATGCAAAACCAATTTTAGATGGGTTTAGTTTGTAATGGATCTTCTTAACAGGTTTTAACGAGTCAGTTCATACCTGCTAACAAATCGTGCATAATAATTTGTAAGCCTTTAAGTCTTAAAGTTTTGTTTTTAATAAATTGGTTTTGTTAAGACGTTGCGGCAAAACTTGTTATAAGTTAGTCAAAGAGTAAACTTATATTAGATATTTTAGTTTTTAAAATTTTCTATTGTAACGTTTTATTTATATTAAATTTGAGATGTATTGTTTCGTAGGTTCTAAATTTAATATCAAGTAATACATTATCATTCTTGTGTTATATATTTTTTATAAAATATCTTTTCATTATATGAAAATAAAAGTTATATTAAACATTACAATAAAAATAAATATTAAAACACCATTAATTTATATTACGCAATGATAAGATTAAAAAATAAAATACAAGAAAAAAAATATATTAATGATGTCCAGTTTCACATCCGCGTTTTGTCCTATTTCGTTCGAGTGGTGTTCGTCTTTCCACACGTAGATTGGTGACACTAGTATCCTATTGAGTAGGTTCTTCAATTTGATAAGTGGATGCGTTCTGCGTGTGCTGACTCAATTTAAGTTTCAAGTCTAGTTGTATCGATGGAGAATTTTGAAACCGCGATCGTTGGTTTCCAGTGAGATTAGGATACTAGAAATTACTAACGGGTTGGAACTGGTCTTTAAATAATCTTGATATAATTGAGACATCGATAAATTTTATGCTATGTTAGCTATAAGAGCATGTCATGTAAATAAAGTTGAGCATTTTAATCCATGATTCCATTTGTGATTATATGATTCTATTTGTCCATTTGTGATTATATGATATATGATTTTATATTGATTCTATTGATGATTCTATGATAACACTTGAGTATATACTAAATCTTACCATAAACATTAACTTAGAAATGACCTAGCGCTAATCAAAGTTTAAAACAATGGTAAATTGTAATATAATTGAAATACATACAACTATAAGGACACAAATTTACATATGTGTAATTTAGGATATACATATGTAACTTTTATTAAAAGGATAATGATTTAATTAATTGAATTAAATATTATAATCATCAAAGCATAATATATATATATATATATATATATATATATATATAATTGTATTATTTAATCATTTAAATGATATACATTCAATAACCTAATAAATAATTAACTACTAACGATTCTTAAATCTAATAAGTAACAAATTAAACTAATCCTAACTCTAAAATACCAAATAAGTAACGTAGACATATTTATTCGTTTGACAAGCCCATCCAGGTTAATGTATGCCAATTAATTTCAAGCATCGTTTAAGTCAAAGTATTCTTTATAACTAGGAAGGAGCTAGATGTTCGGAAATTACATAAGGAGTACATACTATTAGTCTGTCCTCTAGTGTTAAAGGGTTAGATGGGAGGGTACTTAATCATTAAGGTTGATTGTGGACTCATCTATAATAGTTTAATTACATGTATTTGAAAAATTATTTACTCATTCGAACTTGGTTATCTACTATATGTATATTTCTAAACCTATGTCGTCATCAAATTTTTACTTGACTTACTTTAGCATGCTTTCTAGGTAGTGAAAATTAAGTTTGTTGCTTTACACACGCAAGGGTTCAAGGGCAAGCTTTAGTTGGACTTAGTTAGACATTAAATAGATTGAAAACTTAGTTGTTTGTTTGGTTTATTTGTTTTTGAAATTGGATGTAACCAACTATTTAATGTTAATAGTAATTTCCTTTAATACTTTTGATCCTTGTGTTATGATTAAGTTCCGTCACATCCTTGGTGTTCTCGTTTTAGCCAGGAGTGTGACAATCATGCTATTTGTAAGGGTGTTGAGATCTTGTGAGCTATATTTGTCTTGTAAAGACCTTTGAACAATGATTGAAAAACGATTGCCTAGGTGAGGTACCCTCCCTGAAATTTGAGGTACTCGCTTGGAAATCAGATAGGCTTGCTTGAAAGCATATCGATTTACTTGAAAACCCAATGAGCCCGATTGAAGATTAGGTGGTCACACTTTTAAATTGAAGGCCCCCCCTTGAAATTGTGTGGGGCCATTGCTCTTTTCTTTTGGATTATTTACCATGGGTCCTTTCTGACCATTTTTCCTTTCCTAACGAAGTACATTTTGTGTTAGCGCATATCCCTTGCAATGTTGACCATATCAGTTTGTAGATAATGGGTGATATAACCGTTCTATTTCATTAACTATTCCCATGATATCAATGGTCGTGTTGTAAAACCAAATGATTATAAAAAAATATTTTAGTATACTGTGACTTAAAGTTGTGTACGGACCAAGCCTAAGGATTAAGTAGTTGCTTATTTTGATGTGATGATATTTGTTCTATAATATATTTGGAAAAATAACGTCTCATTTTTTCCTTTATCTCATCTTGATGTGAGATTTGTATCCCATTCAAGTTTACACCATTGATTCTCCCATTGGAGGTGTTATTCTTAATTATTCCATGGAAAAATTTCGAGTTTATAATTATCATCGACTGACCAATTGAAATGGATTTTCTCTTTTAAGATCTCGTGTATTCTTGATTTCTAAAGAAATAATCTCCAATTTATAATTTCTTCTCAGTTCAAATGTCCCTAAGACAATGGGTTTATTTTAGCCCTTAATTCAAGCTCCTTCACCCATTTTTATAATGTTTTTTTTACCCGAAATCTTACTTATCTTTAATCTCAACAAGCCATCTTTTAGTTTCTTTTTTGATATTCCTATGCTTAGTTGCAAGAATTAAATTAGTCGATGAACCAATAATAGGATCGAGGGCAGTCCGTTCAACCACACGACTAAGACCCGTATTGGAGAGCCAAGAGTTGAAGAACCGAATAAAGGTAGGACCAAATCAAGGAATTTAAATAATAATAGGATTGGAGAGTGGTCCAAAAAATCCTTTAGTAAATCAATTATCAATGCAGCAAGCCACTTTTCAAGAAAATCCAAATATACAAGCATTCAATCTAGTTTGTTTAATTAGCACCACTACTATCCATGGAAGTAAATTGTCTACCCCCAATCCTATTATGTAAACATAGCTCCTAGATAAAGTTATTGAAATTATAAGCAGATTGTAATTGTAATGCCCCGTTCCCAGGAAACACTCACAGTTGGTCATTTATAACATAAAATATTTATAAATGGAACATTTGCAGCGGAAATCATATTTGATCATTTAAATATTCCATGTCATAAAACATCATTCTATTTCATTTAAGCATCTAAATTGTATTCGTATGAACACATTTAAAAACTTTAGATGTCTGACTTGAACTATCCCTATAACTTCATTGTCCATGTGTGCATCTCCTCAGCATCAACGATTACCTGCCAACTAGTATGCATACAAAGCTAGCAACGCTAAGTGAGTTCTAGTTTTATAATAAAATACTTTACATACTTTAAAACCTTTGCCTTTTTATACGTGAGCACACATTAAAATATACATTATAACATGTTCATTTATTTCTTTAATAACCTTTGTCATTTCATTCATTCTTTCATTACATTATTATCTTTCACTATAAAGGATAAATGTCATATGCTAGGCCCCCAACATAAGTTATGAGACTAATCACAAGTCTGATGCCAAGCGACAAAGATCCCCTTTCATTCATGGTCAATCACAAGTAATCGACATTTCTTGAGTATCCTTCTAGGCTATTAAAGCTACCCATAGTTGAGTTACAACTTATTGGTTGTGAACCTCCATTCATACATGGTCAATGACAAGGATTAGAACGTATAATAGCATGTAAACATACGAGGTAAAGTTTTCATAAAACCTTTATTATTTTGAAAACATATCAAAACATATAAGATAACACTTAGCATCATACTTAGCCAAGCGGGAACTTATTTAACAAATCTAGTTATGCGAATACTCAAGGGTTATGCGAGAACCTTCATCTAAGCAAAAACTTTAATATGCGCAAGAACATTACAACATGTGATAACATCATAATATGCAAGAACAACATATCGTGAGAAAACATCAACATCGCACGAGAACATACTATAATTCATAAACCTTGCATCGCAAGTTACCAAAATCACGCAAGAACCTTTTATCGCGCGATAACATACTGGTTTTACATGTGAAACCATCACATCTCAAACTACACATGAATTTAATCTCAGCTAATCTATCCATAATGTAAACATTTTAATCAAAATCATCATAATAAGCATATATAAACATAGTTGTATGCATAATAGTCTCAAAACGTGTAAAAACTTGTACAAAAAGGGGATATAACTCAACTTTTGCAGATAATCACATAACGAAACCCTTTTCTAGAGATACCTCAATGCCAAACTTAAACACCATTTTTTCTTGCTTTTTTTTTTTCTCTTGACTTTTGCCTCTCTTTCTCTCTCTAAACAACAATAGTATAATTTTCACGTAAGGGTGGGGAACAAAGGGCGCCCTCACCCTTTTTATAGGCTTCCCTCTCTTCAACAGGTTCTCGCGCGAGGACAACTATCTAAACGACGCAAGAACTTTTGCTTTTCTTTGATTTCTTGGAAACATCGGGATGTTAAACAGACACCTTTTGCTTTTCTTTGATCACTTAACAAAAGCCAAGTACCCAAAATAGATTCGTTGTGATGCTTCAGTTTTGCCCACAATTATCTTTTAGTCATGTTATCATGAGGCCCATACACATTAGAAACCACCAAAATCCCATTCTATACTACCATGAAACTCCCCATCAAAAGAAACTTATTATCTTTTATGTAAAACTTTATGAGAAAACTGATGAATCCCATAAGCAAGGTAAACCATCAGAACGACTGCTCACCCCTACAAACTCCTAGTGTAACGGTTTGTTATACTAGAACTTTGTAATTTTTTCTTCGTCCAAATTCTCCAATTGGGTTTCTTGCATAGCAATGAAATTGATTTTCATCACCTTTAACGATTCCATCACTTAATTCAACACAACATCATTTTCAACCGAATCATCTTCTTCACAACGATTTGCTATCACCGTGGATGTTTAGATCATAATTTACATTACCTAAACTATCAGCACCTTTCCACCTCATCCTACATGCATATAGTAAAATTTTGATCTCTAAACACTAGCTTTACACTTACTACAATCATCAAGTAACAATACATAACAAGAACCATAAGTCGTCTCATCATCCTTCTATAAGAAATCACTTAAACAAACAATTTCCCAAAGGATTCTCCAATCTTGTTGAATATAGTTTCATCACTTAGTATGAGAGGGTGCGTATGGATACCCCTATAGCTATTTGATACTTCCTTAGAAAGATTGGAGATGTAAGAAGATGAAACAACTACACTAAACACTAGGACATCATTTGTTGATTTTGTCTTCTCTTTCTTGTATGTCACCTTCTTTCACTCATTAGCGTCATCTTCTCCGTCGCCTTCTCGCCTATATCTCCTCCAGTCCTCCCCTTGAGCATCGCCAAACCTTCGTCTCCTTTCTGCCATATCTTAAGTTTTCATATGCTGGTTAATTCGACGTGCTTCATCATATTAATCCACTTTTGACCATCCTATTTACATGCTGTTCAACATATTCACCCAAAATTATACTTTAGATTTTATAATATAAGTATTTTACGTTGTGATTTTTCTAATTTCATACAACCCTGGATACTTTCAGAATCAATCATAAGCTCTTTAAATGTAAGCATTTTCAGTGTACACAAAATCTTCAATTAAATAATACAAAAGTTTCTAATTCAAAACGAGATATTCTTTTCTTTGAAAATCGAAAAAAAAATCGTAACAAAAACCAAAATAAATGATTTTTTTATATAGGTGTTGAAGCACTATATGAACAATTATAATCTTTTATGAAATATCTTTATAATTGACTCTTGTAGATGACATAATGTAAAATACTAACACCTAGATTAATAGTAACTTATAGAATACTAACACCAAGATTAGTAGTAACTAAGTTACTATTGACCAGTCAAACATCACTAGTAACAAAGTTAGTAAGTTACTATGAGTATTTAGTTGCTATTGGCCATTTTACAACAAGTCTTTAAGTTACTACCGAACTACCTATTCACTTATGAGGTTTCAAGTTGCTATCAATACTTATGATTGCTAAGTATGATACCAAGTACTCTTGTGGTTGGTACTGACGTAAATTGTAACTACCTAGATCAGTTATTATGCTTGGTCAACTACATATTTGCTATTTCTCATTGATCAGTTCTTACTCATCTTGTGTTTTCAAGTAATTTTTTATGGCTGGACCCCTATCATGGTTTATGAGTTTCGCCTTAAGGGGAGACAAAGTGGAGCCAGGATAGCCTAGGTAAAACCAGGACAAGGTAGGAACACCACTACTCGGCGTTCGTGATCTACCCAGTGAAAATTCGTCAGGATTTATCAGTGCACAACCCACCTTTTGAACCTTTTTTAAAGAGGGAAACAAGAAAATGGGAAAACGGGGAAAAACTTCGACGACACCATGTAAAATAGTGATAAACTAATAAAAATTAAGAAAAATAGAAAAAAAACTAATGTAGCTTTGATATGTCGCACGACTAAAAAACAAAGAAAATAAGATGGTTGCTAATGGCCTACCAACCTTTGATATTCCCTAGAGTCTAACATTATAATAGTCTTGATTGAGTGTGTATGGTACATCTTCTAACTTAAGTTAGTGGATCACTAGATGTACTAATATCATATTTGATCTCAAGTAAATGTAATTATACTAAAATGATTTGATAACAATAATGTCACTAAGATTATAATAATACTTAATTTTCATATTTTTTTAATTCAAGCAAATTTAATAGTGTAATTCTAGTTTGAGGGTATTTTAAAGGTACAAAGTAACTTTTTTTTAACAACTAATTACGGGCCTCTGGCTAATCTAATTATCTCTATTACTTGAGTACGCAACATGAGAGCACCATAAGGAGGAAAATCATCATAGGTAAAAAAAAATCCCTGACCCAACCTGAATTTTTTTAATCAATGACCTCTCCTATTTTAGTGAGCTTGTAGGATACCTCACCTTAATTACTTCGGGTAAGGGTGTAAGGTATTTGAAAGAGGATGATGCATTCAAAAACAGTCAAGGTGCTTCCTGCATGCATGCACTTTGTGCATGGTAGAAGTTACTTCGAAAATTTTACACTCTGCAAAGAAATCTCTCTAAGTGTAAAATCTTCCGAAGTCAAAGATGAAGTCTTTCGAAGCTTAGAAGACAAAGTCTTCCGAAGCCTCAAAGATAGAAGACTGATTTCTTCCGAAGCCAAAAAAGACATGCTTTCTCTGATCAACTTTTTTAGAAAAGTTGACCAACTTTCCGCTGCCACTCTGCAAACTCACCAACTTATACAAGTTGGTGAAAAGGTCCATGCTTTAGGAAGCTGTAGATTATGGTCTTGAGTCTGTAGCTTTCTACTTTATGTATTTTTATCAATTTTGTATTACATTAGGATGTGAGCTATGGCATGTCATAGTCACATGTCAAAAAGCAATCTGCCTTTTGACTTTACATTGATCTTGTTGTCTAGATTAGTGTTTTCAGAGTATGGCCGGCTGTAGGATGTAGTATAAAGTATCTCAGGTCCTTGTATTTTATTTGTATGCTTTGTAACACTTGTAAAAAAACTTGAGAGCAATATACTTTATCCTTGAAAACCATTCGGTGTGTTGGTTCTGTCTCATCTTTACTTGCTTGTGTTTCTTAGTATCACCAAAAAGGTTACAGTTTCCTATTTGATCTGTTAAGTGTTCTAAGTATCTTCTCATTGTGAAACTTATTGCATTGAACACCTTCACCGGTCCTGCAAAGGGTAATTGGTACCAACAAATTAACTAAACAAACATGTGAAGTCTCTCATCACACGATATATGTTGGGACGTGTAGCCAATAGGATGTAATTGTGCACCTAAAATTCCAAAAAAGTAAAGAGCTATATAGATTTTATATAGACATCACATTAATGGTCTTGATGTTGAAATTGCCTCTTTTACCCTACAAATATCAACGAGTCGATTATTGTCCACAAATACGATATATAAATGTCATTAGGGTATTGATATGATATATCCCTTTCTCTGAAATTGTGATATACAATGTTTTATGAAATTTTGAAGATAGCTTTGTATCTTCATTTAGATATGAATTTTATTCATTTACCCTTGTTAACACGGGTCTTCTTCTCATTGCATGCCGGCTAACCTACTTTTAAATTTATGAATAGTAATGCACATGTTGATAAAGAACACAAGGTATTTTTTTTAAAAAAAATATTTATTATTGTAATGCTATAATTAATTTTTAAGGGTTTTTGTTTTTTTCATAAATTATAAAATATAATTTTTATATAATTTTGAGTATACCGACATAATTGCTTATTTTTATCTGACTAGCAATATAGAGTTTATTCAAAACGAGTCAGTTCAAATATAAGATATCTTTGATTTTTAAGTTTCTTTTTATGTTTCTCTATTTTCATTTTTTCAATAATATGATGTTTTTCTAAATTATAAATACACTGTAGACATGCTCATGTTTTTATATGTTCCAATATAAATTACTAAACTCATTTACTAAAGTCGGGGCCACATGCCACCGACAAACACTAGTAATATATTTAATTTCTCTTTAAAGCTTGCTAAAGGCCACTTTGTTGATCGGTAATTATTTGTGTTTGTGTTAAATGAAACTCGAGTTCCTTCCTCGCCCTAAATTTTGGTTCTTTCATTTCTTGTTACCTTTTAATTAGTCTAAATGTTTTTCTTATAAAGTTAATGAATGTTTTTAGTTCTTTTGTTTGTCCATCTATTATGTGGTTTTAATTTTATTTCTTATTTATTAAAAAATAAAGGTTAAAGTTGGGTGGTTCATTTCCTAGGTTGGGTGATGTAAAGTAGAGTAGATTGGATTTGAGTATGATGTGGTATAGTTGTGAGATAGAGCAATTGTGAATTTTTTTCTTGATTTTCAAATACCACGCCCGTCTTTTACTATCTACTTTTTGATTCTTCAAACGCGTCAATATAGCTTCATATGCTTCTTTCATGTACTGAATCACAGCTTCATATTTGTCTTCAAAACACAATCACATGTTATCGTATGGTTAACGAAGTACGCAAACGCAGCGTATCACGCGTGCTTAACTTTGTGTTTAATTAAAAGATGAATAGCCGGGTGTGACGCACTAGGCTTATTTAACAAAGCATTGTATACCTCTACCATATAAGAAGCTTCATGGTATTCGGTTATACCGATTTAATAAAGGCATATATGTCTATATCCTAAGATCTACATTATGTGGTAATTTAATTATATTAGGGTACTGCATTGTGTAAAGATTAAATAATATTTCTAACTATATATATGTGTGTGTTTTTCACTTTTCAATAAAGCAAAATAATTTTTGTGACATGTCTCCTTCTATTAGGTTAACATAGATGGTATTTTGGTTAATGTGTTAAATACGTCAGGTTATGTTAGGTGATTGTGTTAAATAGTTTTTATCATTTATTATGCGTATTTATTATTGTATTTTATATTTAAAATCATTTGATGTTATTTTGTGATTGTTTTTTTATATATATTATATAAACTTGTTGTTTTTTATAACTATGCATTACAATTAGAGATAATAATAATGTTATTTCACGAATATATTTTTAAAACTCATTGTGTCTAGCATAACACAATGATGAACAAAAAACATATTGAGACATTCCATAAAGAAATATGTTTTATGTTTAATATCATTTTCTGTTCTTTTAGAGTAATTAGTTATTAATTTATCGTTATTTTACCATTATGTTTTTTAGAATTCATATTTAAAAAATTACAATAGTGTTCATAAAAACATGATAACTAATAAAAAAATACAATAAACTATACTAAATACACAATAATAAACATATGAGCTGAAAAATTACAAAACTGCTATCTTTGATATAGTGATACTGTACGTATTTTAATAATTTTAAAACGTTCATTTTTATGGTATAATTTTTAAAAAAATAATATTGTATATAAAAGTTATAAAAGTTAAAAAAAAATGAGAAAACTTGAAAAAAAAATCAACATAAGTTGCTATGCCTAAAATACTCTTCTAACAAATTTTTTCTTTACAATTTGATGTAAATCATAGAGTAAAAAGATTGATGGTTTAGATTTATTTTTTTTTACATTTTCTAGATTTATTGCACTTTTTATTTGAACTTTTTTCCTTATATATATCTTTTCCAAATTATAAAACAGATTTTTAATAAACTAAAACATTTGTAATTAAAAATAATAATTTTTTAAAAACAAAATTATATGATATATGAAGTTATTTAATTCAAAGAACTTCTTAACAGATGACATTGTTAAATTTTTTTTAATTATACATAATTTCAATCTTATATTATCTCAAAAAATTATTATATAATTTTTAAGTATTAATTAATAACAGTTATCTTAATATTTATTTTATTTTTGTAGTACATGAGCTTTTAAACTATTTAAGTACTAGATCAAAATACACAATCTCTCCAATCAATTTCTTATTTTCATTTACTATATAATTTTCACACTAATTCTTAAAAAAACATAAAAAATAATGATATTTTTACATTTAATTTCCAGAGGAACGACCATGACTCAACAAGAACTTGAATGAATGTGGAGCCTTATATATCGAATGGTGCATAAATGACTACCTTACGTCGGTGACACTATTTTTGTCCCTACAACTGAATTCTTCAAATTCATTCAAATTTATATACGAGTAACGAACTATATAAATAAAGAAAAAATTCACATATATAAATGAATATTCATAGGATAGTAACCCAATTTATTAAGTATTACATCAAAAGTCATTCAATATTTTTCATAATAAAGTCACCCAAGTACTTTTAACATTATTATGATGTATGATGTGAAATCTTTATATATGTTTTAATTTTTATTTAAAATTAAGTGACCGAAATAAAAATATCACTACAAGATAACTAAGTTTATACGATTTTTTAAAAGCAACCTTTCAAACACTACAAGAAAGAGACCTGTCGTGATGACAAGAGCCATGTTTGTCCTGACTACATGTTATCGCTATAGCGCCTTTTGACCTATGTTGACGACATTTAGTTGCTACAAATATTATGGCTATAGAGTTGTCGTAATAGGTCTAGTTTGACGAGGGGATAGGTGTCGTCGATATAGGTTCCTCTATAGGGACGAGATTTCATCGCTGTAGGTGTCATGGTAATATCCTTTATGAATTACAATTTTCAAAAAAAAAAGTAATTTTCCTTATCTATTGCGACGCTATATAAATTATTAAAAAATTCTTAAAAACTCTAAAAGTTGTTCAAACATATTATCCATCCATTTGTTAGTAACCTTAATATGCATCAACTTTGCTAGAAAATTCAAGAAAGACATCCGACCACAACCAGGATATAATTTGGCATTTAACTTGTTAAACAATACATTAGATTCTGGGTTTAAACTGTTTTTATTTTCATCTATCTTTTCTTCTTTTACATTTTGTTGTGCCATAACATGATCAATTGCATCAAATATCTTGTTATTTGTTGCTATAATTTGTGTTCGTGGAGCATAGAGGTGTTCTATTTCTAAAGCACCCATGATATCTATTGTTGTGATGATTCCAAATGTTAAGTGATTGTAGAAATTCATTGTTATGTACGTTGGCCTATATTATTTTCAAATCCTGCCAACACCCATTGCAGCACCATTTACACGGACAAAACATTTTTCCTAGACCATCGATATGGTTCTAGGTTATATCTATAAAGTAATGAAGATCGTTTATAAAATCCGAAGAACTCCAATTTTGCAACTTATGGGCTGTTTGACAGCCTATTAATCAACCTCTTAATGATTCAGATTTTTGAATGATTCAGCACTTAATGGTTCAGAATGTTTGTTTCGCGAGCACCTCTGAATGGTTAAGCATTATACTAATGCTGAATGGTTTAGAGGTCTAATGCTAAATAGTTAAGAACTCTTATTTGAATTGGTCAGACATTTGTCTTTGAATAGTTAAGCGATATATCAGCTCTTAATTGTTCAGACCTTTTAATGGTTCAGCTCTTAATGGTTCAAATATTTTATTGGTTTGCTCTTAATCATTCAGATATTGCCAAACAGCCCCTTAATCAAACTAAATTGCATGTCATATCTATTAATGGTTTTTTAATATATGCATATATAACTTATCAAATGACATATATCTACATATACATACAATAAACACTATAAATAGATGTAAATGATTTATATTGGTGATCTAAGGTGGTGGATACAAACCCGTTTTTTGAATATTCTATATCAATAGTATAGTATCCCGTATAATACACGTGTTTAATAAATAAAATATTAAATAATTTGTAATAAAATTTAAAAATTATAAATAATATTTGTAAATAAGATATGATTGAGTTATGTATATATAAGTATTTTAAGTAAAAAGCAACAATAATATCATTTTAAAATATCGTTTTATAAGATTGTGTTTTTTTAATTGTTTTTTAAATCATTCTAGTCTTTTTTTTTAATTTTATTAAAAAAAACTAATCATCTTATAAAACATAGAAAAATGGTATTAAAATACTTCGTATTTAAGAATTTTTTCGTGTCTTATACAATTTTTAAGTGTGTTTTTCATTAAAAATCTAGTTTTTTATTTTTATGATATCTATTTTTTTTAATTTAGAAATGTTTTAAATAATATAATCTTTATCTATAAATTCTAATAAATCAAACTTTCTAAAGCCACATGTCATGCTCTTAACCTATCTTTTTATCACTTGTCATTTTTTTAGACATTATCATCTAATTTTTCTTTCTAAAAGGGTATTATAGTAATTTAAATATTAAAACTAATTTCTCTCTCTTATTAAAGATTAATTTTTTTAATTACAATATTTCTCTCTCTCATTTAAGTTTTTTAAAATCAATGTATCTTTTTAAAGTTAGATTTTATTAAGAAAATAAAAAATCATATTTTTTAAAATTAAAATAGAACTAATAATTTAAAAATTTTATATTATATGAAATTTTCAAAAACATTAAACCTTTTTGAAACAAAATATTTTAAATCTGGCCTTTTTTTAAAAACATATAAAAATGTGAACTTTTCTAAAAACTATCTTATTAAAACAACTAGAATAATTACAAACCAGAATTTTTAATAAACAAGATTTTTATAAAAATTAATTCTTTTATAAAAGAATCTTAATTTGAATGTTTAAAAATGAAAATATTTAGATAAGAGAGTTAAAAAATAATATAATTGTTTTATTTTCTTGAACTATTACGTATATAAAATTCATATATTATATTAAAATATCGTACTGTAAATCTTTGTATTTATTACTGACTATAATCCGTTTAATAAATTATCTATCTATATATCTATCTGTTTGTTTGTCTATCAATCTATCTATAATAAGAAAAACTAAGATAATACGTGACGCAACTGTAAGCCTTATCATACTAACTTTCTCATTTTTTCTTTGTTATAAAAACTAATATTGAATACTAATAATATTACTAATACCATTTTCAAATTAAAAAATGTATAATTTAATAAATTGAAAATCTATTTATTTTAAATTAAAAGCACACTTTTTAAAAACAAAAAAGCAACAAACTTTTAAAAAAAATCATTTTACTTGAAACAAAATATTTACAAACCATAAATTTTTTATAAAACAAAAGTTTAAGATAAATATATTATTGTTTATTTGCTTAAAGTAGATATTTATAAGTAATTATAATCATATTTTATTTTTAAGCATAGTTTTATAATTCATAAATTTTTTTACTAATTATTTAATAATTTATATATTCAACCCGTGTAATATACAGGGTTCTAACCTAGTATATAATAAATAAAAGGGGTTTAATCATGTGGAATAATTTTAAGTATTGTGTTGGCACATGATATTTTCATAGTATACGATTGCCACTTGTTGTATATTATTAGCAATATGGTTATAAATGGAATCTTGTAAATTCTATTTAAGTAGTACTTAATGATATAAATGAAATCTTGTGAATTCTATTTAAGTAGTATTTAATGTATAATAAAACAGTATTTCAAAATTAAAATTTAAAATTTAATGATTGAAATTTAAATTTAGAAACTTCAAATTTTAAATTTAATCTTCAATTTAATCCAATATTTTATATAAAGTAACTTACTAAAGTAGGCTATACTTAAAACTAATAATTTGAATAGTAAAAGGAATCATATGTAGTTCACAAATTTTAGTTTTCAATAATAACAATCAATACTAGATTTTTAAGTTATGATTTGAATATTAAAATTTAAAACTGATAATTTAAATATTAAAGATTTTACAATTATTTTATTATTTTAGTATATATATACGACAATTCTTTTCTGTTTATTGTTTTTCTACTATCAAAACCATTGCTAATTCTATGAAATACTTCTCTTATGATAAAAAAGAACAAGTATTCCGTGTGAAGAACTTTTTTTAGTTTCAATTATAGACATAATCATTATCTTTGACTTATTTTCTTATGCATTCAATTACAATATTTTGTACACTTGGATTTAGAAAACAAGTTATTAACGATAAACTTTAATACTGATATTTTTTGTCCTACAATCATAACCTTCACTTTGTTCGTTTTTTATTTATGTATACTTGTTTATATGTTTTGATAAACTATCAAAATATATTGTTCAACAAGAAATCATCAGTATCAGTAGTAACTTTTATTAAGGATTTTGACATATCATGTCGTGATTACACAATCAATGTTCGTGTAATTCGTTTATGGAGGCAACCAATGTATAGCAATATGATAAAAACTTACTTTATTGAGTTTATTGTGTTTGAGGAAGAGGTATTGTTCAACTAATCGAATTGTTATCTTATTTTTAATAATTATCTTATAAAACATATATTCTATATATGTTTAGGCTTTATATTTTTAAATACATGGCATTATAATGCATGTGATGTTTCTAAAAATGATGGTTTCTTAAGTTTGAGAAATTGTTAACTGAATTTGGTTAAGATTTGTATACAAAAAAAAAATTTCATAGATTTTTAAACATTAATATTGGTTTATGTGAATTTAATTCTTTTATGTAATTTGCATGTATACACATTTATTTAATCTAACTTTATTTGTGTTATACATTACAAACTTATTAGTAGTAATTGATAATTTATATTCATATTTATATTAATTTTTTCAACCCGTGTACCACACGGGTAGTTAAGCTAGTTTACTATATATACTAATTTCATTAATTAGGAAAGAGAGGCGGAAAAATAAAAATGAAAATGTCTAATATGTTGACACGTGTCATGTAAAAACCTTCTTATATTATAGTTAATAGATTTATATTTAAATATTAATTTATTATTTTGCCTAATCCCTTTATCAGTCTAGTTTTCTCCCATACTATTCTCAAGTTATATATGACAATGACCAAATGTATCATAGAATCCGAAGTATATCTTTGGCAATAGGATTTTGAAATAGATGACTTGCACTTATTCTAACACTCGTCCTTTCCAACTTGATCTTTTATCAAATTGTGCTCATTTTGAATAGTTGCCGGAAGAGGACCAGTTTTTGATTCATTGGTGGTTAACATACTTGGTTTCATAGATTTAGTATTATGTGAAAGTTTATCTATAAAAAATCTACTATTTGAATCCTTAAATATATGAACTTCCTTACCAAGATCATCCTTTAAAACATATCTATTCTTGAAATCTTTTTTCAAAGTAGATTTATTTACTCTAGATTTCTTAATTTTATCTAATTCTCACCATGTGAAATTTTTTCCATTAACTTTTCAGATTTAGCCAATGGAGTTTAACATACATTGATTTAAAATCAAAACAAATCTTATTTTCATAAACTTGATTTTTCATTAGATTTTCATTTAGAATCTCCTCGAAAACATTAAGTGTGTTACATAAAGATTCTTTTCCAACACATTTCTTATTTTTAACTTCTTTATTCACACTCTAATTATCACTCTCCCATTCTTCAACCAATCCATCTTCTTTCAATAATTATGCATAATGATTTGTATTATCAGAATTTTTATTTGAAATGATTTCTCGATCAACGGTTAGAGTCACATGAGTTTTTGGTTTAAGGTCAACCTTTGGTTTGAATCCCAGTCCATCCATCTTGTCCTCATCATCATTAGAGTATGAAGAAGGCATAGGTGTATAATCATGATTAATTGGTGGAGCAATGTTAGTTTAACCAAAACCACTCTTTGCATCATTAATTTTCTGGGTCATTTGTGCATTCACTATCCCTTTAACCCGTGTTGATCAAAGTTCAAACTTCTCAATGGTGAGTCTAGCAGAAGTAGTTCATCATTAAGTCTATTAGTTTCTAACGCGAGCTCATCATTTCTTTCTTTTAAATCAATTTTAGCACATTTTTAATCCTGAAGGTTTTATTGCAACTGATAAACAGTTTTGTTTAACCCTTCAACTTTTTCATTAAAAACTTTTTTGTTACTTTAAAATTTTCTGTTGATGTATTGAAGTTTTTTTATTTCTAAAATTAGAGTTTCATTTTGAGCTCAATAATGTTAAACTTTCTCAACATAGTTTGAAGAACAAAGATCCTTATTTACCTTTGATTGAGTTGTGGAAGATTCAAGAATGTTTGGGATTACATTCACCATTAAAGCTTTAAAAACTTGTTTTTCCACAATATGTTCTTCATTAATCCATGTCCGATTAGTCTCAACTGCAATTATTTCATTCATTGCTTTACTAGAATTTGATTCAAAAACTTCCAATTTTTTTTCTGCTCTGAAATGTCTTCCATAATCATATCTGGTCTTACGACAATTTCTTCTTTAATTCATCAATCATCAAGTCTTCAACCTCTTCAATTTGACCTTTCTCTTAAACAACTTTCTCTTTTGGATTAGGGTCAAACACACTGTCCAATAAATCTCTAGATACAAACTCTGCAAATAAATTTTTCATTCCACCTACTTCACTAGCTTTATCTTGAAAAAGTTCTTATTAGAAAAGTTTTCTCTTGAAAAAGTTCTCTATTGAAAATGTTTTCTGTTGAAATTTTTCGCGTGAAAAAGTTCTTGTGTGGAAAAATTTTTGCGTTGAAAATTTTTCGTAGAACTCAAAAGTTTTTGCAAAAAACGGTCATCATGAGAGAACTTTTAAAGTTTTCGCTAATAAAAGTTACTTATCCAGTTTGACGCAAAAATGATTTGTTTAATCAACTAGTTATTAAAGAATGCTAATTGGAGTCTAGGTTAGGTTAATTAGTTTCAATTAATCACCTATTAGATGTTGATTCAAATTGACCAATTTTCAACTTGAAAAACTCAAAACTCAAACTCGATCTAAGTCTTCTCAGAAACCACCTTCAAATGAACTAAACTCAATCAATCTCCATCAAATGAACAAAATCAAACAACAATTCCTTTAAATGAAGCTCCAAAGTATCACCAAATCAATCAAGAGCACCATAGCTATGATACTAATTGTAAAGTCTTCATAACGATCGAATACACAAAATATTGCACTTGATAATCAGATTAAGACGGATGTGTGTGTGTGATATCATCGAACATTAAACAAACTCAAACGGATATTATTTAATCAAAGGAGTTTACGTCGTTTAAGGTTGATCCGTTCGAGGTGAGCTCCCCTCGAGCGGCCTATCACGTAGCTCTGTGCTCTCTCACCCTCAGAGCACTTTTATAAATAAAATACACATAATGAAACACATAGCAAAAACAACCATTTATACATGATGGACTTAGTCCATCATGAGAAAATTTTCAAAAGTTTTCGCATGAACTAAAAGTTCCCGCATGAACTTAAAGTTTTCGCATGCTTTTGAAAACTTAAGTCCTTTTAGATGTTTTTGCTTTTTTGGTTTTTTGCTTTTCACTTGATATTGTAATCCATACAAGGTATGGCCTTACAATTTCTCCATTATGTTTGACTTTAGTTAGACATCTTCAAGATATATTTGATGCCCGAGTATTTTTCACTTCAATCTTCCCCATCAGCTTAACCTCTTCATGTAATTTCATAAAATATATTACATTTGAATCAAGATTAAACCGTTCTATCTTGATTACTTAGACAAGTTGTATTAGGCATATGACAGAGAGATCCAACTTTTATTTTTTGATTTCCAAACAACCTGATTTTTCAATTTGATAACAAGATTATGTAAAAACAAACTCTATCATTTAAAGTATTCTTCATCCTATTTAAGATAAAATAAGCCTATATTTTCAGAGTAAAGTACCAAACAGCCTTGATTCTTCACTTATTCAACTGTTCAATCATTGTCTCCGTTAGTAAGATAAAATAAGCACACATTGTCAAGTTTCAGTTTACGAACAATAAATATAGAATCTTGAACTTGATCAAACATCACCAAAGCCTTTGTTTAAGTATCAAACTTTAAATCATCTAACATCTTCCACATATAGGCAAAACACTTGTTCCAAAACCTCCAATTACTAATAAGTTTTCACATTGGGATCATATTCTTGCATTTTTGCAAATTTTTCTTAAAACTTGAAATAATCATTCAAAGTTTTTAAATGGATAATGAAGTTTCGCATGAGAAAGTTTTCGTAAAAAACGGTTGCTTTTGCAAAGTTTTCGCATTGAAAAGTTTTCACATGAAAAAGTTTTCGCAAAATACGGTTACTTATGCGGAGTTTTCACAAAATTTAGTTATTCCCACGAAAACTTTAACCAGATCGACTTTTTGAGTTTGAATCACTAATACGGTCTCAAATCTTTGTTTTCCACAAAAAGAGTATCATTTTTAAAATGTTTTAATATTTGAACATGTATCCTTTTGATATATATTGATTTTCACATAATTTTCTATGAACATTAGTAAACTTATGATATTTGATATATATAATTATTTAAAATTTAGTTTTTTTATAATTTATCACGTCCAAGTACTCCGTGTGCACGTACTCCGTATGTACTCGCAACTTTTACTCGACCGTCCTGGTAGCGTCTAATGACTTTTGCAACCATACTTTAATTCTAAAATAAAGTAAGAAACAACAAAAACTAAAATTAAAAATAAAGAAGAACCATTTGTGTATAAATACAATGCCACCCACACAACCCCTAAACCATTTAAACCAATAAAGCCAGTGTGTGTTTTGAACACCAATCAAAAGCAATGGCATGCTTGAATGTGCAAGTAAAGAATGAAAACCAAGCAGGTTTCATGGACCCAAGAATCTCTTTCTCAAATGATTTTATTGATTCAAATCACCATGAAGAGAGTTACACAGAAGCTCCTGTGTCTTCTGATTTTGAGTTCTCAGTTCCCACCTTTTCTTCCAATTCTGCAGATGAAGTCTTCTTCAAAGGCAAACTTCCACCATTGAAGGAGAAGGTGGTGACACTAAGAGATGAGCTTCTTGCAGGTCATGATGATGATGATGGTATGTTCATCAACAACAAGATCTCAACAGGATGGTGGAGAGAGAAGTTTGGACTTCGAAAAAGCCCAAATGGGAAAAATGATAATAAGAATCTTGGAGGGTTAGAAACCATTGATGAAGCAAAGATCAAACCTGCTTTCTACACTCCCAATTTCACAGGTTAGCATGAGTGCCTTTTTAAAATTTATGTGGCATTATTCATCATCTATATTTGGTTTTACATTAAGAAGAAAATGCATCGACCAAACAGCATGTAGCCCATTGGTATGAAGGTGATGGTGGTGACCCTTCCAAGTAGTGAGGGTTCAAGTCTTATTCTAAACATTTGGTGTATATTGGAGTAGTTTTTTATGTGTGTGAGCTTGTCGTAAAAAAAAATTGACAAAAAGCAGTTTTTTTGGCAAGAACCAGTGATTTTGAATGAAAAATATCAAGTATGATGGTTTCATTTACATTCTATTCGATCTTGTTTATGATTAGTTGTGTTTTATTTGGTTTTTGATTACAAACAAACAAAATATCTTTTTTTACAGGAAGCAATGGGTATAAGTGATCTAACCAAGGAGTAATTAAGGAATTCATGCTGTTTATTACTGAAGGTGAAGGGTTATCTCCTCTCATTTTTTATGGTATTTTTCATGCCAGTTAATATTCCTGATTAGTATTACTTTAAGAAGTTGATGTGCGTCAAGAAGTAGTTTAACTGTTTTTGTATTCTGTACAAATATTTGCAGTGAAGGTATTCCAATCCCTTTTATATCTCAATTATTGCATAAATGCCAGTTGGTAATGAATCAGATGAAGTATTAAAAAAATATTTCGTCATCCAATCTTTTGTGTATTTAAGTTTGTGTGAGGGATATAAAGGAGTCAAGCTATTTGAGACGAGCTTTTTAAAAGCTTGAATCTAGTTAAACTTAAACTAGTCCAAGCTCGAGCTTGATACTAAAAATAAGTTTGTTGAATAATTCCCGAAGCATGAATTTTATATATCAAGCGCGGGTAGGCTGGTGGGACTAAAAAAGCCTATTATTATATAATCATATTTATTTAATATAATAATTTATATTACATAATAAAAATAGTTATATAAATACTTTGGTTATAAAGTTAGCTAAATAATATATATACGTCATGTTATATAAAACTATACTTATAAGTACATTTAAAATTAATTACATATTTAATTAAATCAAAATTATTTAAACAATTAATAAATAATAAATGACATGAGCTCAAGCTTATTAAATTTTCTTACGAGTCAAGACCAAGCTTTGAATTCAAAACTCGAAACAAACCAAGCTTAAGCTTAGATTGGCTCGTTTACTCCGTGTGTTGTGTTTTAGTTTGAATTGTGGGCTTACGTTTTCTTATAATACAACTTTTAAAAACCTATATTTGGAGCTTGAGTTCTTCAATGGAAAATAAATCTTGACAACTTATCTTTTACAATGGAGACATTCTATAGGCCATTGAAACTTGGATCTTGTTCAGATCTCATTATTAAAATATGTTGTGATTCAAGCTTTATGGAGATTGCTCCCTTTGCTTGCTTGGAAATTCTTGGAGCAATCTATGGAACCATCATGTTCATTTCCTTTCCTTTACTAATATTATCTTTTTGATTACATATTAATTAATATAATATACTTGTCGAATAACAAATTTTGTTAAAAAAATTATAGACGTGCCAGGTATTTCCAAAGGTTTGTGTGAGTCTGTCTATCAAAATATAAAATTATGCATATGCATATATGTATTATAAAACTCCACGTAGGGTGGGTAATTATCAAAAGAAATATTCGCCTGTCAAAGTAATTGAAATGGGTCATAACTCTCAACGTTTTCTGTCTGATTGATTGTTCTGGACTAGCATATAACATTTTAAAATGAGAATTCCCTGAAAATAAGGGAATATATAGAGAAAATTGAAATCGGTTTGAATATAGTATAAGTTTTATCTATAAATTTTAAAAATCACAAAAGTAGTCGTAAAATTTAGGAAATGATTGTAAATTTAATCCACACTATTAATGTCAGTTTTTAACAATGAAAGATTAAACTTACAATAATATTAAACCATAAAGATTACTGGTGCAATTGTCTTAAATATATTTAAAAAAATCAAAAATTAAAAACAAAAAAATAATTAGTATATATGTATACTAGGTTATTAGCCCGTGTATCACACGGGTTAAAAGTTATAAATATATAATTTAATATGTAAACAAAAATATTTAAAGTCTAGCGTTTTTATTTTAAATCGCTTATATAAAAATAAAGATTTGTGATCATAAGATTTAAAGGGTTAAATAAGGTTTGAGATTATTGATATCATATATTCAAAATCTCTAGAAATGATTGATATGATTGAGTTAGTTAAAAAAAAATAAAAACTTTACACTTATCGTTAAAAAAATTAAAATAAAATAAAAACTTCAAGTAAGAAATATAGCATGATTTGTAAAAAATTTGTAAAAAAGGTTTAGGCGGGAACGTTTTTGTGAGGTGAGATCTGGTGATAACATGTGTCATCACATGTAATCATTTATTAGTATAGATATATAACTGATTATTATTTTTTTGTTAACTTTTTTGTTTTTTAGTTCTATTCACTTTTCTTAACTTTAATTTGATTATCTTAATATGTATTTTGAAGTTTTTTATAACTTTAATTCTTTATTACTTTTAACTTTTCCTTTATACTTGAATTTTTTAACTTTTATTTGACTTGTAGTCTTTGGTTGGATTTTAAAATTTAGATTGTTTGTCTATTTAATATTTTTAAAATTTGCAGAAATAAACCACTGTGTTTTAATCATATTACAATTTATTCTCTACATTGCTGAAAACTAATGTGCATTGACGTTCAGGCCTAAATTTCCAACCATTTCACAAATGATTGGTCTAATTTTGTAAATTTTAAAATCTAGTGACCAAATTTGGAATATGGTCAAACCACATGGACCATTTATTTTCTTTAATTTAGTTTATATAAGATAACGGGAAAAACAAAACTATAAAAGAAATTGAATTGATATTAGCCAAATATATTACATTGGAGGGGGACCTTGAATATATAGAAAAGAAGCCAGAAACCTAACTTGAATTCATCCATAATTTACTAATTGTGACATCCGTTATCAGAACAGGTGCGTTGACTTTGACTTTGATCAAAATATGAACTTTGATTTGAAAATTGAATTGAATGTACTTAGTAATTTAGACACGTGTTGGCACGTTAAGTATTTGAATTGTACGTTTCGGGCCTAGAATAGAATAACGGGCCTTAGACATAGTGAAAAGGGGTGTTCACTGGATTGGACTTAGCATGATGGTTTAATGCCTAGAATTGGACTAAGGATTTAGAAAATGCAAAAATATAAATATTACGTTAAAAACACAATAGAAGCTGAACATCCATAGACTTTGCTTAAAGTCTACTAAATAAAATAATACGGTCAAAATGGAAAAAAATTAATATGTTGTATAATAGCTCGTTGAAATCGTAAGAAAACAAGTAATTTAAAAACACGAAAATCAAACAAAACATGAAACGGGACGAGACAGATTCAGAGGGGACGGGTCAGGGCACGGGGGACTCACCCTTTAGCCTACACAATTGTGAACTCTCGAGGTTACCCTTTGTTTATTCTCATTTGTTTTGACTATTTAATCAAGTTTTCTCTCAAAACTTCAAACCCTAGCCGCCAACAAGTTTTCCTTTTGTTCTTCATCATCATGACTTCTTCATCCTTATGAATATTGATTTTGGTGTTGTTCCTTCATTCAAGATTGAATCTTGATCAAGTCTCGATCATCTACACATTTATCGTTAAGAAAACGTTCATTTTCAATGAATTTAGATTTTATTATCGTGTTCTTGATTATATTTATCATCAGATATCAAAATCCCTATCTAGTAATCAATTGTTCTTGATATTATGGATTGGATCGTGAAGGATTGTGCATTTTGGGATTTGGATTGTTATGAACTTGTAAATCCTACTTTTGTGAATATTTTTGTAATCGTATTCATTTTGTTGTAATATATAGTATTCTGGTCCTTATGGATAATTGAAAACAATACCTTTTCATCAGAACATCATATTGATGTTAAAAGAATGATTAAACATGAATAAACGGGAAGAGTTTGGATTTTGAATGTTAATCGACAAAGAACATAAGCTAATGTCGCAAAACATTAATCAACGAGATAGAACTGGTTTCAATGGTTAACAAATGGTCTAAATCAATTAATAAGTCAAATGGAACATAGAATAATTGTTGGTCTATGTCTCGGGTCAATTATGGTTAAAAAGTGTGGATTTGGATTCAATTCATAAATGTTGAATTTTAGACAGCCTGCAGTCAGAAAATTTGGTCATAATTTATAAACGGAACAAAATTTATGTCTAAAAGTAGTTTCAAAGAGTAAATAACCAAAGTGGTCTTGTGTTAATCCGATATCTTTTGGTCCTCCAAACACATTAAAACAAAACTAAAGGTCAAATATGGAAAATTCAAGTTGAATATTGGTCTGTGTTTATGAGGTCATATCTCATTCATACTTTGAGTATTTGAGGTGATTCTTTTTCAAGAACTTTGGTTTAAGTTCTTAGCTTTCAAACGGTACCTTACCTGCAACTTTTCATTATCATTTTGACCTTCAAGCATCCTACGCATGATTGGTGCACGATCAGTTGAAATATGTTGAATTATTCTAATAAGACTTGAACATCAAATGTAAGACCAAGTAATTAACAAGGATTAAGGATTGTTCAATGATAGTTTATAAGACATTTAATGTTAGAAACACTTAAGGTTAATTAATCATTAAACTTAGACCAATAGATGCCAATACAGGCATGAGTAATAATAGGAACGTGATAAGGGCTTGGAACTTAAATAAAACGGGTTTGGGATACCTAAGGATGGGTATTGGACTTGAAATAATAGACAAACAATGTTTTTATATAAATAAGTACTTGATTGGAAATTAAGGACTAAACTACAAGGATTACAATCAATTAGGTTGTCCCATCCATTAGTAATCCTATTTTGTTTTAATAGCTGTAGTGACTTGCTAATATTGTTTTGGGGCTATATGGATTGTGCTACTATGTACTAAGATGAGTTTCACAGATTATTTTAATGTGTTTTACTTAGGGAAAAGTATGATAAAAGGTTTTAGACTATTTAATGATTTTGAGTTAGTTTTGGACTGTATTGAATTATCATGTGTGGTTTGGGTCAAAGATCGAGTCTAGATTTCTTTCATGAGTGTGTATTCTTATGATTTAGTTTCTGTGTTCTTATCATGACCATTTAACTTTGGTTTGGGAGATGTGGAGAGGTATTGTTAGTACCTATGGGTTAACACCCACACCCTCTTTGCCAGTATGCTAGCTAAGACTAAAGGCCTTTACATGCCCTTGGGTGAATATAATCCGGTTGTTTTGGACTTGGAATTGGACTTCTGCTTGGGGTATGTTTATCGTTAGGTTTGGTCATGAGCTTATGTTGGTGTTTGTGATTTTTTATGTTATCATTCACACATTATTTGTATAGAACTTAAACGCAAATTATTTGTACTTTTTAAACTATTAACTCATTAATATATGTTGACTTTTTAGGGCATGTCTTTTTAGATAATAATGCTTTATGTACTTGATTAGATGACTATTTGCTGGTTGTTTGGGTTGGATTATATTTGGTATTTGTTTAGATTGTACTTTGGTATGGATTTATAATTGTTCTTGGGCGTTCTGGTATGGAACGTTGGAATTATTTGTTCATTATGAAATAATGTTATGGGATTGATTCTTGTGTGTCCGGTGATGTCATGATCTATTGATGTAGAATGCTTCTAGTGATTCTCTTAAACGCCTAATGTGTTATGTCAATCTCTCCACCACATCCTCGTGTTTCCCCGTGGGTGAAAATATGCTTATTATATTGAGTTTATTACAAACTAAAAAGTTGCCTTACGCTATGGGGCGGGAAACTTTTATGCATATATGTCAAATTATAACCTAAACTCAAAACATAGATGATGGATAATAAAAACTCATAATATAATCTTTTTTGGATCCAATATAAAATTTACACTAACATATTAAATAATCAAACTCTCTAGTTAACAACATAATGATCAACTAATGACTCAATGAAAATATCATGAAAACTCAACAATCAGACTACTAAGACAAGACATAATATGTTTCTTGTCATCATAAATTGCTTAGAAGAACAATGAGATTGATGGTAGCATTTTTTCACTCAAAAGGAAGAGAGAAACTCTAGAAATTTCATGAACCCTAAAAATGACCCGATGTGATGTATATATACCCCACAAGAAAATCATGTCCAGTAATGACACCTGCACGAACACTTTCTCACAACAACTGCCCTTGAAGAATAGAAATATCCATGCAGCACCCTCAAACTTTATTATACCTTGTAAAGATAGTAAAAATATTCTAAGAATTGAATTGAACTAACTAAATTTAACACCCATCCTCAATTTAATTATCAAACATATCAACTTGACCTAGTTTTTCGTATAGACTCTTATGTTGATTAATACCAAGACATTTCATAAAATAATTAGCAAGTTATCACTAGTAATATGCCTTTATAATTTTAAAAATCTAGCTCAAATTTTTCTCTTAAAAAGATCAAGTCTATTTTAAAAAGTTTTGTTCACTCGTGAAACACTAGATTTGTAGTCATAAAATAGTAACATGAAAGTTCAATAGGAATACGAAAACTGACTTCCATATCTTCAAGTAACTTTCTAAAAACAAAAGTTCACTGACAGTTATGCACATCACCCTATATTCAGCTTCAGCTTAAGATCTAGACATAGTATTTTGTTTTTTTACTCTTTCATGATATAAGACTACCATCTAAATATACACAAAATCCTTTTAAAAGAAAGCACTTATCCTAGTCTGAGTCAAAAATCCTTTTAAAAAAAAGCCAATTGTGTTTTAAACATTAATCCTTGGCCAGGACTTGACTTTAAGTATCTCAAAATTGTAAAGGCATTTTTAAAATGAGACCGAAGAAGTTTATGCGTTGACAATGACAAATAGAATGTAATCCTAGCCTATTTTGGTTTAGATTAGGCTAAGAATTTGGATTGGGGAAGAACTGCACACACTTATGGTGTTTGGTGGTCGTAGAAAGTGGTTTTTGTCCACCACATAATTAGAATATGTGGCTTTGATTGAGGCTGTTAAAGACGCAATTAATTTAAAGGTTTTGTTCTTCATGTCAATGTTAGACTACATTTTATAAGAGTCGTGATTAATGCCAATGAATGGGAGAGCTATAGACGTTGGTAATAAGGAGAATGCAACATATATGATGATATTAATGATGCCTGGCAGTCTGGCACTAAATTTCAGTTGTGTTTGAAGTTTATAAACATTGGTTAATATTGAGACTAAAGTGGAGATCGTGGAGATCGTGAAGATGTATGCTAGATGTCACAAACCACATGGGTGTTTTCTGTCAACTTACTTAGTTGAGGTGTTTTTCCTGTACATCTATTTTATGTTTTGTGGTTAGTTGTATCAAACGATGATTAGGTTATTAATTGTTACCCTATCTTTTTGGTTCTATCTCTCAATAAGATTTAGGAGCTTTTCTTTCTTAGCCTTTTCATAACCAATAAAACCTAATTGAATTCTTAGCTTTTTCCAATTCAACCTTGCTTTATTCAATTGATGTTATTCATTGTTTGATTTTTATTAATTATGCATTACAATTCAACGATAATAAATACACTAAATACCTTGTTAAAACCATCATTACTATAATAATCTAATTTTTCTTAGCAAAACAACTTAAGGGGATAAGGTTGTGAACAATTAATTATGTGATGGACAACTTTTGGCCTGTTAAACGTGATTGGCCATTTTAGAATAATATATAATCAAAACTGACCCATTTTCATGTTATATGGTTTGAAGTAGTATTGGATCCGTAGTCACATATATGGAGGTCATCTACTTGAGATTCGACGATAAGCGATTCTAGTATTGAATCCTTATCGTTTTGTTGGTTTAGGCCCCAATCAAACTCAAAGGAAACGTACATTTACTTCTTAACTTGTTCTATTGGTTTCATTCAACTCAAAAAGATAAATCGAATAGAAAAATTAGCCCTTGCAACTAAATATAAGAAAGACCATTTATTCCACTAAAATGCTAATCTGACTCTCTAATCATTCCACACATGACCAATTAAAAACAACAAAAACAATGTGCATAAATAAGTTTTCTAGATGACTTGTTCTTTGTCCTGGACTCATCAATATTAACCGACATTCACCCCGTTAATCTTAACGCTGGTTTTTGCTTCTTGCTTATTTTTTATTGTTTTCATTGTTGTTCGTCTTACTGTAACCGGTTTTCTTGCTAAACTTGTTATCTTCTTGCTGAATTTTCTTGCTTCAAACTTTTATCCGAATTAGAATGATTTGATCTTTCTTAGTCTTGCTCTTACTATACCTACTGGACAGGTCTGATTTCTCACTCTTGCTACTTGCTGTTTTTCTTTCCTACGTTCTCGTAAGCCTTTTTAAAAACTCCCAATATGCATGTAATTATCAGCCTAGAAACCGAATCCAAAGTCACCTAACTGCTATCCCACTTGCTGCACTATTTTGGTAACTGCTACCACTGTGTTGTGAAGCCACAAACTTAGCCCGAAACACCGGTTGTTGCTTTCTTTTTTTATTAAAAAAATGACTAGGTTGCTTGATATTAATTCCTTCAGTTTAAATAACCTTCTTTGGTTGCTTGCTTTTAAAGAGGAATTACTTATTGACAATCCCCAACTTGTTGCGATAATTAATTCTCCTACCCTAAAGTATTCTTTTTTTTTTTGATAATTAGATTGGAGTTAAAGTGGTGTAATCACCCCAATAAAAAATTTTAGGTTCGAGGGGGCAACTCCTAGATTATCTAGTGTTGTCCATTATATCTTAGTTGATCTAAGAGTTGTTCCAAAAATAAAGTATCTAATATTTGAATTTCAAATTTGGATTTGAATACTTTTTGAAAATTTTCGGATATTCGGATATCCAAATTATTTAATTATTTTTTATATAAACTATTAAATAATAAATATTAACTAGAAATTTCAAATCTTTTTTATAAAAAATAGATATCCACAAATTCATTTAATAAAAACTATTAAATAATACATATTGTTTTAGAATTCGGGTATTCCTTCAAATATTTTAATATAAAATTTCCAATATTAAAATCAACCGTCCGAAATTTTCGGACATACGAAAATCCGGATATCCGGTTTACACTAAACCATCTATTTAACTCTAATTTATCCACACATGACAATTAATCAAACTAAAAACATGTGCATAAATAAGCTTTCTAGTTACCCGAATTTTGTCATGGACCCATCAAGATTAACACACACTTTTGTCCGATCTATGAATTAATTACGGAATTAATTATAACTCACATTTGTACCCATATGCTAACATTTATGACTACCACACATGCTTTTAGAACAATCCAGATATAGGATTATGGCAAAGATGTTGTGCACCATTCTTTGTGATGTATCACCAATGGAGCACTAATGAATGTGCATATGCATGACAGTTTCAGGATAACTGAGAACATGCATATCGTAATCGTGTTGATAGTGATGTGTGATATGGTGAGTTCTAGAACGTTAAAGAATCGGAATAAGGTTCCCTTTACAATAGCAAAGATGTGATACAAGAAAAGAAGATAATAAAGTACATATTCCATTTAGAGTCTTTAATTAATTAATAGGAACCAAATAATTATCCTCATCATAAGAGGGTTTTCTTTATTGTTGCATACTTATGGCCCTTAAGGCTCACTGATTATATATTACTATGTAACTTTTGACATCATATATGAAGACAATAACAATCGTATATTCGGATATACATCAAGGATTATTTATGTATTCGCTGTAGTTACACCCCGGTAAAAAAATAAAGGGCATGCAATGCGAGTTGATAGTAGTTAATTGAATTAACAAGGCATTCTTGCTTGAGATAACTCTTGTTGGCTGTCAAAGTTGTTTAATAAACCTTGCTCTGAGGCCATTTTCTGGAATTGGGAATGGACTGTACTGTATTAAGTTTGATGAACCCACCAATTCCCATCTGTAGTGTAAAATCACCAACAAAAACAAAATCAGAATGGTCCTTTATGACCAATATTTTTGTATTAAGAATTGAGTGTTTACATGTTAACATCATACCTATACTTTGTATGCATATGGTGGAGTAGAACAAGCATCTCAAGCTTTGCAAGTTCATTTCCTGGACAAGCATGTATTCCGCTACCGAATGGCATATATGTGTTTGGTTTTGGAGGATTCTGCAAAAAGAAAATGAATCAATGAACAATAAACACCTCAAAAATAACTTTACACATAATTGGTTTATGCTTACTCATGTATGATTCAGACTTTAACTTTGGCTGGCATTGCTTTCCATACCTCGAATCTTAATGGATCAAAGTTTTCAGGTTCAGCAAAGAAATCTGGATTATGGTGAATGTTCCTGAACAATGGCATCACTTTCCATCCCTTTGGAATAAGGTATCCTGATTGTTCATTTCCATTATTAGTCACATGAAACCACATAGCAAACGCGTATAAGCTTTAAAAGACATCGAAATGACTCACCCTCGTATTCAACATCCACTGCCGCTTCCCTAAAAGTAAAAGATATAACACTTGCTTTCCTCAGGCTCTCTAATATCACCTGAAATTGATGTGTATATGTTAGTGATCATAATGTAGCATATCATATGTATACTGAATAGTTCATAATCAAACATTCTTTTCTGGTTTTATGATCAGTACATACTCTATATGTCAGCGGCATTTTCCTTGTCATCGCCCAAGTTAAGGACCGCTTCTCTCCAGATTCAGATTCACAAATTGCCTTCTGCTCTCCCTGCCATTAGCAGTAGAAGTTCCTCAGTACCATCATTCTATAAAACAAAGTCACAGACATGTTGGCGCGTATATATAATCATATGTTTTGAACGATTATAATTACGTTTTATAAGTGATTACTTTTAGAATCTTACCTTAAGAGCATCTAGAAGTTTGGGGTCATCATTCAGATATTTCAGTATCCATGTGAGAACACTAGCTGTTGTATCTTGAGCTGCAAACAGCACCCCAATGATGTTATCTGCGATTTGTTCTTCACTTAATGCGTTCCCTTTCTCGTCCCTAAATTTCAAGAGATGGCCTAAGAGATTGCTTGCTGACAAGTTATCTTCCTTTGTTTCTCGGATAATCTCACCAAGAATCTGATTAAGTCTTTTCCTTGCCTTCACATTTTCATATCAATAAACAGGTTAATTACATGAATCGAGCATAATACGTGAAAAATGTAGAAAATTAATCTTATTTACCTTTACAGATTTATGATACGCGGTTCCTGGTATCTTTAATGGGAAACAATTGTAACCTTTTTCTAAGATGCTATAATTCTCCTTCAGCTCATCTGAATACTTCTTCTTCAATTGACCGAAGATTGTCAAAACGCCCACCTCAAAAGCAAACTGCAGAAACTCCATACATGATTAGTATTTATACAAGTCAATGAATTCTAAACCGAGGAAAATGACTCATTTCGTAAGACAGTTAGTACCTTTTTCATCGCAGTGAAAGTGTTAACGACTTGACCATTGGCCCATGATTCCAAACATGATACGGCTAGTGCTTCTATATCAGGAATCAGCTTTCGGGTCACTTCTGGAGAAAATGAGGTTTGAACCAACTTTCTCAAGCAAGCATGATAGTTTCCAGTGTGGAAAAACAGTGCTGATGGTCCAATCAACTTCTCTTTACTTTTTGGGTATGTAGGTTTGAACAAGTGAGAATGAGACACCAGTACAAACCAAATTGCCTCAGGGCTTGCTAGCATAACACAAGGGTATCCAAGTATACGCGTTTTGAATATATCTCCGTATCTGATCATGACACGAAAAAGATAACAGTATCAGTAACATGTTACTGAATTAACAAGTTATTCATACGCCAAAACTCTATCGCGTTGCTGTACCTTTTCTGCTTTGAGGTGAAGAAAACATTTGGGTCTTGTGTGTACATTTGGAGAGTCTCTCCAATGCAAGGCCACCCCATTGAACCCGGGGGAAGCCGAGCTTTACTTCTATGCCTCCCCTTTTCTTTCCTGAACAAAAAACATGAGAAAAGAGAAGATAAAAATATAACTGCGTAGAAAATTGTTGCAAAAAGCTTCATGAAAGTTTGGTTTGAGTGGGCTAATGTTTGATAATGAGTTATTTTTGTCTGCTGGAGAGGATCTTTTCTTTTAGATTGAAGCCAGAGGGATCATGGGGGTTATATAGATCCAGATCAGCCACAATAGATGGTCCATTATCATCTCAAGAGGTGAAGTTTTCGTATATCTTACGTATAAGAGGTGAAGTTTTCGTATATCTTACGTATATACCACTCGTATGTATCCAAAATCATCAATGCTATATCCTAACAAATATATTAGTACATTATAGACCCACTAGTTACCTTACATTTTGATAAGCAAGATAATTATTGAAGTTAAAGGTAGTTCATTTATAATATGTCACAAACTCAATTTACAGAACGTGAATCAACTAGTTGTACGTTATCATTCATTGTTAATGTTGAATAAGAGTTATTTGTAGTAAGTTAGTAACATTATTTTATCTTGAGCATGATGATCTAGAACATCACAGATCATACTCATTATAGAAAATGAAGCATAGAGGTAACAAATGGTAAAAATGAATATGGTTTTGTGATTTTTAGTTTTCTATCTTTGTTTTATTACTCTTTTGCTGCTTTTGATTCATGGAACTAGAAAGAAGAATCATGTGCCCAAGATTTATGAAGTAAAGCTGCTCCGCGAGTTCATTTTTGACCATTAAACGACTTCATTCTCCCCTAAACATTTCACATACAACCCTAGACTTCACTCGCAATAATTAATGTAACAAAAGGCGTGTTTTCATTACAAATTGAAGATCCTTTTATGTTATGCCTTAGGTACCTTATCTTCCAGCCTTGAAAGCTAGTTCAATAGTGATCTCTATACTGTAATGGTGACCCACTATAGGCATGTAAAACAACTTGAGAATGTAAGCTGGCCTCAATCAGGGAAAACATCTATTTCTGGCAACAAAAGCTGGGAATACAACAGTAGAAATGAATTTGAGTGGTTTGTAGCTAATTGCATTAAGTGGTAGGCCCCTCTAAGAATAATTGTGGGTATGGTCTATGTTCATATTCTTGATATTTCTCCCAACACACTCCATAAAGTACATCTAGAAGGGGCTCGTAAATGCATCTAGAGCTACATTGTAAGTACAATTCCCCGTGCGCTCCTATAACAGGTGGGTGATCTAAAAATTTTGACCCGCGACTGCAATTGGCCTGAGTCTTGGTAGATGTTAGTTACGTGCCAGGAACGACTAGAAGGTTGTAAAAGTCGATTTGGTTAAAAACCCGACATGTTTGTACTAAATCACATGATTTTCAGCCGGCCATAACTAAATTGTGTGACACATGAATGAGACCTAGTCCTATACTATTCAAGTTGAGTTAGGACCAGATGGTATTTAGTGTCCACCAAAAAATATCAGTTATTTACTATAAAAATTTCAAATTGAGTAAGTTATTGTTTTTGTTAATGTGATTTGTTCAAAATCTAGGTTTCAATGCCAAACCATTTTTTACCTACGACCTTCTCTAGTTTTTATTTCTTATCATTTTGGTCCATGAAACTAAGTGATTTTTTGTTTTTTGTTTTTTTTTTTATTAAATCAAATCATGTGCCTCCTATGTGAAAAATTTTAGTTTTACCTTATTTCCCCTCTTCCACCTTGATTTCCTCAAAGATTGAGTTTATTTCTTTGTCATTTTCTATTTTGCTCTCGTCCCACCGGTTCCTCCAACATCTCCACCACTCTTTTTTGTAAACAAACTAATAGGATAAATTAGAGGTGATTTGCTCTTGTAGTTCTTCAACATCAATTCGCACCTCATGGACGTCTTCAAATCCTAGGTGTTGTTTCTATTGTTGTTCTAGAATGATAAATTAACTCATAATATTTTATTCTGCTTTAAGTTTTGAAAATGGCCACATCAATAAGGATCAAATTCTAGGTTTTTTGGTTGGGTCGTTCCTCCAATGTGTCCAAAAGCTATGAAAATCATTCATGCATTGTCGATTTGATCAATCAATGATCAGAACAACTCGCAAGAAGAAATGTAAGTAAAAATTAAAAAGAGTAACTGTGAAACCTTAATGTTTCAAAGAAAATAAACTAAAAAGTCAAGTTTGGGTATAAAATGTCAAAGCATCAAAGTTAAAGAAAAATGAGGGCATACTTGACAACTCTTCGTTCTCTCCCATTAAATAGAATGGTAGTCATCTCCCCTCGCCCTTGCTTGTTGCATAAGTTTTCCAAAGAATAGTAGGGAAGTAGGTTTTCTAGAGACAAAGAAACGAGTATAGACAGAATGTTGGAATTCAAATGGTGTTTTTAGAGCTTTATCCACATTCTTTAGATCTATGTATGAATTCATGCATAGATGTGATTCAAAGGAGAAAGTACTAATAAAGTTTCATTCTTCATTTGTTTTGTTAGATCTCACATAAAAAGTTTAAGATCTAAGTTTTCTACATAAGTCTACTAAGGTGGGTTCTAGATCCTCTTATTTTACATTTTTTCATTATTTTCATGATGATATGCATACATTACATGTTTTCAATTGTAGATCTATCATGTTCCATAATAAAGTTGATAGCTTGGCGATCGGGTGGTGAAAGTTTAATATTTAAAGGCGTTATTTTCATGTTTTACGTGTCAATTTATGAGAAATAGAGTTACTTTTGGAACTTGATTGTGTTTGTAGATTAAACGTGAAGAATACGAATAAATTGGAAAAACGGGATGAAAATTGGAGCTCGGGAGGTGAAGATATGTAAAAGAGAAGTTTCAAGACAACGGTAACTTAAAACGGGCATAACTTGAGCTAAAAAAAGAGTTACGGGACCCACGACCCATCAACGGAAAGGTCTCGAAAAGTTATACATGAAAATCAACTTTGTGCAGGAGTGGCGCCACCGACGCCAACGACGTCAGTAAACCTGAAACCTTCTAACGCCTCCTCTGATGCCTAGCCTGACGCCAAGATGGAGCCACCAATGCCACTGGTGGCGCCACCGACGCTAAACGCCGCGTTTTGGTGGATTTTAACCTAATTTGAGAGGTTTTAAAAGGGGATCAACCCTAATACGAAAATAACCTTTCTAGACACCAATCTTGGATGAAAAACAACCATCTTTCATCATTCCAAAGGCCTTCCAACATCAAGATCATCTAAATCTGCATGCTGAATTCAAGTTTCTTTGAAGATCCAATGATGAGGCAAGGCTAATCCATTCTTGATTCACTTCAGGTGACAAGTTTGTGCAAATTTATGTTTTTATTTAGTTTGTAACTTGATATTGGGATTGGATCTTGAACCTTTTAAGTTCTTTTGGATTCAATTGGTGATTTAATTAATTAAACAATTTGATTATGTTTAAACCTAATTGTGGTTTCATATAACCTTGATGACCTTTAATTATTGTGTGGTTGATTCTTAAAATTAGGATTACATAAGTTGAATTGGTGATTGTGTAAACGAAGTCCATTAAGCTTTGATCAATAATCATCACTTATATCTTATCACATATAAGGTCACCATTAATGACCTCTCAATAGGTTTCACAAAAAGAAACATAACTTTGTCAACCTGTAATCCCGAAGTGAGTTGCTTTTTCCTCCGGATTATTAAAAACCTAACCATTTATTTTGTACATTTCATAATTTCTATAGTTGATTAATCAATCATTTTATTTTTTAATGTTTAATATTATTAGGATAATCATTACTAACACTTTCCTATGATTTTCTGTGGCTTCGACACCCTTCTTACCCTTTACTATTAAGGGTGATTAGACACTCTTTAGTTAATATTTTTGACCGACCATACGACAACAATCACTTGATTCTACTTTTGATGTTCTAAAGCACTTTATGCATTAATGTGAACATTTAAGTATGAAACCCTAACTAAATGTGACTTGATTCAAAGAACTTCAATGATTATGGTAAATCAGACATGTATAATGATTCACAGCCAGCAAAAGGAGGCTTTGTACCTTTGTAAGTAGCCTTAATCCCATCGTACAGCTCACTATTCCTCCGTAACTGAACCATGCCTTTGCAAGCACCCATACTTAACTAAACGATATAATCCTAATGACCTCTTTAAGTGCCATTACACCTTTATGACTAGGCCTCACCTTTGCAAGTAAAGGTACTTAGACAAATCACAATATCTCCATGGCCATGTAAGTAACAATGACCCTACAACTGGTCCTTACCTTCATAGCAAGATTTAATCCCTTTGTGATCAAAGGGTTCCTTCGTAAGTGGATTACATGCATCTGAAACTATAAACACTTGGAGTATAATTCACAATGCGACTCGTAAGTAGAGTTAGTACCCTAACAATTCCCCATAACTAAGCCAAAGAATTCGTAAGTTGCTATACTTAGCTGGAAATGACACAATAATTCCCACAACCAAATAGTGCCCACAACCATCTATACCACAAGTACCTTTCAACTTCTACAACCAAACCCTCCGCATCAAATAATATTTAGCCAAATCATCGATGAACATCAAAGCATTCACAAATATACGAGTGTCTCCATAACTAAGATAATACCTTCGTAACCAAGGTTAAACCTTCATAACAAGTACTTATGAAAGGTATAACCCTAGATAAAACTCCTTATGGTTGTTTGATTGGATATTTGGTTGGCATCTATACTCTTGGGACAATCTAGGGTTTTGTCCTAGATCGGTTCATGCATTAACTACGTTGCATGTTTGAATTATATTTAAACACCCATACACGATACCCAACATTGCAAACATAAAGAAAAGGATAGGATTGCATAACTTCCTTGAACTTTAGAGCATTGTAGCATTAACATTTAATGTGAAAGTTTTTTTGATCAGTTGTTAAATTAGACGATCTGATGTAGAACAAAAGCAAGATAACAATTGAATCTGTTGATTCACAATTAATACTAGGAACAATTCTTCTAATTATCATTGATTCGCAAGAATACCAATAATCAGAAATTTTCACACATTAACGCATACTTGTGATAGAAAGAAAATGATTTGTATAAATTTCAAGCACAAATTAATTTTTCACGTCTCGAGAAATATAAAATGCAAGACAAAATCCTTGTGAGCCTCAAAACATAAACGGGGCTGACAACTAATCCATAAACAAAGCACAACAAAATAAAAATAACTTTAAAAGTAAAAAAACTCATAGAAAAAGACGATTTAGGGCAGAAACAAAGGTCGAAACCTCCTACGACTATTTGTAGAAACGTGCTCCTCTGTTCAGTGGTCGTTTTGACTCGTCATACGCCCGAAACGAAGCTTACTAACTCAAGTTACAGCCATATATATGTAATGGCCCGCTACTCAACAATTGGACCCGCACCAGGATCCTTTTTAAGCGCCTTTAAATTATGCAAGGTGTAATCCTTGTCGAAGGATTCTTCAAAAATTCCTCTTAGAGGTAACACCATCAAACAACTCCAGAGGATCTTTATGTCTTCTATGTTATCCTCTCATCGAAGGATCTTGACTTATTAACATGTATAATTTTAAGCATAACAATTTCTTTGGCGCCGTAGCTGTCGTTTACGGTTAGTAGCCGCAAGCGAACGCTGGTTATGAGCCCAAGCATGACGGTTATTTAGCTCTAAATCCCTAAATCGTTTCGATTTGTCCATCACGCGTGCAAAGCTAGCGCGCCGATGGAGAATACTAGTTATTTTTTAAGGTTGTATTTATGACTAATGTTGAAATAGGTAATGGTTGAGTGGAATGAGAATGAGCATTACTAATAGTTCAGATAGGCATTTGAATACCAAACTCACAAATGGATGTCTTCTTCTAATCACTACGTGAAGTTCATATTCTTGCATTTATTTATTAAATAGTTTTTTATTATATGCCTTAGACAATGTTGAAATATGTTAGAGATTTACTCAATATGACATTGATCATTACTAATGTTCAAGTTGGCATCTAAATATGGAGTTCACTTTTATTTTCTGCTAATTTATAGCTGTAGTTCATACCCTTGTAATTATTTACTTAAGTTGTTCCATGACTTGCTTCATACAACACTGAAATTGGTTATGGTTGAGCAAAAATGACATCGATCATTACTAATGATTCAAGTAAGCATTTGAATTCCAAATTCACACATACATGTTTTCTAGGTGAATTTCATACCCTTGCAATTATTTACTGAAGTTGTTTTATGGCATGCCTCACACAATACCATAATAGATTTGGGTTAAGCCAAAATTATATCAAGCATGACATATGGTTTAAGTAGCTTCTAAATACCAAATTCACATAGGCATGTCTTCTTTTAATAGTAGGGGAAATTCATTACTTTGAAATATTTCAATAAAGTTGAATTATGACATGCCTCGTAGAATTCTAAAATAGGTTGAGGTTGAGCTAGAATGACGTTACGGATTAATTAAGGAGAGGAATGTGCAGACGTCTTGGAGGAAAAATCATTTCCTTCTTTACAATGAGCATAAAGATATGTTGGTTTCTAATATTGATTTTTGTATCTATAGTGATCGTGTTTTAAAAACCTAAAGCCTAGATTTATCTATTTGAAGGTTTTATATTTCGTCGAATTGACAGCATGTCTCTTTTGAAGCGTGTAAAAACTACATGAGATTCTAATATTCCGTTGGTACTCATGAATATACAATCAGATAATACATGGATAGTGGATAAGCAAAATTTGTCATGAAAAGCATGTACTAGATATACACCAAAGACCTTCTCTATATAAGCGACAAAGCATATAGTTTACAATTATATTAATGGGAAAAACTTCATGTTGAAACCTCATAAGTAATAACTTAGTTGATGATGATAACCCAAGTTATTTTGGAAACATACTTGTCACTGATCACTGATGTTAGTTACTACTAATCTATAGTAACATACTATTGATCTATAGTCGATTACAACTCATGATTAGTATAGCATGAAAGTTCCAGAAAATATGCAAATCCATAAAGATTTTTAATAGATTTTTAACTATTGAATATTTATCTCTATGGGCACCACTCGGCAGTTGTGTAACAAGATCCTAGTGGCTTTGTCGATTAGACCTCGCCTGGGGCGTTGCCCCAAACCCCACCAAGTGGTGCGGCGTCTCTTAAACCAATAGGTTCTCTGGTACATGGAGTAAGAATAGTGTAAACTAAACATGCACTTCATACCTTATTAACATTGGAATCCAATGCATTATTTTTTGAAAAAATAAATATGCCGTCTTGAGTATTAATTAAATGTTATTCATCTAAACTTTATTTTGAATGGATTTGAACTCGTTGTAAAGTTCTTCTAATGAAAAATGTAAATCTATATTCTCATATGAAGTTGATTATATATCATAAATACAAAAATAAAAAATACTAAAGTTAGTGAAAAGTCATTTTAACTCATTTTAACATTTTTAAAGGGGGCATTTTAACGGTAAAATAGTTTATTATCTAATCTAATAGTTGTAAGTTCCAGTCATAGAAAGTGTAAATGCGATGATTCAAAGAGTGAAGCAGATGCAGATTAGAGAACGTGTTTGCTTTTCGTTACCATACATCTATCTATTTGATGGAGCTAGAGCAGCAACTTTATTAAGAATAAGACACTTGGTAACTATTCAACTAGAAGGATTGACATAAAGGTCTTTTCATGGATGTTGATATGGCGGTGCAATGTGCATTAAACATCACATGGCCATGAGTTAAATACATATACCGAATGATTATCTTGTCATATCAGGCATCAGACCCCATATAATGAACTACTACAACTAGCACCATCATGGGTTGAGGGACCATTGATTCCTATATTCGTCTTTTTCAATGGTTCTCGAGACTTCCTTGGATCATCTTGCAGTATCATTACCCATATTTATTTGCATTTGATTTTGGTTTGTTTTCAACTTAAACCCTTCTTCCCCTTCCGTCTCTTTTGTGTACATTGTAAAATATTTAGTAAGTTTTGCAGTTTTAGTGAATCGATGTGGTTGACTTATGTCGTGCGGGGATCTCTTATTGTGTAAATAGGTGCATCGAAAGCTATGTTACATGGAATCCGTGGTGTGTACACCTTATAAAAAAGTGGCTTTCTGAGACTAGGTGAAGATGGTTGTGTCGTTGATACTATGTCTAAAACCCTGTGTTGGAATGAATGTACTTATTGATAGTTTCTGGATGGAATTTAAAAAGAATCGCCGACATAGAGTATAATCAGCGATGGATTACTGATGTACATAGTTTTGTGGTATTTACCATTATAGTATCAACAACGAATTAACAATTGGCTTTACCAAGAGATCATCAACAAAAGTTTACTAATGAACTAGTCATCGATAATTAATTAGTTATTAAAATATAAATAAAAAACTATGTTTATTTTTTTAAATGTTGATAACACATATAGAAAAAGTATCGTAAACCAAAAACAAATCTTACGAGGTTAAAAAATATATACAATATATGTTTATAACAAATACGCATAGGAGAAATCAAGCTAAGTAGTGCGAGCATACTAGGTTGGTGATCCTCATTGTTGTCGGTGATACACTTCGTTCATGGTCTTTCGTACAAGTTCTTGGAACTCCCTCCGCTTAGCCTCTCACTCCTCCTGCATAGCCGAGTGTTGTCTCTTTATATTCTCCACATCAACTTCAGTTGTTGTAAGATGATGATATACAAACATTAAACAAACGATCATTAATTTATTGACGATAAAATAATTGCATGTCTCCGCAAAAGGAAGATGATCGTGAAATCTTTCGCTGCTGGAAGTACCAACAACGCCAGTAATGACTGCAGGACCGTTTGAAGGGTGCTAGTCAGTTTTCATAATGAGAAGAGATTTAGAACACTTAACAGATCAAATAGGGAACTAGACAGCTAGATGATACTAAGATAAACACAAGTAAACAAGAGACAGAAAGCTTAAGAACATGATAATTGGTTTTCAAGGAAGATGTATATTGCTCTCAAGTTCTATTACAAGTGTTACAAAGCATACATAAAAAATACAAGAACCTGAGATACTTTATACTACATCCTTCAGCCGGTCATACTTTGAAAGCCAGCTGGAAACACTAATCTAGACAACAAGATCAATGTAAAGTCAAAAGGCAGATTGCCTTTTGACATGTGACTATGACATGCCATAGCTCACATCCTATTGTAATACAAAAAGGATAAAAGTATATAAAGTTGAAAGTTACAGACTCAAGACATTAATCTACAGCTTTCTAAAGCATGGGCCTTTTCACCAACTTGTGTAAAGTTGGTGCGCCTGCAGAGTGGCAGCGAAAAGTTGGTCAGCTTTTCTGAAAAGTTGTTGATCACAAAGAGCATGTCTTCTCTGTCTTCGGAAGAAATCAGTCTTCTATCTTTGTGGCTTCAGAAGACTTTGTCTTCTAAGCTTTGGAAGACTTCATCTTTGGCTTCGGAAGAATTGGTCTTTTGGCTTCGGAAGATTTTACACTTGTGTAATTTTCTTGCAGTGTGTAAAACTTCCCAAGTAACTTCTACCATGCACAAGGTGCATGCATGCAGGAGACACCTTGACTGTTTTGAGTGCATCAGCCTCTTCTATAATCCTTACAAACTCCCCATAGGCTGATGCTACCGAAACAGATAAGTTCTTCAGTAGTTGATAGTCCTCATTAGGATCAGAAGCATTCCTTTCTTCATCAGCTGATCTGGATCCTTCAGACTCTCATAGAACCTTCTCATGTCAAAGTGATCATGCAGAGGTAGATCAAGCATGTTCTGCCAGAGGTAGACATCTTGACCACCTTGATCTCTTACAACATACCATATGTCTGGATTTGCAGCAAAAGTCCAGGACAAAATGGGTCTTCCTGATGTAAGAGGCTCAACCTGAATTGAAGTTGATTGGTCAGCCTCTTGTTGCACATCCTTAGGATGTTTTGACTCATCCTGAGGTGATGAGATGGATGCCTTGGACTTCTTCTTCTTTTTTCTGTCCCTTCTGATGGCCATCCTCTTCCTCACTCTATATTTCAACTGAGGAGCTTGGCTTGCAGCACGAGATTGACTTTTTGTGCTCTCCTCAGTTGGGTCTTTATTCCCCATTTGATCAGTAGGAGGGGACTTAGAACCCTACTGTGGGTTAGAAGATGAAGTTGGCTTAGTTGTAGCATCAGGTTCAGGTTGTGTTATCTCTTCAACCTTCACCTCAACTTCAGGTGCAACTTGACTTGGTGGAGAATGCAAGTCCACAAGCTGACCTTCTTTGATCTTCTGCTTGATCCTCCTGATGTGATCATCCATTGTGTATAGAGACATAGGACCAAGTCTCCTTCCAGAAAACCCATACAGCTTCAAGAAGCTCACCATCTTTAGTCTATCAGCAGACTTATTCTCTTGGGCTCTGATGGTGGCTCTTGTTTTAACAGCTTCCTCTCTCATTTTTCTTTTAAAAGCTTTTCTTTGAGTTTGAGCCTATTCATCAAGCTGTTTTAGGTACTCAAACTCAATGTATTCAAATGAGAGGGGATTGAGGGCGGATGCCTGATAGAGTCCTGTGGCACTCAGATAAGCAATCATCTTTTGTCTTTCTTGTTCCCTGCTTATCTGAGTTTCTTCCTCTTCAACAGCCACAGACTCTTTCTCATGACTTTCATGAACTGGAGAGAGGACAGGAGCTTTTTGTTGTCTTTTTTTTCTCTCTTCTTTGATTTTGAGGAGCATTTCTGCTGCCTCAGCCTCCTTCCTCTCTTTATACAGCTCCCTGTCTGCCAGTTCATCTAGTTCTGCCAAGGGGAGAGAAATGATTTCATCAATTTTGTAGTTCCTAAGTCCCAGATAATTCAATCTGGCTGCCCTTAACTCACCATTCTGAGTATCAAGCCTATGGGCAGCCCTGATTGCAGCTTGCATGAAGCTTGGGACTTTTTCTGATCTTTCTCCCCTGGCCTTCCTCTTCCTCTCTCTCTTCTCCTCCTCAATCTCCTCAGGAGTCATTTTCCTTTTCCCTTTGTCAATTGTGGGCCTGTATGACTCAAGTTGGAGAGAGCTTTGGCCTGCAGATGGTTGTGATGAGCTTGAGCTCTGGCCAGAGAGAGGTTGTGATACACCTTCACCAGCAGGTGTGTCGCTGAGGGTACTGGGTGTAGAGGATTAGCCTGTCTCAAGGTTCACAGGTTCTTCTGCTAGGCCTTCAACTGAGGTTTCCCCTTTGAAGCTAATCTTAGGGTCTGCCTCAATATTCAGTTGACCAACAATTTTCCCAGCTAGCCTCTGTCTATATAAAATTACTCTTTGTCTGAATTCCCTCATAACCTATTCTTGGATCACCTCAGCTAACCTGCCAGCCTGTTTGTTTTGGCTTGGATTGATGAAAGGCAGGCTAACCAAGTTCATACCATCATGGAAACTCAAGGTCTGAAAGTTGAAGAGTTCCTGCTGCCCTTGAGCCCTTGATAGCACTAATGCCATTCTTGAAGAATCATACCACCATCCCATTATTGGATTTTCAGCTAGATGGGATGGGGCAGGCATGGACATTGGAATTCCTTCCTCAAATAGTTGTTGAAGTAATGCCTCCACATCAGTGTGAGCATGAGGAAGTTGTTGAGTCTGGACAACTGCAAGTGAGGGTGGTGAGTCCTCATTGTCCATACTCATGACAGAACTCCCAGGTTCGATGGTTGTAGGGACTTTCTCCCCCTTTTTGGTAGCATCACCCACTTGCATAGGTGAGCTAGAGGTCAAACCCACTACTTTCACATGTTCTTGTGGACCTGGATGAGTTTGTCTTAATGGTCTCTTAGTTAGCTTGCCCTTGAGATCAATGATCTCAAGTTGCTGGTCATTGACCTTCTTCTGTAAGGCAGTCACTTGAGATTCCAAGTGACTTACCTTGGAGACCAAAGAGGTGCACATGTCTTCTAATTGTTGCACCTTTAGTTTCAGACTCCCCTCATCTTCAGATGAAGAATCATGGGGGGATGAGAGAGTAAGACTGATGTCTTCTCCCTCATCACCAGCATAGTATTCTTGGTTGCTGGATTTCATCTGCTCACCGACAACTTGAAGTGAAGTGTCAATGGGCTGAGTTGCCATGGTTGAGGTCTTAATGATGTAGTCACTAGCAGTAGTGAACCTCCTGAACTTGTTCAGGGAGATCAACATCAGTTTGGGGTGGATGATGTGGGCTAGATATGGGAGTGACAGGAGCACTCATCTCTCCTTGAGCAGGGGTGAAGAAGAGAGACTCATGGTACTCACTGAATCCCATATCTTCATCATCATAGAATTCAAGGTTTGGGATTGGTTGGTTGAGATCTAGAGGCTGGGGATGGTAACTGTCCCCTGAAGGTTGATCACTAGAGTTTTGAGACTCTGAGTGAAGGCTTAAGGCTATTTGGGTTATGAGCTCATCAGGCTGAGCATGAGGAACCTCAGCACTGATAGTATGAGAGATGGGAGTGGTTTGCTCCTCAAAAGAAGTGGGAGCTCCAGTGTCCACTTCTTCTTGCATGGGTGGTGATATGGGAGCCTGTTCAGACTGAATAGCTTTAGCAGGGGTTCGTTTGTGTTTTCTATAGTAGGTGATGGTTATTGTAGGTTGATGGGGTGGATGAGACACAACGGGTGTGGGTTCAACACTAGCTGGTGCTGCTAGGCTGTCACCTTGAGCAATAAGCTCTAACATTTTTAGGTCAAGGGCTGTTTCTACCCCAGAGAATGCCACGGTTGGTTTTCTCATTATTTTAAAGATGCCGAGCTTCATCTGTCCCAATTTAAACGTGTTCCCCTCAACTGTTAGCCCAGTTCACAGTTGAGAATGTGCTGTACATATCTAGGAAACATGTAATACTCCAAGGAGTCCAAGTTTGACAGTAAATTAAGATAAACAAAGTGAGAATACCTGAACTTGACCCCCTGAACCAGTCCATGGACTATGAAGGACATATTCTCAGGAATCTGGTCTCATCCTCCATGCTTGTTGGACAAGCTGTGTATGATGACATGGAGGAGGTACTTCCACTGGGAAGAGACCTTCCCTTTCCTGAAGGTTCTGATTGAGAAGTCTCCTTCATATTCCATCTGCGCAAAGGACTGATTAACAGCAGATTTGGGAAAGGACACATCACCTTCTGCATCATCCAGCTGAAGATGGTTGTTGATGATGGCCGGAGTGATGAAGATTGTCCTCCCCTGCACTGTGGCAGACAGTGCCTTCTCCCCGTCCATGGTGACCTCTTGGCAGGTCCGCCAGAAATCCAACAACTGATCCTCGTAGAGAGAAGGATCAATGGTGAGGGAGGTGAAATAGTTTGACAAAGAAGGGAAACGGAAAATCTCTGAGAAAGCAGGATCTTTCTCAGAGTTCAGCAGAGCAACCTGATTGTGTTGCTTGTGGAGTTGCATGGAGAAATCGGGTTGGTTTCTGCGGTTAAGGTTTGCCATTTGAGAGAGCTTCGTCAGGAAGAAAAGTAAGAACAAAGTCGGTTTCTGGATGAATTTAGGTTAGAAAAGTGTTGCAGATGATGAGAGAAAGTGAAAGAGGGGGAAACCGTTGGGTATATATATGAAATGGATTTGAGACAAAGTTAATGCAAAAGGATAAACTTTAAAATCCGGATGTCGGTCCCACCTCTGAAAAAGCCCCCAAAAGTAGTTTTCTTGGAAGTCGAAATCTTCCGAAGGTAATTTGGCTTCGGAAGTTTTTGATAAAATCTTCCAAGGCCAATTTGGCTTCGGAAGATATTTCTAAGAGTTTTGAAAATTTTGATTCGGAAGAAAAGTACTTAGAAAATTCTTCTTTTTTCAGAAATAAGTACTTTCGGAAGAGAATTTTTCCTTTAATATCATTTAGATACTTAAGAAGAATTTGGCTTCGGAAGATATTTAGAAAATTTCTTCCGAAGGTAAATTGTCATAAGTAGTTAGCTGAAATTAAAGACATAATTTGCTTCCGAATGTAACTTGGTTACTTCCGAAGAAAAAGATGTTCAAAATTTTCAAAAATCTAAGAAATTTTTTCTAAAACAATCTTCTTCCAAATTAGTTAGGGGCTTATGAAGGTGATGAAATAGACAACTAGGGACACACAGATTTTAGAAATAATATTGAATTTTAGTTTAAGAAAAAGCTACTCAAAGTTGATCATCCCAATAGCTGATATAAGATACTTAAATCTCTGTTCATCAAAAGTTTTAGTGAACAGATCAGCATATTGTTCATTTGTGTGAACTTTGACTAGTTTGATTAACCTTTTTTCAAAATTATCTCTAATTAAATGATACCTGATGTTGATATGCTTGGTCCTTGAATGCTGCACAGGATTCTCTGTAATAGAGATAGCACTATTGTTGTTTATGTGGATGGGAGTCTCCTTGAAGTTGAATCCATAGTCTAGCATCTAATTCTAAATCCAAAGCACTTGAGCACAGCAGCTTGCAGTAGCAATGTATTCAGCTTCAGCAGTTGATGCAGATACACAGGATTATTTCTTGTATTGCCATGAGACTATCCTTCCACCAAGAAATTGACATCCCCCTGATGTAGACTTTGCAGTCATATTGCAGCCATCATAGTCACTATTTGTATATGCATACAGATTGAAGTCAGAATTCTTTGGATACCAAAGGCCAAGTAATAGAGCACCTTTCAGGTATCTTAAAATTCTCTTGACAGCAACTAGGTGTGACATCCTGGGGTTGGCTTGATATCTAGCACAGATACATGTGGCAAACATGATAGCAGGCCTGCTGGTAGTAAGGTACATGAGAGACCCAATCATAGCTCTCTAGAGATGCTCATCTACACACTCCCCCTTAAGGTCAGGTCCAAGGGAATGGTTTCTTGCTATGGGAGTCTTTGCAACCTTACAGTCAGTCATGCTAAATCTTGTAAGTATGTCCTGAACATACTTTGACTGACTTATGAAGATGCCATTATCAACTTGCTTCACTTGAATTCCTAGAAAGAAATTGAGTTCCCCCATGTCACTCATTTCAAATCTATTCTTCATCAGCTTCTCAAAGTCTTTGTAGAGCCTTGGATTAGTTGACCCAAAGATAATGTCATCTACATACACGTGAACCAGCATCAAATCATTTCCTGTTCCTTTGATGAAGAAAGTTCCATCTATAGTACCCTTTTTATAACCATGCTAACAAAGGTATTGAGATAGAGTCTGATACCACTTCCTTGGAGCTTGGTGCAACCCATATAGAGCTTTATCAAGCTTGCAGAAATAATCAGGATGATCAGGATCTGCAAAACCAGGTGGTTGTTTGACATACACCTTTTCATCAATCACCTCATATAAGAAGGCACACTTGACATCAAGTTGGTAGACCTTGAAATTCTTGGATGCAGCAAAGGCTAAGAATATCCTAACAGCTTCAAGTCTTGCTACTGGAGCAAAGACATTAGTGTAATCAATTCCTTCTTCCTGAGTAGACCCTTGAACATCTAGTCTTTTCTTGTTCTTGATGACAAGTCCTCTATCATCTTTCTTGTTCCTGAACACCCATTTGGTTCCTATAGTAGTCTTCCCAGGAGGAAGAGGACATAGATTCCAAACCTTCTGTCTTTTGAATTGAAGCAGTTCCTCCTGCATTGCTTCAACCCAACTTCCATCTTTCAAAGCCTCCTCAACTTTCTTTGGCTCTACTTGGGGTAGAAAACAAGAGTAGAGACAAACATTTTTATAATGGCTTTGTCCTCTTGTTCTTACCCCCCTGTCAACTTCACCAATGATATTTATGATAGGGTGAGACTTGTGGATCCTTAGTTGAGGGATCATAGCAAGTTGGTTGGAGAGATCCAAATTTAAAAAATTTTGATCAGGCAAAGCAGATTCACCTACCACATCAGCACACTTATCAAGAGAATCTTGATCCAATGAGTGTGTGACATCAATGATGTTGTCTTCCATGTAGTCAGCATCAAGAAATTCTTGATCACTGTCACCATTTCCACTTTCTTCTACATTTGGAACTCCTTCCCTTTGGTTCTGTGCCTCTGAGTTGGAATTTGAAGGCACTTCAGATGTATCAGCAGGATTTGTCATTGTTGTGCTGATAGGAGCTCCATCTGGAGAATTAGTTACCACTGGAGTTGAGGTAGATTGACTTGAAGGTCTTCTCAGCTCAAATCTTGGATCAGGATCTTCTGTTGATGGGTTACCTGTAGATCCTCAAGCATTCTCACAAAACTTGTTAAAACAGTTAGTAACTAAATCAAGATCAAAAAGCCAATCAGGACCAGAACCTTTCACACAAGGAGTGTGTTCATTGAAAGTCACATTGGCTGACTCATCAACAATTTTGGTTCTGAGATTGTACACTCTATAAGCCTTAGCTTCAGAAGAGTATCCAATGAAGTATCCATGTAACACCCGGCCTCTCGTACCATCAATATTGTCCGCTTTGCCCACGAGAAGCTCACGGATTTGCTTTTGGTTGCCCGGGTGAAAACTTCCTAGGGAGGTCACCCATCCCTAGATTACTCCCACCTGAGCACGCTTAACTGTGGAGTTCTCCTCTCATCCACAGCCAATACGCTCAAAACGCGTAGGTGATATTAAAGACCGGACATTACTTATGAACCAGGAATCTCTCATGTCCACGACCGATGTGGGAAGTATGTAGGGTGCCACAATCACCCCCCTTTTGGACTCATCGTCCTCGATGAGCTCGAGAACACTCTCACCATCCCCTGTGAGGTTTGTCCCGCCATCGCGACGGGCACAGAAGTGGCTCTGATACCATTCTGTAACACCCGGCCTCTCGTACCACCAATATTGTTTGCTTTGCCCACAAGAAGCTCACGGATTTGCTTTTAATTGCCCGGGTGAAAACTTCCCAGGGAGGTCACCCATCCCTAGATTACTCCCACCTGAGCACGCTTAACTGTGGAGTTCTCCTCTTATTCACAGCCAATACGCTCAAAACGCGTTAGTGATATTAAAGACCGGACATTACTTATGAACCAGGAATCTCTCCTGTCCACGACCGATGTGGGGGTGATTGTGACACCTTACATGCTTCCCACATCGGTCGTGGACAGGAGAGATTCCTGGTTCATAAGTAATATCCGGTCTTTAATATCACCAACGCGTTTTAGGCGTATTGGCTGTGGATGAGAGGAGAACTCCACAGTTAAGCGTGCTCAATTGGGAGTAGTCCATGGATGGGTGACCTCCCTGGGAAGTTTTCACCTGGGCAACTAAAAGCAAATCCGTGAGCTTCTTGTGGGCAAAGTGGACAATATTGGTGGTACGAGAGTCCGGGTGTTACAGAATGGTATCAGAGCCACTCCTGTGCCCTTCGCGATGGTGGGACAAACCTCACCGGGGATGGTGAGTATGTTCTCGGGCTCATCGAGGACGATGAGACCAAAGGGGGGTGATTGTGACACCCTACACATTTCCCACATCGGCCGTGGACAGGAGAGTTTCCTGGTTCATAAGTAATGTTTGGTCTCTAATATCACCAACGCGTTTTGGGCGTATTGGCTGTGGATGAGAGGAGAACTCCACAGTTAAGCGTGCTCATGTGGCAGCAATCTAGGAATGGGTGACCTCCCTGGGAAGTTTTCACCTGAGCAACCAAAAGCAAATCCGTGAGCTTCTCGTGGGCAAAGCGGACAATATTGGTGGTACGAGAGGCCGGGTGTTACAATCCATCATCTGATTTCTCATCAAATTTGGCTATCTGATCTCTGGTATTCAAGATTGTGCAAGGACATCCAAATGATCTGAGAAAACCAATGAAAGGTCTCCTTTTGTGTCACAGTTCATAAGGAGTCTTACCATGAGTCTTAACTACTAAAACTCTGTTCTACACATAGCAAGCAGTGTTTACTGCTTCTGCCCAGAAGGTGATAGGCAGTTTAGAGTCAGACAACAGTTTTTGCAGCTTCAATTAGTGTCCTATTTCTCCTCTCAGCAACACTATTTTGCTGAGGAGTGCTGGCAGCACTATATTGTCTTGAAATACCCTTTTCATCACAAAATGTATCAAGGTTCTTAAATTCAGTTCCTTGATCACATCTTATGATCTTGACCTTGTGATCAAATTGATTCTCAATCTTCAGAATGAAATTCTTTAATATCTCAGGAGTCTCATCCTTAATTTTAAGGAAAAAGACCCAAGTGAATCTAGTAAAATCATCTGTGATCACCAAACAATATGAGGTCCTTTCTAAACTCATTACACTGGTGGGGCCAAAAAGATCATATGTAACAAGTGTAGGGGAGTAGTGATAGAGTTTTTTTCCTTTGGTTTGTGAGACACTTTATGCTGCTTCCTTTTCAGGCATGCAACACAATGGTCATCACTCGTAAACTCTTTCTTTGGCATTCCAGTTACCAAATCATTCTTAATTAATTTATTCATGTTTTTAAAGTTTACATGGCACATTCTTTTATGCTAGAGAAAAAACTCATCACTATTTGCTTTGGACAGAAAGCAAGACACTTCTCCAGAGGGAGAAGTTTCATGCAAATCCATCTTGTACATGTTCCCTTTCCTAGGAGCTCTGAGCAAAATGTGCTCTTGAGCAATGACCACCCCGGGCTTAAGAACAATGCACTCATGCTCAGTAAAGAGCATGTTATGCTTTTGATCACAAAATTGAGATACACTTAGTAGATTGTACCCAAGCTCCTTGACAAAGTTTACCTTCTTAATGCAGAGCTTACCATTTGTGACCATGCCCCTTCCTATAATGTAACCTCCTGCATCTCTTCCAAAAGCAACAGGCCCTCCATCAATCTTTTCAAAATTTTAGAGTAGAGAGCCATTGCTTGTCATGTGCCTAGAACAGCCACTGTCAATGATCCACACATTCCTGTTGGTCTTTAGCTGTTCCTGCATAAAAAGAGATGATTAGTTACATTTGGAAACCCAAGCCTTGCTGGTCTTGGGCTCAGTAATATCAACAGAAGACAATGCAATCCTATGTTCAAGCTTTAAGGATAAGCAGCTGTTGTTGATGAAGAACCTTCAGTCACATGGTCTTTCGTTGTCTTCCACACCACCTTTGGAAGCTTAGATTTGACCTTCAACACTTCGGAAGTTTTGACAACTTCGGAAGTTTTGGAGATTGGACCTTCGGAAGATCTTGCTTTCACTGCAGCAGGTTTCAATACTTCGGAAGCATTCCTTTCTTCCGAGACTAAGTCTTCTTCCGCAGGCAAGTTTTCACTTGTCTTCTTTTTCACCTTGGAACTTCTGAGAGGAAAAGCTTTTCGTTCAGAAGTTGGCTTCTTCTTGATATTTTCAGAAGATTTCTTCTTGATCATGTGGACAGTGCTTTTAGGATTGTAGATGCAATCCTTAGCCAAGTGAGAAGTACTGCCACACATGACACAGTCAAACTGCATTCTTCTGGAAGCCTTATTTTGAGAGCAAAACTGATCTTGATCACTTTCCACTTCCTTTTTCTTCTTCACCGATGAAGTAGCAAGTCTTTTAGGGAGAGACTTGCTGCTGGATGTGGATGGTTCAGATTGTGCAGCAGTGGTACACAACAAATCAGCCTTCTTCTTGTTGTTGTTGGGATGAGGTTGACAAGAACTATAACCCCTGGTACTAGGATTCATAGTTGAGTCTTCAGCTTTTACCACTTCAAATCCTGTAGAGATGAACACTTGTTTCGGCTTAGAGTTGAAAGTGGCCTTGATCTCTTGAGCTTTCTTGGACTTTCTCTTTGCTCTTCTGATCAAGTTCTTCCTCTTGGACTTTGACAACCCAATAGAATTCCTCTCCTCTGGAGAATAGTGACCCTTCTTAGGATTATCTTCTTCACTCTTCTCAGATCCATCCTTCACTATCTCCTCTTCATGCTCTTCACTCATAGGGTCTATGAGGAGAAACTCATCTTCACAAGTTCCACACCTTGGAGATCTTACTGATAGTAAGGAGTGTGGAGGAGCTATCACAGTAGATCCTAGTCCCTGCTTATTCTAATAACACACTTTGGCATGCAGAGATGAGGATATCATGTTCTTGAAGGTCTCTTCTTCAAGAACACACTTTTCTACCCTGGCTTTGCTGATCACAAGCTTAGCCTTGCATTCAGTTAACTTAGTGATGAGATTTTTAATCTGAGTCCTGTAGTTGGTGTGTTTATGTTTGAGAGTTGAAATGGTTTTCTCTAAATCTTCTATTTTTAGTTTATATCCATTTTCAGCTCTTTTGAAATCCGATTTTAAGATATTTAAGGACTCAAGATCAGATCTCATTTCTAAGTTATAGGACCTATATCTATTAACTTTAGCAATACATTCAGGAGTACAAAGATGTTCCAATACCTTGGCTTCATCATGATCAGCCATCAGTGCTTGGTTTGGAGATGCATCTTCAACTTGAAAGCTCCAGTGCAAGCCTCCTTCTTCAACAGCAACTGCAGCTTGCTGCTTTGGCTTCTCATTCTGGTTGACTCCTTTAGTGTAGTTTGGTCTAGCTTGTGCTTGGCCACCATTTGTTCTAGGTGCCTTGCACTCCCTGGCAAAGTGTCCCATTTGATTGCAGTTGAAACACATCACCTTACTTTTGTCCAATCCAAACTTTTCACCGGCTGCATTGCTAGAAAACTTCCTCCCTGTCCGCTTGTAGAACTTCTTGGCTTTGTGAGTGAGAAGAGCCATCTACTGGACTATCTCCATGTACTCCAGATCATCTGGATGGATACAGTCTAGGTCTTCAAAGGTGAAGAGAAAGCTGCCTGAACTCTCATCAGCAGACACAAAAGCATGGGAAGAGCTTGTCTCTTGGAATGGACTTCCTTGGATGTAGCTCTCTCTTGGTGTCTCAGGGAAGGTGAAGAAAGGACCCTTTTGTGAGTTGTCAAGGTAGCAGATAAGATGATGTTGTGGTTCTCTGCAATCCCTTTCAACCACATGAAGGGCTGAACCCTGTTGATTGCTGGAGTTACTAGATGGATTTTGCATGTTCATCTCCATCTGGTAGCCAATAAGGATACCATACAACTTTGTAAGAGTGAGAGTCTTAAGGTTCTCAGTCCTCTTGATGACAACACAGTAGTGAGTCCACTGTCTGGGAAGAGAGGACATGAACTTCCTCATAATGTCCCTGTTCTCAAGAGTTACTCCAACATCCATTAGAGTATCCACAATCTCAACATACCAGAAGTATTACTGAGTCATGGTTTCACCTGTCTTGTAGGTGAAGTTCTCAAACTGCTGCTTCAAGAGGTCCTTTTTGTTCTCCTTTGCTTCAGTGGACCCCTCATACATGAGCTTTAGTGCATCCCATAACTGCTTGGCAGTTTTGCACTTCTTGAAGCCCCTGTAGATAGAGTTGGGAAGAGTAGTTTGGAGGGCAGTCATGGCCTTCTGATCGATATCTATCTTCTTTCTATCTTCTTCAGAATAGTCAGCCACCTCTTTTGGGATCATGCCACCTCCAGCAGCAGCTGAAGAGGTGCATGGAATGTAAGGTCCAGAGACAACAGATTCCCGCATCCTAGAGTCTTGAGACTTGATGAAGCCTTCCATTCTTTAACACCAAGTATCAAAGTCTTCAGGAGTGATCAGTGGGGACTTTGTCATAGTGCCAGTTTCCATATCAGCCTTTGAAAGAGCTGCCATTTGAGTTGTTAAGTGTTTTGTGAAAAACTAAGAGATCTAAGATGGTGAGATCTTACAATCAAGAGCCTGGAATGCTCTGATACTAATTGCAGAACCGTTTGAAGGGTGCAAGTCAGTTTTCATAATGAGGAGAGACTTAGAACATTTAACAGATCAAATAGGGAACTGGACAGCTAGATGATACTAAGATAAACACAAGTAAACAAGAGATAGAAAGCTTAAGAACAAGATAATTGGTTTTCAAGGAAGATGTATATTGCTCTCAAGTTCTATTACAAGTGTTACAAAGCATACATAAAAATACAAGAACCTGAGATACTTTATACTACATCCTACAGCCGGCCATACTTTGAAAGCTAGCTGAAAACACTAATCTAGACAACAAGATCAATGTAAAGTCAAAAGGCAGATTGCCTTTTGACATGTGACTATAACATGCCATAGCTCACATCCTATTGTAATACAAAAAGGATAAAAGTACATAAAGTAGAAAGTTACAGACTCAAGACCTTAATCTACAGCTTCCTAAAGCATGGACCTTTTCACCAACTTGTGTAAAGTTGGTGAGCCTGCAGAGTGGCAGCGAAAAGTTGGTCAGCTTTTCTGAAAAGTTGTTGATCATAGAGAGCGTGTCTTCTCTGTATTCGGAAGAAATCAGTCTTTTATCTTTGAGGCTTCGGAAGACTTTGTCTTCTAAGCTTCCGAAGACTTCATCTTTGGCTTCGGAAGAATTGGTCTTTTGGCTTCGGAAGATTTTACACTTGTGTAATTTTCTTGCAGTGTGTAAAACTTCCGAAGTAACTTCTACCATGCACAAGGTGCATGCATGCATGAGACACCTTGACTGTTTTGAGTGCATTAGCCTCTTCTATAATCCTTACAATGACATATTGGGGAATGTGAGTGGTCTCAAAGCCGAACAAGCAACCTTATGTTCGGCCTTTAGCATTGTGTTTCGATAGTTGTGGGTCGTTAGCACGTTGAGTGCTAGAACAATTGTCATCTTATTTTTGATCTTGAAGGTTCATATTGTTTTACATTTACAAAAGAAATGCATTACTTTATAAAAAATTCGACAACATAACTATTATAAATGTAACATAGATGAATTAAACAAGTATCATACAGTCTTCTTAAAGTTGTATTTTCAAGTTCATTTAAGAGAAAAGAAAAGAAGTGGAAGGAAAGAAAAAAACCAGTTATGTTCTAGAGTTTTTTTACTAGAAGCAAATGAAAGAAAAGTAAGAAGCTGTTAGTAATCTTTTAATGTTCATGAAGAGGCTACCTCTTATTGGTTTATAACCTTTTGATGGTTAAAAAGTAACCCTGATTTTAAATGGTTAATAGGTTAAATTTTAATGGTACCGGTTAATCATTTAACATTACAATTACCTCTTAATTATTAAAAAGGTTATAAACCATTAAGAATTAGTCTCTTAAGGATCATTAATAAGCTACCAAATAGCCTCTAAGTAAGTTGTGTTCCCGAGTTCACTTAAAAAGAAAAAAAATAGAAAGTAAAAGAATGAATAGAAGAGAAAAGAAAAGTAAAAAAAAAAATGAATAGAATAGAAAAGAAAAGAAAAGAAATGATTTCTTTTCTCTTTATCTCCTAGAAAACTCAGGATTCACAAAACCATGGCGACTCTCGTGCGTCTCGAGACTTAATTGAGGCCCTCTTTTAAAGCTTGGTAGGGATCACTTTCTAACTTCCCATCCTATAGAAAAAGGTTAATAGTTATGAAATAAATTCATATGCAAGACAAAGTTAAAAAAAATTCGCATCTACTTCTGATGTTGTGCCAAAATGATCGACCCCACTATGACGACACCTTGTCATACTAGTTGCAATGATTGGCTTTAGTGGCCCTCAACTTGGACTTCTAGATGTTTTTGTGCCATGCTTTTTGTTTAAAACTAGTATTTTACCCGTTGCGCGTTGCGGTGGTGCCGTGCACAGCATGATAAAGCGTAGAATACAATTGACCCAACTCGTTTATGAACTAAATTAACATTAAAACGTAAAGTAATTTGAATTTATACCGTTGAATATAAAATATATTATATTCGACACGACTACAAAGAAAATTTACGTTGACATGTACACCACCTCTAAACATACATAAAAATAATCACGTGCAATGGCATCGTATGTGACGCGATAAAGTACAAACTACAATCTCTCCAACTCGTTTCCGGACTAAATTTATATCGTAACGTGGAGTAAATTGAATGTTAACCTGCAATGAAAACGTATTATATTTGACGTAACATGTTTCCAAACATATTATAATAGGTAAAATTATGTTAGATGTTTTTTCTATATAGTAGAAAGTAAATTTAAATAGAAATAGTTATTAGGAAGAAATAAACTTAAAAAAAAAAAAGTAGCTATAAAGGCTTGATCCTGCACAAATTCGGTATTAGCACATGGCACAAACCACCACGGCAACATCCAACTGATGTTTTCATTTGCTTCAATGCATTTATATATACAAAATAAAAAATAAAATAAAAAAAAAGAAACAAATACCACCTATCTTTGATTTTAAGTATAAGTATAATGCTTCATAAATTAGTAAAAAAATAAAATCAAAATACATGTAATAGCTTAAAAAAAATAATAAGTACCCTGTTGATCAGTTGTTACCAAAGTGGCTCTCATATCCAATTAGTTAAAGTCATTATTACCGAGCTCAAACAATTGTATATCAAGCTCACAATGTTTTTCTCTTGACAATATAGAGCAAATTCCTCATAATGTCAACATACCAAACCAAGCTCAATGTGGAGATAATATGATTTACTTCCTGATTTGTCAAAATGTTCATATGATGCATCCAAAGGAATGTATGAGTTTAACCAAAAGATTAAAATCATGTAATTTGAAATGGGCATTCGTGATGTTTGTCAGGTTTTTAGAACAATAATTTATCAAAAGAACCACTTTATCATATGTTAAATCAGCTTTGATACTTATTTCTAGTGAGGAAACACATAAGGGTACAATGTGTTTAAATAAGACTTAGGCAACAGCCTTTGTTGCAAATAAAAAATGAAACAAAAAAGAAGGTTTTATATAATTCACTTTCAAAATATACTCATTGTATGTTGAATAGTGTTTGAACTCAGAATAGTGTTTGAACTCATAGGTTATCCAGATAACTATAAATAGAAATCAATTGGAATTAAAACTTCCTCTAGTAATAGTGCAAATGCTGAAATTTTTTAAAGTGAAACCGATGGATCTTCTCAAATGTTTACTTCCGACTAATTTTCATGACTATTAGAAATTATCATTGAAAGAGGGCCATCACCCAAAACAAGCTTAGGCAAACAAGACAGGTAGGTTTATTTGTCAATCGGATTTTAAAATGCATAATGAAAAACCTAAAAGATTGATTAAGAAAGAGCAGGTTATAGATTGATTCAGGGGCAAACCAACATATGGTTGTTTGTGAAGAAAACATGTCAAAATTAGTTGATGTTTCTGCCCTTAAACTTTCTAGTGGCCATCTAAGTAAAACAAAAGCATTGATAACTAAAATAGGGAACTTAAGTCTAACTAAAAATTGTAATCTTAAAAAATGTCTTGGTTGTTCCCGAATACAACACTAATCTGCTATCAGTTCGTAAAATAGTAAAGGATAATAATCTAAGTTGCTAGTTTGATGAAAATGTATGCTATAGTCAAGATTTATATCAAAAGAACATTTTGATGACCGGTAGATAAATAGATGGGCGCGCCGTAATTTTTTAGGATAATGTAGTAGGTAATACTTCTTATCACATTACTATTTGTGCATCCCCTACACGTAATGTAATAATCCTATGGCACGATAGACTTGAACATCCTTGAAATCGGGTATTGAATGTGATTAAAAATGATCTAAATATTTTTATGCAAAATAATAAACATCCTTGTGAGGTTTATCATAAATCCAAGCAAACTAGAAATCTTTTTTCATTGAATGAGCATAAAATTAAGGAAATAGGAGAGAAGTTCATTTGGATCTATGGGGACCTTTCAATGTTACAAGTAAACAAGGTTTTCGATATTTCCATATATATATATATATATATATATATATTGATTTTTTTGTAAACATCAATATATATATATATATGTATATATATATATGAGGGATCCTAAGAAAACCACAATATTATGAGAAAACTAGTGAAAAACCAATGAAATCGGTCACATAATTTATAAATTTTTTTATCACTACCCTATATATATGTGTGAGTATATATAAATAAAGGTATGGATCAAATAAAAACTGTAGCATGGTTTTACATATACGCCACACATAGTTACGTATACGTAATCATTTTTCATTTGACATACTATTACGTATACGAAAACTCTTCATTCTCGTATGTATGCTCAACATATATGTACCAAATACTTAAATAACATTTTAACAATTAAAATAATAAAAAAAATTATGAATTATGTTATTGGTTTTCGTAGTTTTCTTTGGTTTTCATATAATTATTGGTTTTCTTAGTAATCCTCCCCTATATATATATATATATATATATATATATATATATATATATACACACACTAAAAGTGTAACTTGAGGGACACTTGTCGTATTCCTAGGGCCCCTAAATTTGTTTTTCCAGCATCTCTCTTCTCTTAAATAATTACCTAAATTAAGAAATATTAAATAATTTTAATTTTTTTATATTACAAATATATTTTAAAATATTAGGAAAGATGTCTTTTTATTAATGTTATTTTCACATTCTTTCTCACTAAAATTTTTACGCTTCTCTTTTTTATTAAATAGTTACATTAATTACTAATAATATTATTATATTTTATTTACATTAAAAATAGTTTTCTAATAAATTAAAAAAAGATCTTTTTATTAATGTTATTTTTAAATAAATAATTTTTATAACATAAGAACTTTTTTCGAAACATTAAACTTTTTTTAAAATATGAAATATTTTAAAATTTATATTTTTAAAAAGAAAAATTTTTATAAACTAAAAATAATTAAAATTTAGAGTTATATAAGGAAATTTTAACAAATATATTTTTAAAACTATTTATTCAGAAACAAAATGTTTTCTTTTTTTTTTTGAAAAAACAAAAATAGTTTTAAAAAAATTTAAAGAGTTGATATTATTATTTTAGTACTTAGAGTCCTCACTCATACATAATTTAATCATATCTTATTTTAAATTCATTTAATATTTAATAATTTTTTTATTTTATTTAATATTTTATTTTTCCAACCCGTGTAATACACGGGTTTACTAAAGATAGTATATATATATATATATATATATTTAAATTTTTGTAAACTTGCAACAACTCAATTTAATAAATCTGTAAAGATTTTCAAATCTACCCATCCAGATCCCTTCAATACGTGATTATTTTATCTCTAATTTGAAGCGTTCATATCTTAGGTCAACGGTTAATATTACTTCGTACACTTCTCACAAAATTTCATTTTGTATTTTAACATTTTCCTATATATATATGTATAAATATATAAATGGTAGAGTGCTGTTAAAAATAAATAAATAAATAGCAACTAATATAATTAAACTAGATATCTAGTGTATGTCTAAATAATAAAGGGTTATTGGATTTTAATAATATCAAGTTTTATTTATTGGCCTGGATTAATCCCAACTCAGTAAATGTTTGAATACACTCTCAACTTTAAATTCATTTTCCTCCAACGATCCCTTACTAACTGAGAGTTAACATCCATTAGTTTTTTTGATTAAATGGGGCCAACATTGAGCTATTTTTCAACTACGCCGCCACCCAGCCTCCATCAAGTCTGTTTTTCGGTGTCTAGCCTCCAACGTCAACTGAAATTTATCTCAAATGGGTTAAGTGGTTCAAATCAGAAGGTGAAGATTGACGAGTTTTAGGATGCAGAAGTTACAAATTGATGGACAATATGATTGATTTTAACTTTCGGATTAGTGTTTTGGCCATATAAACAGTCTACGTTATCGAAAAACTAACAGTGTTAACTCTCAGTTAGTAAGAGATCGTTGAAGAAAAATAAGCTCAAAGTTGGGGTAGTCTGTAAACATTTGCTAAGTTAGAATTAATCACGGCCAATAAATGAACGTTGGTATTATTAAAATCCAATAACACAATAATAAAATGAAACTCAAGCCATCCCCCTCCCCCATCTCCCTTGTGCACCTGAACCAACCATTCCCTTATGATTATTTCAATTGACAAATTTCAAACTTCATACTTTATTTAAGTTGATAATAATCTTCCTACTCTAATAAAAAGATAAATGAGAGTGCCACGTGTCAGCACCATATTCATTCTTATCAAACTTTTCCCGTTTCTTTCTCCTACTAAATAACTACATTAATTACTAATAATATTATTTATTCATTTTTACATTATAATTAGAGTTTTAATAAATTAAAAAAGAGATGTTTTTATTAATGTTATTTTTATAGAAATAGTTTTTTATAAAAAGAACTTTTTTCTAAAAAATGACTATTTTTACGTAATATTATAAAATTGATTTTTTTAAAGTAAATTTTTTATTAAAAAATAATTAAAATAGAAAGTTATAGTAAAATTAAATTTTTTAAAGTGAATTTTTTATAAAAAAATAATTAAAACAAAAAGTTATAGTAAGAAAATATTTAAAAATGAAAAATTTTTAAAACGTTATTTTGAAACAAAATGTTTACTTTATCTTTTAAAAAAACAAACAAATTTAAAAAGTTCATATTATTGTTTTATTATCTATAGTTATTAACCATGCGTAATTTCAATCTTATCATGTCTTGGTATATCGATTTATAATTAATAATTTTTATTTTGTTAAATATTTTGTTTATTCAACCCCGTGTAATACACGGGTTTACTAAAGCTAGTAATGTAATATAGAATTAAATTCAAGTTTGAGTTTAAAACAAAATAACCTCCCTTTCATTCCGCCAATACAAAACACAATCTTTTTTTTCAAAACACAATCTTTTTTTTTCTTCTCCCTGCCTCAAGACACCAACACACACACACGTAAAGTTGATTTAACTCAAGAATTGATTATTATTCTTAAAATCAATTTAACTCAAGAATTCAAGTATTAAAATGGGTTTTGCAAGTGGGTTTCTAAGTGTTCAAGCTTTCTTCAACTCCTACACACTTCTACTTACTTGCTTTAAGTGAGTAATAATCTCCTAAGAACCTATATTTTTTTATGTTATAAGTTGATTATGTAGAAAAAATTCACTCACTCAATGTTAGTTCACCAAAAATTGGGATGTTTTCTTAAAGTTTCTTAAAACAAGTAAAATAAATGTTAAAATGGTTTTGAATGGTGATATAATTGTATGCATATGTAGCCGTGTATATGTATGTATGTGTGTATGTTGATTGTTTTTTAAAGTTTACCAATAACTCTAGATTTTGCTAGTTAATGGGTGGGAATGCAACATTTTTTAGTTAAAATAAACCCTATTATGGTTACACACATGATTTATGATGATAGATATGTTAAACATGCTAAAATATGAAAACTAGTATGTTAACGTTTGGTACTTTTACAAGAATAATGCATAAGAATGTTCTAGCATGATTTTGGTGGATTGAAAGTGTTAAACATATTATCTAACTAAAATGGTTATTTTAGTATGTTAAGTGCAAGACGTGATATCTTTATTGCATAAAATTGTGATTGTTACAAAACATGTTTATTTAGATTAAGCACGGTTTTGTTGATAATCTAGTGATCTAGAAACAAAAATGGGTTTTTTTTTATGAAAACCAAGTCTTGGGCATATTTTTGAGGGAAAATACGTATTTATACACTTGGAAGATATTTTAGTTACAAAAGATATATTTAAAACCCTAGAAATATATTTTGGTAAATATACTTTTTTTTTATATAACCAAGGGTTGTTAAGTTGAAACACATAAAAATAATGGTTTTTTGGGTGACGGCTTAATAAATTTTTAAATGCCAATCCCTTGAGTGAAAATTTATTAACTATATCTGTAGGAACATATATTTTGTGAAAATATATAAGTTTTCGATGCTAGATATTTCAATAAGTATATATCTATACTATATTATAATGCACGAAAAAGGATTTCCGTCATAATTTAAGAGATTTTAACATTTTAAGCATAATGTACAACCCAAAAACTCAATTTTAGAGGGGTATTTGTGTCATTCAAACACTCCTATAAAAATAGAATTTTAAATTATTTACACTTAAACACTTGTATCTCTAAATATATCTAATCTTTCTATGGTTGTTACAATAGCCTTAAAATAAGGAATTTTGATTTTTAAAAATATTTTGTATTTGTACCCTTTTACGAATATATTATTTTAGAACGAATATACGGTATGCGACATAAATACAATTAACCTTACAAATACAACTTTAAATGGGCCTGCATAAACAAATATAAAAAAGACTTAATGGTCTCTAAAAACCTACCAAATTCATCAAAATGAATGTTCAGTTTTTAATAAATAGTCCGGATTAAATAATAGTATAACCTGTTGCTTCACTTGTATTACCTGAAATTGCTATTTGACAAATAGAACAAACATAAGCAAGTAATATAAAAATTTCGAATCTTAAGGTTCATTTACAAATATATACAAAAAGTGCAAAAATATGAAATATTTACCTTTTTTTCCCGTAATTGCTGCTACTTTAATTCACAAAACCGAATTGAAATGGGAATATGCGTTTTATGCTGCATTATAGGTAAAAAAATACAAAAACTATGAAATAATAAATATCGGGGTACATTTTTGTTTTATTAATCAATTTTTTAAAAAAACAAAATACCTATATATCAATGAAAATACATTTGAATATAAAATATAGTATAGATAAATAATTTATATAGATACAACATGACCCATATATTGCAACTAAAATTTTGTTTAATAAAATATAGTGCATATATTAAAAACTTTAAAAACAATAAGCAAACGTAAAATACATACACATACATCATATGCTTATGAAAAACTTTAATATTAACCCATTTTTTGGAAAGAAACACCATTCTATTTTTTAAAAAACACCAATTTTTATTGAATCAAATATATAAAAAACTTGATTTATTTTAATTGAAAATAAATAACAATATATGTATATATTTAGTATATATTGTACCCATTTTATATTACTTCAAAATGACCTTAAAATTCACCATATGGTAAAGACAATGAACTTTATAACCTAAAGGATAATTAAAAAACTTATAGTAGACACCACATATAGATTAAATGGTCAGGTGGGTGATCACAAAATAACAAATGAACGTAGATTTATTGTAACCAAAACTTATCTTTTAAAATAAAAATACATAAAACTTAAACTGACATATAAATAATTTAATTTCTATATATTCATTTAAATAAACAAAACACCCTATTTGTAAGGGGACGACTAAGTTTGTTAAGCAGGCGGGAATCGAATTTTAAAAATTAAATAACATATAGGAGTAGTAAACAGCCTATAAATACATTTCTATTCACCGCTATTTCATTGGAGGATAAAAGATACAATGGTTTCAATAGCTGGAAACATGTGGGAAGAAGAATCATTGAATGTCAAATCCTTAAGTGTTCGTAATACTGATTTGAAGGAAACAAAGGTACACAATTTTAAGGTTACTTATTATGATGGATTTTTTTTATTACAACTCTATTTGTAGCTGCTTAAGTGTGTATTGGTATGTGTGCAGGCTAAATGCCATCATAAGGTTCTTATATAATTTATAGATATATTTATAATTTAATGTACTTTTAAATTTTTTGTTACTAATGTTATTATACTAAACTCTAAGTTGTTTCTTATATAGTATGTGGTGGAATTTAATTTGGATCATTTGGTGCAAGTTAATAGTGATCGTAACAAGGATGAAGTTTAAAAGATTGTGTTTAATTTTTAATTTTTTTTGATTTTAGATATCATTCTTTATCTTAAATTAAAGGTTATATGGCCTATTACATATTTAATTTCAGGTTGATCTTGATAATAGTGTTGAGATTATTTGTTGTGATATAATGTTTAGTCCCTACAAACCACGTGTTGGAATGAATGTATTTATTGATAGAATCTAGATAATATTTAAAAAGAACCGCCGACATAGAGTATAATCAGCGATGGATTACTGATGTACATAGTTTAGTGGTGTTTACCATGATAGTATCAACAACAAGTTAACAATAGGCTTTTTACCAAGAGATTATTGACAAAAGTTTACTAATGAAATAGTCATCGGTAATTAATTAGTTATTAAAAAATAAATAAAAATCTATGTTTATTTTTTTAAATGTTGATAACAAATATAGAAAAAGTATGGTAACCCAGAAAAAAATCTTATTAGTTAAAAAACTATATACAATATATATATATATATATATATATATATATATATATATATATATATATATATATATATAGGGTTAGGTTCTTTACAAAACTCTATTTTTTATGAGAACTTAAAGAACTCATCTAGACCACTTATTATTTTTTGATCTTAAAAATTAAAAATTAAATGAAAAGGGTATAATTGTAGTCTATTAAATAATTCTCTCTCCAATTAACTAACTAATTAATTAATCAACTTTTCTCTCTCATCTCTCCAATTAATTAGTTAATTAATTTATTAATTATATCTTTCCATTTCTTCCTCCTCATTTATTTTTATAAATTTACATATACGTTTCAATCAAATCCATCTTGAATATAATCTATCATTTTTTAACTAATCAAAAATCAAAATTATTAATTACCTTCTATCTAATAATTTTTATATATGTAATATTCAAACTTATCATTCTTTCATTTAATGGCAAACTTACATATGTGTAATCTTTTTGTGAATCGCTCGTTTTTAATATTGATCTTCTATTTTCATATGTAAATCTTAAAAAAAACCATTTATTCACATTTATATAAATTTTCAAAACGACCATCAATTTACAAACTTATGGTTTATTTACATATATATAAATTTTCACATTTGTCATCTTATTTTCTATCTACAAATATGTGAATCTTCGTAGTGATCATTAGTTTTCACACTAATCATTATAAATATTTATGTAAATTATGTGTTTACATATATATAAATCTTCATAAACTTATCTATTTTTCAAATTGATTGTTTATTTCATATATTTAAATCATCAAAACGATTATCTATTTACGTATATGTAAAAATTTTACATATATAAATATGCTAGGGTCATATATGTATATTTTCTAACTTATACTACTTACATATATGTATTTTTTCTAACTTACACATACATTGTATAAAAAAAACTAATAATTATATATATAAACTCATAGCACATCAATCAAAGATAACATATATGCTTGAACATTTGTTTATATATATGTAAATATTTATATTTGTCATACATTTTTCGACTGAGAACGTATTTATATATGTGTAAATTTTCGCACGGGCCCTTTTATAATTTTATAGATACATAAATATATTCTCATATATAATTATATCTAAGTAAAATATTATATATTTCACATAAAATGAACACCTATAAACAATTCTTATAACTTAAAAGGAATCTAATCAATATCATAAACCCTAAACTAAGTAGTTCATTTACATATATGTAAAATAAAGTTACAATATTGTTTACATACACGTAAGTAGTTGATTTACATATATGTAAATTTACATTTAAGTTTCTACAAAAGACACTGCAGATTCAAGCAAAATGCAGAATATAACCATTAAATTTCCTTGGGTGACAATTTAGAAGTGGAACTGATCTCATGTTGTTTAATTTATTTTTACGATAAGCCTTTTGATTTATTTATTTTTAATTGTAGTATAATAAAATGTGTGGTTTTTTTATGCATATCTCATGCAGTTTTTTGTATTTTCAATTGTAGTATAGTATGTAAACATTCTTGGTTGTTTTATAATTTAAAATTAAGTGCGATGTTGGTTTATATGTTTAATGTTATATTAGTTATTAAAAACTTAAAACAAAATCATATCAGAAACAATTGATTAACATAAATATATAATTCATTTTGATGAGCATTTTTGTAAAAATAATATCTAAGTTGTAAAATATAGAAACCCTAAATATTACATTGATTAAATAAAATAAACTTAAAAAGAGTCGATTATTTGATGCATTTGAGTTATTAAATCTGGAATTATAACCTATGTAAACACTCATTTTATAAAACAGATATATTAAATTTATTAAAATGTTTTATTATTAACTCAAACATTTAAATTTCTAAACTACAAAGGTGTTATTTGATATAATGTTTTCTATATTATAGGAAGAATATTATTTAATATTTACAAAAAGTATTTATAAAAAGTCCAAGTTTCCTGTATGAGTATCATTTTATTATTAAAATTATGTTTATTTTAATAACATTTTAACTTAATCAACATTAAAAAAAACACCTTAAACATATTCCAGTTTCTTACATTCCGTAATAAAAACATTATAATAGCCTAGTTCCTTACGTATATAAATAGGTTAAACTTATGTTATGCGATTAATATTAACAAGTTATTTTAATAATCAATAAATTAAATATACTTTATTTGTTTTTTAAAATTAGCACCCTGAAGCACGACTTGTGCTCCCGTTACCATGAAATCTTCTAACTGGTTTTTCTAAACTTTTCCATGCACATTCACTTTGAATCTTTCTTGTGACTCTAGGTTTCTTACTTGCAAAACAAACCTTCTTCTGCCCACGAAATTCTATGAACTGGACTTTAGTCTTTTTCTGAACTGGAACATCACTTCTTTCAGATGGTAAACTTACCATATACAATGAATCCATTTTCTTTCCACAAGCAATGACAAGATTTCCTTTAACAACTTTCCACTGCTTGTTCCCGAACTTAACCTCATGTCATGTTCATCCAACTAACCGACAGAAATCAACTGTTTCTTCAAATCAGGAATCACCCTGACATCTTTTAAAGTCCATGAACCAGCTGAATTAACTAAATCCATGTCACCCATGCTCGTAACATCAAGAACATCATCGTTCGCTAGTCTTACCTTACCAAAATCACCTTCCTTTAGATTCTATAATGCTTCGCTGCTGTGGGTAGCATGAAACGAAGCTCAAGAATCCATGACCGAGGAATCCACACTACTTTCCACACTGCAGATTAAAAAATCATCATCTGAGTAGTTTGCTCTAGTATTAAATTCTTTTTTATCATTCGAACACTAATTCCTGAAGTGTCCCACTTGTTTAAAGTTCCAACAAGTTACATCATTTCGAGCTCTAAACTGACTCCTTTTTCTTTTCTTGCTTTCACTACCTCTGTTATTTTTTCTTCCTCTACAATATTCAGTAATTCACTTGATAATTCACCAGAATTTCTTAGTCTGATGTCTGCGCCCATAATAATATCCCGAATCCCTTTCAAAGTGAACACGCTGGTGGAACTAGTAATCGCTGTAACAGTACCAGCCGAGCTATCAGGTAATGATGATAACAGTAGTAGAGCTTGAACCTTATCCTCGAATTTGATGCCAACTGACCTAAGTCTTGACAAAATAGAGTTCAAGTTATTGATGTGCATTAAAACTGAACTTCGCTCTTTCATCTTTGTATTAAACAACTCTCGAATCAAGAAAACTTTATTTACCGCCGAAGGTTTCTCGTACATATTAAATAACGCATCCATGATACCTTTCGCTGTAGTTTTCTTCATAAAGTTGAACGCAACATCCTTTGTCAGTAACAACCTGCCTTGACCTTTTTATCCAAAGTTTCCCATTCTGTTGGTTCTATTTTTTCTGGTTTATCACCCAAAACAACATCCAAGTCCTTCTGAACCTGCAAATTCTCCATTTTCATTTTTCATCAACTAAAGTCTTTTCCATTAAACTTCTCAATCTGAAGTTTTCCGTTCTCAGCCATTATCTCAAATTATAATATGTTTACTAATTGAGTCAAGACTGAAAAATAGTGTCAAACACAACTGTGGCCGACTACCTGAACTTGAGTGTTGTTATATTGAACACTATCTTTTCTCCTCAGTCTCAAAAAATAGTAAACAAACTAGTTAAACAATGCACCTGAGAGTTCTTCGCTTTGAATCTAGGTAACAATATCAAGAATACTTGGATAAGCAGTAATAAACTCCCCTGATCTTGGCTACACTACCACAGATCTTGACAATCACACCAAAACGAACCAATGATCACTGTGAAACAAGGAAACCCAAGACAAATAATAACTTCTCTTTGTGCGACACACACAAAAAGTTACTTCCTTTTTCTTCTTGGTGTGCGATGGACCAACAATAATAAATATTGTTGCCTTGTTTATTTTTCTTTCTTTTAATTCGATACCCAAACAAGTAAACACACGCACCACAAAATTAATGATTCTTTTCTTTGTGTTGCGCCTTCGAGAACACAAGAAAAGAAAACAAAACAAGGTTTGACTTTTTTTGTGTGATGTAAACGTGGGCAGGGTAGGGTGATGAATATGAAACCGCGTCAACTAGGGACGGTGATGAACTACTGGCGGCTAACCCTAAATTGCTTTTTCCTCTCGCGTTGTGTTTCTCCTATGTGTAACGAGTCAAATCTCTGATACCACTTGTTAAGGATCCAGGGTAGATCAACACACAAACACAATCAAAACCGCAAGAGAAAATATAATAATAACAAAGATGAACACGCGAGATTTAACGTGGTTCGATCGATGTGACCTACGTCCACAGGCTAAAACCAGGATATTCTTTTATTGTTTTTGCCTCACTCGTAAGGAATTACAAGTACAATACACAATATAAATAGGGAAAATTAAGGTTTACAACTTAATCTTCAAGAAAACATTAATGAGCTATCATTAAATAAAAACAGGTTAGGTCTTTAATTTAATTAATCTGTCACTAAATTGTCTTTTAACCCGAAGCCCAAATCAAATCTCCACAAACCCAACAAGACTTATATATAGGGTGACAAAGTGTGGTTAATTTACATTGGTGTATATACCTAATCAAATACGAATCAATGGGATAATCTTTGTTTAAATATTAAAGAAGTAATATGATTTATATATCAATGGGATAAGGAATGTTTCCTTAATAAGATGGCTTTAAATTAGTTTCAAATGTAAAAACAAGATTAGTGTCTTGCGTTGCACACTACTTTTAAGCCATTATAGGTTCCTTAAAATTTTGTCAATATAGTATTTAAATTATATGAAACGTTTGTTAGTGGTTGTGATTGAAAAATAAAAAATACATAACTATTTATATATAAATATAATGAAACACTCTGTATTGATTATAAATTTTTTAATATTTTTTAAAATGATTGTAAGTATATAGAAGAGAGAAAAAATAATAATAAAGATATAGAAAATATTATTTAATTAAAATGAAGAGATAAAATATAGTGATTTTTAATGTAATTAAGGATAAAGATAATGAACTTAATGTGAATGCATAATAAGTTAAATATCAATAAACACCATAAATTTAGCATTTATATATGGTTATATATGAATAGGGGTTGGTTAAAATAAAAAAATACATTTGCCTAAAAAGCGTAGGAAAATATTTTAGCCTTCTATTTCATTAATCAATGGTCGAGATCAATTTTTAGGCATAAAAATGGTCACAATGGTAGTATGAGAAAGCCACTTTTGTTAACTTTTTTAATTCACTCACTTTATTTAAACGTTCGTAACTTTTTATACGATATTATTTTTTAAAATTAATCGCACCATTAAATCAAGCGTTTTATCATCTTTAATTTGAGTATAATATTGCAATATTTTTTTAATAAAAAAAATCGTTATTACAAAAATATGTTGTTTTATGATAAAAACAACACATTATATATTGTTTTGTCGTAAGACAACACTTTTGTGATGTTTAACGTAAGACAACACATTATGTGCTATTGTAGGGTAAAACAACACATTATGTGTTGTTTTAGGGTTAAAAAACATGTTATGTTCTGATTTAGGGTAAAACATAATGTTTTGTGTTTTCTAATGTTAAAACTTCACTTGAAATTATTTTATAATTGTGTTGTTTTACGATAAGAAGGTGCACTCTATGTTGTTTCATGATAAAAAAACATCTTATATGTTGTTTTAGGTTATATATTGTTTTACGATAAGTGATCATGTTTTGTTTTGTTTAGTGTAAAAGATTATAGAAAACAACAAAAATTTATGTGTTGTTTACAGTAAAATAACAAGGTAAAACATCACATCCTGTGTTGTTTTATAATAAAACAACACGTTCTATATGATTTCAATGTAAAACAATACATTTATTTGATGCTTTATGTGTTGGTAATATTTAAAATAACACGTTCTGTGTTGTTTTCATGTTATGTGCTGTTTTCATGTTCTGTGTTGTTTTCATGTTCTGTGTTGCTTTCATGTAAAACAACACGTTTTGGGTTGTTTTCATGTAAAACAGGATGTTATGAGCTGCTTTCATGCGAAAAAGCATATTTCGTACTACTTTCACATAAAATAACACATTATCTGATGTTTTCACATAAAACAATATGTGATGTGCTTATTTAACATAAAACAAGATGTTTTTAGCTGATTTAGGGTAAAACAACACATTTTGGGTAAAACAGCATATTCTGGGAAAAACAGCACAAAATATATTGTGTTTATATGGTATTTTGACATATAACGCATATTAAAAATTATTATATTACCATTAAATTTATAATCCGTGATGCTATTTGAAGACATAATATAGATTACGAAGTAAAAATTTGTACAGATCAAAGTGATTCTCGAGAAAAAAATGCTCTATTATATAGAGAATAATGTTTCAAACTATAAATATGAATAAAATTAAACAAAATCTTTATGAAAAATATGATATATCTAGCTTTCGAATAAATCAAAAAAATGAATGCAATATTAAACTATCTTTGTTCTAAATTGATATTATATTAAAATTAGATTGACTTTTGATCAGAATACACAGATCTGGAAGAAAATTTGATTTTATATTGAAATTGGTTTGAGTTTTGATTGAATGCAATCAAAAATTTAAATAAGAGACGAATAAAATCAATTAAGATTAGGAATAGATTGAAGAAAATAAAAGAAACTAATTTTGGTAATGTTTTATGTTGCTAATTGTTAAAGACAATATCACCCTTCTATTTAATTTTAAATATTGACATGTGTCAATCTCATATTGCTTCTTAGACTTTTTAGCCAAATGTTTTTTTTTATTTGAACCAGCCCCTATATGAATATATGTATATTTTTATACGTAAATTTGAGTAGTAATTATAGAATAATATATAGCTAGTTTTTTGGCACGCCGCTTATTGTGGGAACATGATTCGCGGCGTAATAAAGTATATACTACACTCGATCCGATACGATTTCAAATTAAATTTACGTTGAAATGTAGACGAACATCGAAACATAAAGCATCTCAAAGCGTATATAAAAAAGCATGAAAAAGTTTTATATTTAACCTTACTTGTTTCTGAACAAAATTTACATTAAAATATAGATAGACTCGAATTTATACCAATACGTACATAAAACTATGAATGTAAGAATTTAGTATTTTCTAAATAAAATTATACAACCATAAACCTAAAACTTTAGAGACTTGATTACAAAGTTTTTAAAAAGTCCCAATAGGTGAAAGTGTAAAAACTAAAAGTTAAGGGGTAAGAAAGGACCTTCATACCATCCATCTTTCGTTTTAAAATATAACTAGTGTTATTCATCAACGCGCGTTGCGCGTTGGAATAAACAGTTACATCGCCGCTCAAAAACCAGAACATAGCGGAAATTAACGGCAACTTGTTCACACAGGATTCAAAGACGATAAACCCTACTTAAACAAATCATCCTAAGCTATGTTGCTTCCATTTTGATGAGCCTGCAGTTATATGAAATGTATAGTTGGTCGTATTTTGTGGAAGAAAAATCCATTATTCATTTTGTTATGTTGTCACTTACAAGTTATAAAATATCTTTCTATTAACAGTAAAATATCATAAAATATTCACCGGATACTTTTGGCTGCCAACATAATTTTAAGCTACATCGATGAGTACCATGAATAATGAAAACTTATGCAACACTCTGTTCCTAAATAAGGAATTTAACATAACTGTCATTTATAATGTGTATAAATGAGACAATAGAAAAGTATATATGTCTTATTGAAAATCAAATAAGATTAAAAAAAAGTATTGATTACGGTTATGAGTACTGATTACTAACCGGCAAGGAGATGTTGTAATTGTTTAGCTATTTTTTGTAAAACTCAAATTATATGAGGTCAAAGATCATTTTTTTCTCTACAAACAAATATGTTCAATGCAAGATATTATCTTATTGACTTATCATATACATGCTATTATGGAGCAACAATTCTATAATAGCAATTAAAAGATCAGTTTCCAGATTGCACTTCCATTTTACTGAATCATTTTTTTATATCAATGTCATCACGTAAAATATTCAACATTATAGTTATTGAAAACTCACATTGCTACCCAACTCGACCCTACTTGACATCTCTAGCTAGGATTGTCATTTTGTCTTTTAACTATGACAATTTTTTTAAAGGCTTTCAAATGTTCAAATCAAGCCTACACAAAAGTTTTTATATATAAATAGAGACGGGTCACTATAGGTTAATGTGACATACCTGTTTCAAGAACAGAATTTTAGAAATAAGACTTTTATGGTTAAGCTAAGCTAAACATGTCAACTGTACCATTAGTGTGAAGCACCAACGCTTTTGCACCAACCTTTCTTTCATGTAAACTAAGTTGACTTGCTAACTCCTATCCAGCCAAAGTATATATTGGATCCACTAAAACACTTAGCTTCTTGAGCAATTTTATGGGATGATTCTATATCCCCTTTCAACACATCACCGCATTTGAATTTTAAGCAAATACAGTATTAGAAAGGTTCCGTTTTTAGAAGCTACTTTGAGTAGCTAGGACTTACATTCTTTGATATAGGTAACTACAAAAACAAAAATAAAAGATTTAAAACACAGCAAAAAGATATTTAAAAGCTAGAACCTTCAAACATCTCAAAGGATATCACTACAACACAAAACGTTCAAGGCACCACCTGAACCAAAACACTAAAAAATGAGAGAAACATTAAACTCATGATCTATTTCATAAGCCAAGAACAAAAACATTCAAAACACTTTGAACCAAAACACTAAAATCTGGGAGAGAAAGTAAACTAACCATAATTGAATGTTAGATTTTAGCAATTCATTTGAAAAATTAGATCTTTCGCAAGACAATCACGTGGAGAACGAATACGTATTTGTATAGTCCCTCTGTGTTAGGCAAGGGATAGAAAATAACACCTGAGAAGACAACCAAATTTTAAGTTGTGCACCAAGATACACGCCACCAAAAGTGGCCACAGATGGTCATCTACATCTCCTGTCGTCATCCCCTCTATAACCCCAAGGTCAAAAACCCTAACATCAGAGAAGAAGGTTAGATAGCGGCGGCCACAGCCAAGGAAACCCAACGAGCAAAGGTCTGCTATTGGTGTGGCCAGCGACTACATACACCATCGGGATCCCTTCCATAACCCCACGATCAAAACCTTAAAATCAGAGGACGAAAACATATCTTCGTGGCCGTGGCCGCCGCTAAAGCACCCACGCTAAACCTTAAAATCAGAGAAGAAGAAGAAAGGTACACGCGGTGAGCCCACCGCCTTGATGTAGCCGGAAACCGATGGGCGGCGGCCAACCTCCCCGACACCCCCGACCCCCCTCGCGTTCGCTCTACAAATGACAAAAGCAGAGGACCATATCTTAACACCAAAGCAAGCTGCAACCTGTTGTACAACGCGCATAAACAACAGTATCTTACCGTTCATTTCGTTTCTTTTTAAACATATAGGGTAATAATTTTTAAGATACAAGTAAAACCATATATAATAATTTTCTACTTTTGAAATATAAAGAGAGATGTTAATATGAATTTGATTTGGCACATCAATTCTAAATATTAACATCTTAAGATTTGTTATCATCTTTTTAAATAATTACATCAATAAAGGAACCAACAAAGTACAACATTAAATAGGGAAGAGTTTAAATATAAAAGTATTTTAAATTTTAAAAGTATAAAAACTAATCTCAACTATCAATTTTAATTAATGGTTGAAATTAAATTGTAAGAAATAGTTTTGTTAAAATGATATTTTAGTCATGGTTATTTTTGTTGATTTTATCAAGTTTTTTTTAAACATTCATAACATTTATATACGGCATCACTTACTTTTTTATAAAAGAATGCACCACAAAAACAAGTTTTTTTAATCATTAAAAAGAGTATAATAATATGATATAAAAAATAATATTTTTTTGTTTTTAAACTTATAAGATTTCTACTTGTCATTGTCTAATTGTGATAAAATAATATAAAATAATATAAAATATAAAACACAATAATAAAATGTCTTATTGTGTTTATTGATCGTAATTGTGTTATCTTAAATATTATAAGTTTTGAAAGTATATCAGTAAAATAATATGATTGTGTACTTTTAATTGTTTAATACACTGATAGATAATAACAAGTATATATAATTTATAAAAATAATAACAAAAATAACATATCGTGTTATCTCGAACACTATGAGTTTTAAAAAATAAATTGGTGAAATAATATCCTTTTGTACTTCTAGTTGTAAAATACAATAATAGATAACAATAAGTTTATAAAATATATAAAAAATAATGACAAAGTAACACATTGTGTTATCTTGAACACTATAAGTTTTGAAAAATACAATGGTGAAATAACATCATTGTACACTTCTAATTGTGAAACATATATATAATTTGATAAAAACAAAGAAAATTTTAATTCAAAATGATATAAATGTAAAATAAATGATGAAGAATATATATAACAATAAACTGATTTTTGACACAAGAAATATATAAGACATAATAAGTTGACATGTTTAAAATAATGACCAAACTGCTCTTTCCTTTATAAAAATAGAAAAGTATGTGTCAAACCCACAATAAACTAATTTTTGACACAATAAATATGTAAAACACAATTAACTGACGTATTTGATATAATAACCAAAATGATCTTCCATTTAAAACAATAGAAGCACATGTGTCAAGAACATATTACCTTTTAGATTTTTTAGATTAAATATCATTTTTACCATAACCATAACTATTAAATAATGTAGACCACTTAGCGATAATTATAATATTATACATGTAAGTACGTTACAAGCAAATAGAGAACATATTAGATTTTTCCTCTCGTATAAGATTATATTCCCAAAAATAAGAACTTACACATATGTGATATTATTTTTACTACGTATTACTTGTCATTTTTATAATTACTTCTTAATTACTTGATCTTTATCGTTTTTGACATACAATATGGTATAGAAACAGGATGATATGAGAACTAGTTTTAATTTGAAAACTTAATAACTTATCTTTTTTTATTCAAACATTTATAGTTTTTTCATACATTATTATTATTTTTTAAGTTAGAACAAAAAATCAAGAATTGTTTTATATTTAATTTGAGTATAATATTCCTATATCACATATATGCTGCATATATATAATGTATCCAAATTACATATGTGTAATACATCATATTATATGTATGTTGTATCATAATACTATATTATGTAGTATTGATGTATATATTTTTTTTTACTTTTTGATATAGTAACATTATGCTCAAATTAAAGACAAAATTTTTTTTTGATAGACGGACAAAAAACTTGAGTTTTAATGTGTCCAATGAGTATGAAGATAGACCTATTTGCTGGAAATTGAAGATTTGGGGTCAAGTGGATCGGGATCCAAATTAGAGGATAGAATGCTGATCTAATTGGATTGTAGGACACCAGGAAAAAGTTTTAAGTTGAAAGTCAAAAGAATGGTTTTGTCAATTAGGATTTATTTTGTTTTGAGGCATTTTTAAGTAAGATTTGATTTGGTAATTAATATTAGATGGTAAGGATTTTGATTTAATATTTAAAGATTGAGTTTTTTTAGGGTGGCTTCTTTTTCAAGTTGTAGCTTGTATGCATAGGAGTTGAAATCTTTGTCATATTGTATGTTTTCATTGATATATCAATATACTAGCATATAGACCCGTGTACCACGGGATGGAAGAATTAAATAAATTTCAACCCACAATCATGCACTCACTTAGTTGAATTTTAATATTGAACTTACATTCACATGGGAATATAACAAAACATAGGTAGTGCAAAAATCATTTAAAGGATCTTCTAAATTCCACGTTAAAAATAGTTACTCTATATTTTAATAGATTTGATTAAAAACTTCTACCTTAAATAAAAAATAATATAGTAAAAACCGGATAAAGAGTAAATAGAAAAAAAAATGTTTTCTAATAAATTAAAGAAAGCACTTATAAAATTAAAAAAAAAAAAACATGATTCTAAAGAAATAAGAAAACGTTTCAAAAATTAGTTGAAAAAAACATGTTAAAATTTGGAAGATTATGATTTTGTTAATGGTAGCAAATAAAAAGAGAAAAGAAAAAGAGGCGGCAAAGAAGTAAAAGACAATTGAAAGCATTGATTTTTAATTTAGTATCATTACATAAACTACTTTAAATGAAAATTGGTAAATTTGTCAATTATGAGGTTTTGTAAGGGGATATATGCATTTAAAATTTTTGCTTGGGTATATATGCCAATAAAAAGTTTTAGAGGGGCAAATATGCTTTTAACCCTTTAATTTAAACTAGGTGTTTCCCGCCCGCGCGTTGCGCGGGGATCTCTGTCATGATCCCAAATCCAAAACACTTACGACTTTCCTTTCAATATCACACACACGTGTTGCAGTGGAGCATATAATACATTGTTATGTTCCTAATCATACAATCATTAAGCAATCAATTCAAATCCTAGAAAAATCATATAATTTTTAGGAATGCCTTAACAGAACTTTTATTCTAGTAAAAGACGGAGACCTGATAGTTGTCGGTTCAGGTTCCAGCAAAGCCTCTATCACCGCTCACCTTCCGCCACAGACTCGAATATCAAAAACGCAAATGAAAGTTGACCTATGAATCCAACGCTGTTGCATGAAATGGGAAGCGGGGCACAGCTTGAGTTGCTGCTGCTGGTAGGAGGAAGATCAGACTCAAGTCAACTTAAAGAAGTTGTTAATTGTAACTGCAATATCCAAATGAGTAGCTTAGATCTCATAAAATACAAACTAAAGAATCCCTAAAATAACATAGCACAGCAAGATGTGAAATCATGTAATAATATTATGAAAATCAGAAAAAGAATCAAGAACAACTATAAGTTAAAAAAGAGATTTATTAAGCATTGAGATTTGAAGGTTACGAAGAACAATAAATTATACGACGAACCCATTTGCGATTCTAAGACCTATGGCGGAAGAGCCCTCATGTAATGAACGCAAGCTAACTTTTGAATTGCCATGAAAGGTAAGCGTTCCAACTCCATGTTATTTATCACTTGTGCCTTAGTTCACTGCATCCTAAATAAAGGTTGCAAAATATCCTTCTGTGCCATTTTGCTAAACCAAATATCCTAAACTTGTATTCATGTACACTGTCTCATTTGACTTGCAGACCTGCTTTAACCAGTTGAATGGAATTACAAAAACATGATCTTATTATATTCAAAATGATACTTGATGAAAAGTTTGTTTATATTACATGTCTTAAATGTTGCTTATTGAAAATGTTACTACTGTTTGAAGATATATCTGGATTGTAAAGGAAGACAATAGTAGTAGTCAACTAAACGTGGACATAAATTAGTTTCATATAGAAATTGAAAATTAGCTAGTATATTGACTTTTGAAAGTCAAGCTGGTATGGAAAAACAATCTGCAGAACAGTTCTTCCATCAGACCATATATATGTGACTAAAATACTATTAAGCAACTTTCATGGTCATAACACTTTTATGTATGCTTGAACATACCATAAAGATGGCTCAAAAGCCTAATGAAGCTTCATCTTGATAAAGTCCACTGTAAGGTCAACCTTAATTTTTTAAAAAGTTTTCTAAACCTGACAAAATCAATATCAAGACTAAAAAAAAACAAACATAAAAACCCAAATGGCAAACAAAAATCAAATGTAAAAAAGTAAAGTTACTAAAATTAATTAAATTCCAAAATCAAAACACTTAATATAAATTAAGAACCTAAGATACTACTCCAAGGGATGATTCAGTAAAACATATCAAAAGTCCAATTTTAAAACTTCATCAAAATTTAAGAACATAAAATATTACTTCCCAAAGGATGATCACAATTTAAAAACATATCCAGCAACTTGTGATTTTTGTAAATTATCATTACTTTCTCTGTAAATTAAAAATAAGAAGCTGAGAGTAAATTCAACCTTAGATAGATATCCTTCTAGCATTGTTCTTGAACAATCTTCTTGTAGTATCCATGAACCTAAGAATCCTTGAAATTGCAGCAAATACAAAAATAGACAAAAAAAATTATGATGAGGAAAGAAAGAAAGAGGAAAACGGTCCAAATACAAAAACTCAACAATTCACATCTGGAATCATCAAGAGTCTTAAAACTTGCAGACATCAAAATCAAATCACTACATAGCCAAAAGTTAGAAAAATTGTACGTAAACATATGTAATAAGATATAAATATACCTATACATAGGTTCCTCGATGAAAATTTTGTCCCCAAATCGAATATCTACACAACTTTATACAGACTTATAAAGTAAATCACCAAAGAAAAAAGAACATTTAAAATTGATCTTTGTAAAAGTAGGACTCACACAACAATTGCGACAGAAGTTAATATATGTTTTAAGTTTTTGGTTCAATTTTCTTACCAATTGTAAAACTTAGCAATTCTTTAATCCTAGAACTTCCTTCAATTCTATTGATTTTTTTTTTTTCTGGAAAAGAATTCAAAACGCATTAAGTCTTGTTCTTAGGTTAATCTGCATCATTGTTGTATGATCTGATTAAATCCATACATTGTATGAGTAATGAGTCTTAAAGTAGACATTCTTACCAATGAGCTCATGTGGTTCGTAGAACACTTCTAAAAATCAGATTGCATCCACAGACCACATCAAAACTTTATGTGCACCACCTAAAATGAGGTTAAAGACATTATTTAAATATTTTTTTTGTTGTTATTAATGCAATCATGATGCTCTAAGTTAAAAAGCTTACTAATAATTCATATTCTACACCTCTTGATTTCTTAGAAAATCATCACCATTACACATATTTATCAACCTGGAGCTTCATGAGACTTTCAAAATACTTAAAATGCATAATCATCAGCAGGAGACCTGAATGTTACCAGAATTGAGCTAGATTCATTGTATCACCAGAATTGAGAAAACATAGTAATTATTAAGCTAGATTCATTGTATAACCAGAATTGAAAAAAATATCCAAACCAACAAACGAATACTCTTAAATCCTGCATGTCAACACACAAAAAAAAGAAAGCTACAAAATAAGTTGCATATCATCAATTATAATAACTCAATAAAGTAAAGTAACAACAACATGCAACTTGGATTACGATGTATAGATGTAGAAAACAACCTGGACACTTGCAAGCCTATACCTCCGATCAACACTAAACACGATGATGCATTGCCGAAACCAAATATTCAACACCACTCTTGAGCAAAACTGAAATACAAAGGTCAATTTGTACCATATATGATTTACCTGATCCAAATCCAGGCAACATCATCAAATGGAATGACATGAACAAAAGGAACAACTCATGCTAAAAAGGTGAACTAATAGAAGAGTTACATCAAGAAGATGTACCTTAAATAACCGATCATATGAATGGAGTTCAATGAGTCTGTAGTGTAGGTCAACTATTCCGATATGTACTCTGACTTTCTCTGTGTTCTTCTTTGACCATCAATCTGTAAGAAAAAGAATCCATACTGGCTTGGGGATCGCCATTTCCACATCTCTTTTGTGTTCAACATATCCGTATGCACTCAAGCAACCGGTTTTTCTCAGAAAAATGAAGAAGAGTCGCCGGTAATCACGGAAACCCTAGAAACAACCATCGGTGAACCGCCGCTTCAACGTCATCACCTAGGAGAAAAGGAAACACCCAAACGCCAGAAATCATCATCGCACGACCACCGCATCACCGCCATCGCCAAGACACACTCTCTTCTCCTCGCCATCGCTTTTCTCTCATCTCGTAGCTAGCATAACCAATGTTTTCAGAATCGGATCGGACGTCGAACCGGACGTCTTACTGGTTTCGTGGTCGGACCGGATTTAAGAACAGAATGACGTCATAATTATATATATACTATATTATATATATAGTTATGTATATAATTAAATATAAGTAATTTATATATGTATTTTATAATAAAATATAAAACTTAACTATATTTTTATATCCAACACATTAATTTATGGTTCAATACCTTGTTTTTACCCATTAAAATAAAAAAAATACAAAAACCGGTCCAAACCGGTCCGAACCGGTCCGGTTTCCCGGTCCGACCAGTGGTTCGGGACGAACTGGCCGGTTCGACCAGTCCAAAACGAATCGCACTGAACCGAACCGGCTACGTGGCCGATCCCCGGTCCAACCGCTTGGACCGGCCGGTCCAATCCGATCGTGATAACATTGAGCATAACTCTACACTACTGTTGCTACTCTCTCTCTCTCTCTCTTTATGGGTGAACAATGCCGTGAACAATGCCACGCAACCTATTTGAGGCCACGCGTAAACCGAACAATACAAAGGACTTCTCACCATAGATCGAAAAACCAACGGCCACAATGTACATATTTACTATTCATTCCCATCTTCTTTAAATATAGAGTAATTCCTTTTTAATAATACTTTATTTTGATTTCTAAAAACAATTCTTTGTTAGTTTTTATAAAGGAATAAAATATAAAACATGATGATTGATGTGCAATTAAGTAGTACCGTACAACCCCAAAGTAAAAGTTTATTTTAGAATTATGACTTATTTAGTCTTTCAAAAAATAAAGATTTGATAAAAAGTTAATTTCAAAAAGTAACGAAGTGAGTTTGTTAGGAGCAAAAGTAGGAGATGTATGTTTTTTTTAAATCTTTTTACTCTAATAAAAAAGTAATTATTGTAGACATATGGCACCATCACATTTCACCTCACCAAAATTTTCTCGCTTCTCTCTACTATTAATATCATATTAATTACAAACCAAAAGTTAATAAATATATCTTTTTATTAATATTATTTCTAAAGAAATAAATATTTATAAATAAAGAAGCTTTTAAAACATCAAACTTTTTTAAAAATTTTAAATATTCTAACATTGATGTTTTAGGTAAATTTTTTATAAATAAAAATTAATTAAAATTAGGAGTTATAATAAAAAGTTTTAAAAAATTATATATTTTTAAAATATTTGTTTTGAAACAAAGTTTTATTTTGTTTTTAAATAAAAAAAAGTTTAAAAATAAAGATTAAAAAGTTTAAATCATTATTTTATTATTTATAGTCCTTACTTATACATGATATAATCATATTTTATCTTAATATATCATTTTATAACTTTTAAATTTTTATAATATTTATTATTTTATTTATTCAACTCATGCAATACATGGGTTTACTAAAGCTAGTTAAAAATAAAAGGGTTTGAATTTATATCCCTTTAATTTTGAACAACATTATATTTGGAAATATAATGTGTATTTAAAATAAAAATAAAAACAAAAATGGTGGATTGAATTCTTTTCGGCGGGAAAAATTATTTGTTGTTGAATGTTAAGATGCCATGTGGCATAAGATGGGTTTAAAAAAATACCATGTGGCATAAATGTTAGTCTTTTATTATAGAGTAGGTTAGATAACCATGTAATACGTTGAAAATATGAAAACTATATAATTCATAAATGTATAAATATTTCGTATGATTAAGTTACGTATTATATAAAACAATAAAAAATAAAAAGTTAAAATTTTAAGTTATATATATTCGAATACTTCTTTGGATAATATAACATGCAATTAACCCATGTAAAATAAAAAAACATTTGTCTTAAATTACACTAACCCGAAATATATAAATATATCAACAAATGGTTTTCTTTAACTTTTTTTAATTAAATCTTATTTGACTAAAAAAATATGTATAATTCAAAATAACATATGATTACACAATTTAATTGATAATATAAAAAAATTAAATTAAACACAAAATGAATTATTAATTTAGTTTCTTAAAATAAAAAAAACATGACTAAAATAATATATTATTTATGCGAGAAATTGTTTTTGAGGAGTGACAGAAGAGTGTCATGTGGCATACTAGTTACTCCTTTATTATATACTATAGATTATATACTATAGATTAGCTTTAGTAAACTCGTGTATTATACAGATTGATCAAATAAAATATTTTTAATAAAATAAAATTTTATTAATTATAAAACTATATTATAATATAAGATATGGTTAAGAACTATAAGTAATAAAAAAATTATATTAATTTTCTAAACTTTTATTTTAAAACCTTTATTTGTTTTTTCCCAAAAATAAATTAAACATTTTGTTTCAAAACAAACCATTATAAAAAATATATCTAAAAAAGTTTGGTGTTTTTGAAAAGTTTCCTATTTTATAAAATATATTTTCGTAGGAATAACACAAAAAAAAGATCTATTTCTTAATTTAATTATAAAAATAATTTAGATCTAAATCAATTAAATAATATTATTAGTAATTAATATAAATATTTAATAGGAGAGAGAAGGGGGAAAATTTTGATAAAAATAAATATGGTTATGCCAAGTGTCCCGTATATATATATATTTTTTATTAGATTAGAAAGATATAGGTATAGATTTTATTATATGAGGTTTTATTCCATGCTGTTTTTTGAGTTTGTAAGGTTTTATGATCAGACCTATGCCAACAATCCATTCACACTTTGGAATCTCCTTAATGCTCTGTTTGTAATATAAGACCATCCCCAATAGCAAATTTTGAGAAAAGAAGGGAAGCGGAATGAAAGAAAAAACAGTTGTGTTTCAGAGTTTTTTTGAATTCATGAAAATAGAAGGAAAATAAAGACTAAAATCAATTCTTTCAAATTGAAAGGAAATTGAGAGAAAAGAAGAAAAAGAAAGAAAAAAAGAAACAAAAAAAAGTGTTTCATTTATTCTCTCTCGTTAATTAAACTCAGAAACACAACATAACCTCTCATTCAACTCCAACAGACACTATAGATCTATAAATCTAAAGTACAGAAACAACCACGATAAAAAAGCAAACCTCCAATAAACTGACCCACTACTCTACTACCTCAGACCATGCAAGACCAAACTGATTTATTTGACCCAATACTAGATGCATGAACTCATGCATAAAACAAATACATGTAGAAAAGTAAATTAGAAAATACTAAACTTATTTGAATTACTTCAATATTACTGATTCCATTTTCGACAACTGAAAAAAATGAACTTTTATTTAGACTTACAACGTAACATAAAATATAAGTAGTCTTACAGAGTTACAGGTATTATCATGTAATCTATATGTCAAATGTATTTGGCTATAGACTAACTTTGTTTTTCTTCTAAAAAGTACACATGCCTGTACATCTTAAAAGCCTGTAAACAACTTTTATTGCTAGTTTACAACTTTTAAACTCTGTTCACAATGTTTTAAATATCAGTTTAAACACTTGAGAGAGAAATACATTAAGTGAAAACGAAGGTAAAGAATCCTAAAATAATTACTCAACTACTCAAGTATTCAACCCACTGTTACTTTACACCAAAGGTTGCTGCAACCATGTCACAAGTGAATATAAAATCATATTAAAATGTTACTTAATACATCAACCCTAAACCAGATAATCAAGAATCAGTAAGAAACTAACAACAAAATGGATTATCAATTATCTATAATAATCGGTAACTCTTTCCAGCAAATGCTTTAAATCCTCCTCCGTTTTTCTTCACTTCTACTTGAATGTTCAACTGATCATCATGCACTATCTCCTCTTTAGCCACCAATGGTTGCCCATCAACCCGCCTCCCCACTCCGATGAACGGCTTAAACAACACCATCTCCTCTTTCTTCTTCGGCTTTCCAGCGGTCGATTCTGTTATCTTCAATCTCTTCATCAAGAGATCAGTAGACAACAAGCAGTTATCATCATCATCTCTTTGCACACGGGTTCCACCACCCAATCGCCTTCCAACACCTACAAACAACTTAGAATCCTTCTTCGTGTTCGTGTTGTGTTCATCTTCTGTAAGTTTAGTCCTTCGGCCATCGTCATCGCCTGTTCTCTTTCGTTTACGACCCGCGGTTCTTTTCTTTTCAGGTTCTTTATAGTCCAACGGACGTGCAAAGTCGACTTCACAATCAGTTTCAAGCAATGATGTCGCGGGTGATGACTTCGTCTCCACAATAACTGCGGTGGCGGTGGAGGATGAGAGGGTGGCTCCGGCGAGAGTTTGATCGATGTTAATGTTAATAAAAGCCATGAAGAGAAGTAGTGAATTGTTTTGAAAGGGTGAACTTAAAGACTTATTTATAGGGGGAGTAAAGCGTGAAGGAGAAGTAATATATCTAATAGGAATCAATGGTTAAATTTTGTTTAAATATTAGAGAAGTGAAATGATATATATCAATGAATATTATAATTATGATTATGATAATATGTTAATAACGATAAAATTTGAATCTTAATTCTAGAATAAGATATAATTTGTAACGCGTGAAGTAAAATTATACAAACAATTTTATCTAGTTTCAAAATATAAAGAGTGATGTTAAAATGGAATTGATTTAGTACATCAATTCTATATATTAACATCTAAAGATATGTTTTTATCTGTTTAGTTCATCATATCACATGCATGAAAAATATGAACCAACATAACTATTTTTCATCCACTCCACTAATACCGTTAAAACTCTGTTAAAACTCCATTAAATATAAGGGTATTTAGTTTTATTCAACACCCAAATTATCCAATGAAAACAAATTAATCAATTAATATTCAATTAAAACTAAAAAACACATTAAACGACTCGTGAGACCGGTCGCTTTGATTAATTCTAACACATGTTGTTCTTTTAAGACCTGTAGTGAGATTTCAATTAATCTTCACGTTTTGTTTGAACGTGTACTGTTGTCATATTTTATTGTATTGAGGTCTGCTATTGTCAGGTTCAATGACCTCAATCAAAGACCTCATCAAATAATGCATGTCAACAACAAACCTCAATCCCACAACAGACCTCAATCAAATAACGGTACAGTTTGAACAAAACGTGAAAATTAATTGAAATCCCATAGCAGATCTCAATAAAACAATATGGGTTAGAGTTAATTGAAGCTTTTAAATCGAACCGTCTGGTCTCACTAGTCGTTTCATGTGCTTTTTAGTTTTAATTGAATATTATATATATGTAATTCTTCGTTGTCGGTGACTATAGTCATCATTAGTGACTTTTTAGATTGGCCACCAAAGTTTACCAATATACATAAAGACCCCTTCACGTGCTGACTGTGATTGCTCCATGTCAGCATGTACAAACAAGCTAGCACAAGGTACATGTCATGCGTTTTTGGCGAGGTTGTTTGTTTCAATGTTCAGAACGTCACCCTCTCGCCAGTTTGAGAGGGAGGAAAGGGATAAGTTGCGATGTGATTGAACGACATGAGAAGGGACGAATCTCTTCGGTGCTGGTGAGAGGCTATTCCGGTTGATATGAATGACAATGAGCCCAAATAAGATCTTACAGTGGTGAGAGGCTACGGTTGGATCCCTTTTGTGGTAATGGTGAGTGGCAGTTATCTGAATGGGAGATGAAGCACCGGCCACCGGAGGTGTTGGTGTCTCGAACGGGAGAGGAGGCACCGGAAGAACATGATAATGAGGCTTTCCGGTAGATTTCAATTTGAGTGTGTGTTGATAGTGATGGGATTAAAAAGTGATAATTTTGAAATCTAAACATGATAACAGCTGTATTCACAAGTTTGTTTATATATATATACTAGCTTAATAACCCGTGTATTACACGGGTTAAATATATAAAATAATAAATAAAATAAAATTTTGTTAATTATAAAACGATATTTTAAGATAAAATACGGTTGAAATTATGTATAAGGACTATAGGTAACAAAATAATGATATCAAGTTTTTAAACTTTTTTTGTTTAAAAAAACTAAATATTTTGTTTCAAAACAAAAAGTTTAATAAAATTTATTTATAATTATTTTTTATTTATAAAAATTTTTACTTTTTAAAAATATTGATTTTTAAAATATTTTATATTTTTAAAAAAGTTTGATGTTTTTGAAAAAAAGATTATTTTATAAAAATTTATTTTTTATAAATAATATTGATTAAAAGATTCCTTTCTTAATTTATTAAAAAATACTCTTCGTCTATAAAAAAATTAAATAATATTATTAGTAATTATAGTAACTATTAAGTAGGAGAGAGAAGGGGAAAATTATGGTGAGGATGAATGTGGTGCTGCCACGTGTCCATATTAGTTACTTTTTTATTATAATATAAAGATAATGGCTTTTAGTTATCCATTAATTTTATCTAATAATTTTACTACTAGAAGATCATGGAAAAGTTTACTTGATTATTGTTTTAGCCTCAAGCTTTTTGATTCTTTCATGAACGGCTTTTCAAAAACGATATTTGACTTTAATACGAAAACTAGGTAAGAAATTCTTATAGTTAAATATTTTGGTTGGTGGTTTTTACACGGCTATAGATTATGATGATTTTTATAAATTACAACAACGCAAATATCTTTAACATTTTCAAATATGCTTTCATAATGTGTTATTTTTATCCACGATTCGATATTTAAAACCGAGCCACCGCAAAACCTACAACTTACCACAGCAACGCGCGGTCACATATAACTAGTTAATTGATTAATTTGTTTTAATTGGATAATTAGGGTGTTCAAAAAGACTAAAATACCCTCATATTTAACGGAGTTTTAATGAAGATTTAACGGTATTAGTGGAGTGGATGAAAATCACAACATTTGTTAAACTACAGTGACTGAAATGGCAAAAAAAGTTTTTGAATTGAAATGGCAAATTCAACAAAATGTGAGGTATGAAAATGACATTTTACTCTATATATATTAATTAAGAAACTAATTATTAAACAATTATTATATACTTTAATTAAAAGAGAACGGAAATGAACAGTAGTTTAGTAAATCAGCACCGTCAGTTTTTTTATGTACGGTGGAAAGCAGAGATTTCATTAGTTCAAACAAGATTCGTCCTCCGACCATCCCACATTAGTGGTCTTCCCTCTCTTCGCCACCGAGTACACATCACCACTAATGAACCACCGACCAACCACCAGCACCACCACCATCATCACCTTCTCCGCCGATGTGGATGGAAAGAGAGAGATAGTTGCAGCTTCACCATCGCTGCCGGGTTTGTGTTTGGGGTACTTGCCCATTCTTTGATTTGCGAATCCGAGGTAGCGATGTGGTGGTGGTTACGCCTTTCTAGCTACAGTTGGTGTTGTTTCCTTGATTTTTGTTGACCCCAACAAGCCGATTGAGAGATGGATATAGGAATGGTGATTAAACAATGAAACTTATGTTTGTGGAAGCAACAATGATGGTGGTAGTTGAGAAAGAGAGGGTTATTGGGATGATGAAGGTGACCACCTCTTATTCGTAGCTGTTGATTCGATTCAAAATCGATTGGTTGTGAATCATTTCTTTTGGTTTTGCGGGAACGTTTTAAGCCTCTATGGTTTCAATCGCTATATTTGCATTCTTCATTTACCTATAGATTTGCCTTTTTTGCTCCTGATTTTATTGTTTATTTGTTCTTGTAAGGACTTTGCAATTGAATTCATTTTAATTTAGTATTTTGTTAGTAATCTACTTTAGTGCTTTGTGATTTTGTTTGGACTTTAACATTGGATAATTTGCTTTAGACCTAAGCACTAAATATTTCAAATTTACTTTTTTCATAAGAAAAAACTTAAAATTAGTTACCAATAACGTCTTCAATAAAGAAAGTATTATGCATGGAGATCATTCAGTTTTAAAAAGTAATTACCTTAATCCATGTGTGGCTAACTATAGTTATATTAGTGGTCGTTTATGTAATAAGTAATAAGTCAAAGTTAGAGTCTAAGTATGTAAGTGTATGTATATCTAAGGGTATAGTGTGGCAAGACCGAAACATGAAAACTATAACATAGGGTGTATATATGTTGTCAAAGTATCTATAATCATTAAAACAATCAATTTACAATCATATACGTATTGTTCGCATCTCTCAAACTTTCAATCACAAATTCTTCATATTTAAAAACACAATCAGGAGCCTAATCAATCCTAAAGGGCCAAAATTCAATAATAATGTTGCTTTCCTATATGTCCATTCAATTAAATAGACCTTTTAAGTAACTTATATTATTCACCATAGAATGGGTGTAAGAGTTATCTTAGAGGCTAATGCTTATCAAAGAGCTCTCAACATGCATTCTGAAGTGCAAGGAAGTTAATTCGGAAGATTTGACAAAAGCACTAAGAAATTCTCTAAGTGTCAAATCTTCCAAATCCAAAGATCAATTCTTCTAAAGCCAAAGATGAAGTCTTTCGAAGCTTGAAGACAAAGTCTTCCAAAGCAAAAAGACTATTTTCTTTGGAATACAGAGAAGACATGCTTTCTCTGACATACTTTTGACAAAGTTGAACCACTTTTCACTTTCATCTCTAAACACTCACCAACTTATACAAATTGGTGATAATTCCATACTTTTGTCAATGGTAGATTATGGTTTTAAAGTTTGTAATTTTTCTACTTTATACTTTTTATCCTTTTGGTATTATATAAGGATGTAAGCTATGACATGTCATAGTCACCTTTCAAAAGACAATCTGCCTTTTGATTTTACATTGATCTTGTTATCTATATTAGTGTTTCAGCTGGCCTTCAAAGTATAACCGGCTGTAGGATGTATTATAAATTGTCTCGTTTACCAGTCCTTAGGAACTAAGCCTTGTAACATTGGTAAACACTTGAGAGCAATATACAATATTTTTGAAAACCAAATACTTTGTGTTCTTGCTTGTGTTCTTTACCTTTATTCTTAGTTTCATCAACCGGTTCCCTATTTGATCTTATAAGTGTTGTTTGTTTCTCTCCAATCTTTGTGAAATTGTTACATTGATCCCCTTAACTGATCATGCAGTGGGTGATAAGAGATTTTGGTGTTGTGAATAAGTTTTTCTAAACTTGCATCTGAAATGTTGGATTAATTATATGCACAACTCCCCTTTGTGATGATAATTTTAGTTTAACATCTTGATGTGGCTTGATTTGTTACGCATATTTGTAATTATGCATATGTGTAGTTATCAGAGAACACAAAATTTATGTATTCTAAACAATGGAGAGGGAAAGTTGCTCTTGTTGGGTTTGATGTTGCAATACAGATGGATATTTATGCTAAAAAATCTTATTTGGTGTATAGGGGGTTAATTCTCACATAAGAGCCTTCTCACATAAGAACCAAGCTAATTAAGGTTGGTTCTATTCTTCATTATATATTTTATAGTGGACCAGTAAAATGGATCAAGTATTTGGCCTTGAATTTTATCAACTTTCAGCTCAAAAAAAATACTATTTTTGACCTTAAAGTTCTTTTATTGTGATACAATTATTTTTCTATACTAGAAAAAGAAAAGAATTAATGTTAAATCAAACAATTTATTTTCTAATGAATAAAAAATTAACCCAAACAATTTCTACATGTATTTTGAAGTGGCATAAAGTTTATTTCTATTTGACCCATAATTTAACAAAAGAACAAGAACGCATCATCTGCTTTGCACATATGCTTGCAAACTTGCAAACTTAGAGAGCTGAGGTAAATGACACGTTAAGTTTTGACTCTAATATTTAACAAAGAGTGGCCATTTAAGAGTTTGTTGTTTTTATAAATAATATAGATGAAGTAAATGGCATTTTGTTTTTAGTTTTAGGTGTTTATTAATTATTACTATCACAGACTTTGCACACTCTCCACGAATGATCACGACACAAGAATTGTAACCCCACAAGTAACGAAGCATAGTTAGTTATTGGTTAATGCTTATTGCTTATTGCTTATTGATCTTGGTTGTCGTTAATTAATTAGTTTGATAATTTATGTATTCTTTTCGCTTGTAATGTCATTTAAATGTTTGGGCTGCCTATTCAGTGATTCAAACAATTTTTGTGCATATGTTATTATGTTTTATTTGTTTAGTTGCTTATGGTCGTATATGTTTGTTATTTCATCAAAGGCTGATATTTCTGCGTTATATAGCTTGGCGAGCAAAATAAAAGCAGTGATGTTTATAGACATGATACTAAGTTGGTGTTTCCCTTAGCAGATATAAGTTTTTTCAGCTGTGTAAATGTAAAATGACCAAGTCAAGGAATCCAGACTATAAGCATCGTATGGAGAAGTCCTTTACACATCCAACTTTTCCATTGTAGAATTTACAATGTCTACTGGTTATGTAAATATGACTAACTTTTGTACAAACTATGTGGGCTGCAAAAAGGAATGCACGACCAACAAGACTAGCAAATGTAACCGCACAACGTCAGCGCTTTGGGTTTAATGACATGGCGCAAGGCGCCAGTGAACATTACTAGTTACTATTAATTGATTATTAATACTACTATTCAATCACATATGAATTAGTATATGTATTAATTTAAATATTATAAATATTAACGTCTTAAATTTCTTGGGGCATTTACATATTTCTTCTTTCTAAAATCATTAATTACATATTTACCCAAGTTGAAACATTAATTACATATTTCCACTGTCTAAAACATACATATTACATATTTACCTATTTTATTAAAATTATTTATTGAATTATTATATTAATTGTATTTTCATTAAATTATTTTTATACATTTCACTTATAATGATAGGTAATTACATATTTCTTTCAAGTCTTCTATATATATAGAAAAAACAAAATTTCATCTCGTTTAAAACTTTATTTCAAAACAACAATAACCGATAATAAAAGTTATATATTCAAATAGAAAACATAATTGTTAAAAGTTTTAAACAATTATAATAATAAAACATTAATATGTAAAAATCTCTTAGTAAAAGTAAAGTAAAATAGTTATTTAATAGATTAAGTTTAATAAAATGGATATATATGTAATTTATATGTTTTAAAAAGAGAAAATACGTAATTTATGATCTTAGTAAGGAGAAATACGTAAAAATCCCAAATTTTTTTACACATGTTTCTCAATGCAAACACAACATCAACCAAAAGTTACAACCATCTACTAACCTTAGACGCCAAAAAATAATAATAATAATAAAGGCAAATGCTCGTGGCAACAAGTCGTGTTCTCAAATGCCACTAACTTTTAGAATTTTAGCCAGTTTCCAAATTTTGATGCTTTCTATTAAACACTACCTTTATACCCCCAACAATTCATCCTATGCATTGGTGAAGCATAGTTGGGACCGGCCCCATTCTTTTTTTCGTCGGTAGTGTTAAACTTTAGTCCGGTAGTGTAAATTTTTGGCCCGTTAGTGTAAATTATTATATAAAACTCGAGTTCGCCCCCCTCCCCCCCTAAAAAGAAACAATTTCGTCACCGCCCCCCCTACGGGAGTGTTCAAGCTCCGCCACTGATCCTATGCACAGTATGCTTATCAATATTAAGAAGATTGGATAGAGTGCAAGGATGATAGAGAAACAATGACGAGCACTCCCCAAGAACAAGAACATGTAAAACACCAAATGGGATTTTATTCATTCCAAGGGTTCGATATGACCAAGTCAGTTATAGATAGCTTACTAACAACAAAGGTAGAGGTGTTAACCCATTAGTACTAATAATATCTCTCTAACGGCTCCATCCCGAAATTAAATGGTTATGAAAACACAAGTACTTTAATCACATGAACACACACTCATGTAAGACATCAAAACTCAAACTTATGTTTAATACAACACGCAATAGTCGTGAATAAAGAACTCAAATAGTCACGGCAAATATAGAAAAAGTTTTGAGCATACTTTTCCCTCAAATAACACATGGTGATAAAAGGGGCCATAAAACTCATACTAACTAGCAGACTCACAAATGAACTTGAACAGGGATCGAGCTAGCAAACTAATTATGCTTTCTTTTGTAATCTATTTGTCAAGATCTTTATAGCCAATCGTTTCTCTAAGTTATTAAGATATGAGGTCTTACGTTTATCAATGTCTAAATACATGCCTTTTCATAACAATTACATCAATGGTTATGTGATTTTTATTTTTAACCTCTAACTTAATTTATTAACCCATTTAAATTAATTAGATTACGGTCCTAACATTAATATTTTTGGTTAAATATTTCAGCATGTGTTGTTACACGCGCACCGTTCTTGCAAAGGCTGATTGGAGGTCGAAATGGCAAAGAAATGAAGTAGTTTTAGTGGGTTTTGAAATCAAACACATAAAGGTAACTTTCCAAAGAAGAATCAACTTATGTGGATAAGGATTAAAATAGTTATGAACTTTTAAATTCATGTAACTATTTGGCCCAAAATTTCAGATTTGACCAATGTTTTTGTATTGATTCTTTGGAGGTTCAAACGTTACCCTAATTTCATGAGACTATTTGGCTTGGAAAGTAGAATCCTTAAACTTATTTTAAACTCCATATTTAACCATTTTTGTTATGTTATGACCAACTTATTACCCGTTCTAGATGACAATAAAAATCTAACATTATTTTATTACTTTTGTATTTTAACCATGGCTTAACAAAAGTCACTTGTTTTGACCTTGTTTGACCCAAGAATGAATCTTCAATATAACTTAGTTTTTTTTACTATTCTAAAAGATTAAAATCCTCATCCATCGTCACAACCTAACAACTCATATTCTTTACATTTATAGTATCAGTTTATTCGTTAAACTTGTTTTAGTGGCGGGTAATACGTTGTTCTTAACGTCTTAGGATGGAGATGATGTTGTTTACCATATCATTAGTATTAGGGTGTGTTTAATCTCATGTTTGGTCAAAATAGAATTGAAATAAAATGAAATGAAATGGAACAAATAAAATTGAAAAACGAAAGAATCAAATTGTAAAGTCATAAAACTAGGGTTTTTTACCACAAATGTTTTCGGAATAACCACCACCACTTGTACAATCTCTAATCTTTGTCCAAGTACATGAAAAAAATAAAATGATTAGATGAAGGTTTAAGGTTTTTGAAAAAGATTAACTTAAGAATAATGAAAATTAGTATAAAACAAACATAATCGAATCATGTAGCTTGCCTACACTCGATTATGATCTCAATCACACCACCATAGGCTTGATTTTCTTGAAAACTTCAAAGAATCCTTAGATGATGATGATAATGTTGATGGAGGCTAGAGGAAGAGAGAGAGTTGAGAGGCGTTAATAGAATATATGGGATTTATGAAGTGATTATGTGTTTTAGGGTTGAACAAAACTATGGGGCTATTCTCAGCCGAGACTTGGAATGGAAGAAAAGCCAAGGGCCTTTTGGTCCTTTCACTTTAAATTGATTTGTTTTTTACATGTTAATTACTAGTATGTTGCACTATGACTGTTTTTTATGTTACATTTGCTTAAGTATAACTTTTTATGGGTTTTAATAGCATAAATTCATTATGTTTGAGCTATGTGATTTCTGTTTATGAACCTTAGGTATATTTCAATATTATATCACCAATTATACAACCAATGATTCTTAGCCCAACTGGTTAAGGTGAGCTGCTCATGACATTTAAATATTGAAAGGTCATGGGTTCAAGTCTCACTCTGGATAAAAATACTCAGAGTTGAGTCAGCGGGTTTTCTCAGCAATAGGTTTCCTCCTGAGGGGGTTGAGGGCGTGGTCTCGGCTGGGAAACGAATAGGTGGACCCGATTAAGATAACACCTATTCTCCGAAGCAGGGTCGCACATTTGCCGTTCAAAAAAAAAATATCACCATTTATACATTTTTGACGTAATCCATCATTTGTTTATGAATTACATGAATGTTGTCTGATATATTGTACACGTACTAACGTATAAGGACCATTTGGTGTTCCACCAAATTATTACTATGACCATGCACTTATTTCATGCACTAGTACTTATCACACTCAAATATACATGATGCACATAGCAACAAGTCCAAATTAAAAGTCAAAGTCAAGATCAAGATTAAAGTCAAAGTCAAAGTAACCTCTTTTGATGATGGATGTCACAACATGTATGATGTTATCCTACCATCACAAAGCTTCAAACACAAAGAAATGGGTAGTGTACTTTCTGATCCTACCTACAATCACTGATTTTAATCACAACATCTATTTCCCTTATCTACAGATGAGCAGCTACAACATCTTTAATACTATGAAATACCAAAGGGTTGCACCCTCTTCAAGGCACCATACTTACAACGTTTTGTAGCGTTAGCCTAGGGGGAATATATTTATTGGGTTATTTGATGTTGATGTTACACAATACTGAACTTCTAAGAGTCTATGTGCTTCCGATAAGCAAGACACTTCTGACAAGACACTTTTAACGATGCTTTCGATTCCAATGAACATTCAACTTCCAATGGGTTGGTCTTGTCCGTTACTTTTTGTAAACCACTAAAGGATACATTCGTGGTATATCACACTATGTAGGTCGCAGGCTGTAGTTAGCTATCGATCTCAAACCTTAGAATTAATGACTTAAATAGTTTTTTATTGTTTGTTTTAGTTGGCTGCCTATGTCCAACCGGTTGTAGTACGAAAAAAAAAACATCAGGTGATCTTTTTCTCCTTGCAACTAGCTACTATCCGGTGAAATTAGAATATCACTGTTATAAGCGACACGTTTCAACCAGTTAAACTATGACCCCACCCCCCCTAAGAATCTCTCAATGCAATCGTATTAAATAAAAATTACTATCATTATTATTATTGTTATTATCATCATTATCATTATCATCATTATCATTTATAGTTACTGATATAATCTAACAAAATCATCACTCATAATTACAATAAATTTTGTAGAGATATATAATTTCGTAAATTGTATTTAATATTACTAGGGGCGAAGGTTTGTTGGGGCCGTTTCCTCTCTTTGAAGTGAAAATTTATATGTATTTTGTGACACCCCACCCATTACCCGGGCGTGCGTCCACAATCGGTACATCTTACAGCGGAAGCAAACTAAGTTTACATTCAAAACTTACAACATGTCGAGTACAATACATTATTTAATTGCGATATCAAACAACTAGAAACTTCTATAGCTTCAGGTTCCACTGTCTCCTCATTGTTCTAAATCGTACATTTTGCACCGTAAAGATAATGTCTCCAAATTTGTAGTGCGAACACTACAGCACCTAGTTCTAAATCATGGGTCGTGTAGTTCCCTTCGTGAGTTTTCAACTGTCGAGAAGCATAGGCAATCACTTTACCTCTTTGCATGAGTACACATCCCATACCATAATGAGACGCATCACAGTAGACAGCAAAATCTTCGGTTCCTTCAGGAAGTGATAGTATTGGGGCACTGCACAACCTTTGTTTCAACGTGTTAAAGGCTTCTTCTTGTTTTGGTCCCCAATTAAACTTAGAGGCTTTCTGGGTTAACCTTGTTAACGGCATAGAAATCTTGGAGAAGTCTTGAATGAATCTTCTATAATAACCTGCCAATCCAAGAAATCTCCTGATTTCAGTAGGACTCTTTGGTACTTTCCATTTCTTAATGGCCGTAATTTTCGCAGGATCAACTTGTATTCCTTGTTCATTTATTACATGGCCTAGGAATTGAACTTCACGTATCCAAAATTCACACTTGGAGAACTTTTCATAAAGTTTCTCTTTCTTATGCAATTCAAGAACTGCTCTGAGGTGTTGTTCATGATCTGCTTCATTCTTAGAGTAGATCAAAATGTCATCGATAAAGACGATTACGAACTTATCGAGATATGGTTTACAAACTCTATTCATAAGGTCCATGAATACTGCAGGTGCGTTGGTAAGCCCAAATGGCATTACCAAAAACTCATAATGACCGTACCTAGTCCTGAAAGCAGTCTTAGGTACATCTTCTGGCTTTACCTTCACTTGATGATATCCAGATCGCAAGTCTATTTTTGAAAAATAACTTGGTCCTTGCAATTGATCAAATAGATCATCGATCCTTGGTAAAGGGTACTTATTCTTTATAGTGACTTTATTCAAGTCTCTATAATCGATGCACATACGCATTGTCCCATCTTTCTTCTTAACGAACAGGACGGGTGCTCCCCAGGGCGAAGTGCTTGGCTGAATAAATCCTTTTTGAAGTAGTTCTTCTAGTTGCTTCTTGAGTTCTTGCATTTCTCTCGGGGCTGGTCTGTACGGTGCCTTGGCAATCGGTGTTGTCCCAGGTACTAAGTCAATCTGAAACTCCACTTGTCTATCGGGTCGAAGTCCTGGCAGCTCATCTGGAAATACCTCAAGGTATTCCTGTACTGCTGGCACGTCTTCAATCTTCTTATTCTCTACTGTTTTTACACAATAGGACAAAAAGGCAATACACCCTTTTCTCATATCTTTTTGTGCTTGTGCTATCGTGATGAGATTTTTAATCTTTTCAATGCGATCTCCTAATATGGTTAACCGTTTGTCGTTGGGTAACTGGAGTCGGACTACAATGTTCCACCCGTGAAGGGCTTCACCTTCAAACATATGTACAGCAAAACGTACTTTGTTATGATTATTACAGTCGCAAATATCCAATACTGACTCAATCCGGTTTAGCCAGTCTTGGGCTTCTACGCTCCTTTTCTCCCGTCGAAAGACGGCGGTTTGCAAGACATGAAATGCTTATAAGTGCATTCTTTTGATTTAATTCCTTCCATTCTTTCCATTTCTTGTATAGGTGTGGAAGCAGACGAGCCTTCTTCAAGTCGTTCTTTGGATTTATCAGCATTAATTGTTTGTACATTTGTTAATCTCTTTGCAACTTCCATTGCTATATTATGGATAGCTTCACTATTTAGAATTGGATTCATACTAGATCGAGATCTAACACTTTTATGATCAGTATAGATAATGCTTCAGAAAGATCAGTGTATTCATCCCGTCTTAATAATAATACAACATTTGTACCTGACGAAATTCGAAAACAAATTGCCATTGAGGTGGGAAAGGCATTTGAAGCCAATATCCCATTTCTTCTAGCTGAAATGCAAAATTCTATAGGAATTATGCTAGAATAAAAATTAAAAAATAATGAAGCAACCGTAGAGAGGCCTACGAATAATGTCGGAGCAGCACCAATAGTTGAAGTCGAAAAACGTCGTTGCACGTATACAGACTTCATGGCTTGTAAGCCGTTATAGTTTAAAGGTGAAATTGACCCTTGGTGAGTCAAAGGTGGATAACAGCCATGGAGACTATTTTCGATACTTGTCATCGTCCACAATCGATACAACTTACAACGGAAGCTAACATATGTTTTATTACAAACTATAATATCATCAACTTGTTAAACTACTATTTTACAACATATCTAGAAACAAACTAAAATAAAAACTTCTTGGTCTTCTAGATTCTCTAGCTTTCAACAGCTTCTAAGCGTTTCCTTAGAGGCTACCTGTGATACATATACTCAAAAAGAAGTCAGCTAATGCTGGTGAGCTCATGCAAAGAGGTAAAGTGATTGCCTATGCTTCTCGACAGTTGAAAACTCACGAAGGGAACTACACGACCCATGATTTAGAACTAGGTGCTGTAGTGTTCGCACTAAAAATTTGCAGACATTATCTTTACGGTGCAAAATGTACGATTTACACCGACCACAAAAATTTGAAACACATATTCGAATAGAAGGAGCTCAATATGCGTCAAAGACGCTGGATGGAATTATTAAATGACTATGACTGTGAAATCCAATACCATCCAGGTAAAGCTAATGTGGTAGCAGATGCATTAAGTAGAAAGGAGAAGCCTCAAACAATAAAAATTCATGCATCTAGAATAGAGGTTAAAACTAGTCTGTTAAATCAGATTAAAAATGTACAACAAGAAGCTTTAAGGGAAAATCAATTGAAAGAAGAATGATCGGGAGACTAAAGTTGTTGGCAGCCGGAAACGATAATATCTTAAGATTTAACAATAGGATATGGGTTCCTAGTTTTGGAGGACTACAAGATATAATTTTAAATGAAGCCCACAAGTCTAGGTATTCTCTCCATCCTGGCGGTGACAAGATGTACAAAGATCTAAGAAATGACTATTGGTGGCCGGGAATGAAACGATCTATAGCTCGATACGTAGAAAAGTGTCTCACTTGCCTTAAAGTGAAAGCAGAGCATCAAAAACCGTCAGGTTATTTACAGCAATCGAAGATTCCGGAATGGAAATGGGAGAAAATAACTATGGATTTTATTACAAAATTTCCAAGATCAAGTCATGGTTATGATACCAACTGGGTAATTGTAGACAAACTAAGTCTGCACATTTTCTGCCGATTCGTGAAGACTACAAGATGAACAAGCTTGCCCAGATTTACATAAAAAAAGTAGTCTCGCGGCATGGAGTGCCTGTATCAATCATATCAGACAGGGATAGTTGTTTCACTTCTAGGTTTTAGCAAAGTTTCCAACATGAATTGGGAACCAAGCTTAACTTAAGCACTACCTATCACCCACAAACAGATGGGCATAGTGAACGGACTATTCAAACATTAGAAGACATGCTTCGTGCATATGTGATTGATTTTGGTGGTAGTTGGGATAATCATCTGCCACTTATTGAATTCGCTTACAATAATAGTTATCACGCAAGCACCAAAGCAGCACCTTTTGAAGCTTTATACGGGAGAAAGTGCCGAACACCTATCTGCTGGACAGAAGTAGGTGAAAGTCAACTGTCAGGACCAGAAATCATTATCGAGACCACAAAGAAGATTCAACAAATCAAAGAAAGGATGAAAAATGCTCAAGATAGACAGAAGAGTTATGCAGATCAGAGACGTAAACCCCTAGAATTTCAAGTAGGGGATAAAGTGATGCCAAAGGTATCACCTCTGAAGGGAGTGATCCGATTTGGAAAGAAAGGAAAACTCAAACCTCGATACGTTGGACCGTTTGATATAATAGCCAAAATAGGACCGGTGGCGTATCGACTAAAACTTCCCGAGCAGCTAACAGGCATACACAATACTTTTCACGTGTCAAATTTAAGAAAATGTTTAGTAGATGAGGCACAGCAAATATAATTGGAAGATGTGCATGTTAACGAAAAGCTAAACTTTTTTCGAAAAACCACTACTCATCGAAGACCGAAAGATTAAAAAGTTGCGTAGAAAAGAAATTCCATTAGTCAAGGTCAAGTGGAATGCACGTCATGGACATTGGAAAATGAGATGAAAGAAAAGTATCCTCAACTCTTTAAGTAAAGCTAAATTTTGATGACGAAATTTTTGTAAGGGGGGGAGGATGTAATACCCCAATCTCAATCTAACAGTTATAAATATGTACAATATGAAGGCTTTCTTTCATATATTGTCGAACGAGTAAGTAACGAGTAAAATGACAATCTAAAATTTTAAGTTTTTAGATTAATTTTAGTGTCATAAAAGACCGTTTAAATATATATTTAAATATGATAATATATTATACTTAAACGTGCTCCGTTTTTAACAAAACTTAGGTATACTCATAGAGAAAAATAAGCTCGTTTTAATAACGTATTTAAAACTTTATAGAACGTCACATTTTACAAGTTATAAGAGAAAAACGAGTTAAGCTGCTAAATTAATTATAATGATAAAATAATATAAATAATAAAAAGAGAAAGAATCATGTATGTGCGCTTGCAACGTGTATGTTATGTATGTGTATGTTATGTATACACGTGTTATGTGTCTGTTTCATCTAAATCCTCAAAGTGTATATATATATATATGCTTTTGAACTGACTTCTCAATTCAATTATAAATGTGTGTGTATTATAAAAGTTTCGTATTCATTACTGTCTTCATAACTTTCAAACAACTTTGAATTCACTCCAGGTACGTAGTTAGTTTCTAATGTTTTAAGCTAAAATTATTTAAATTATTAAGGTTTAGTATATTATTAAGATTAGAATTTAGAGTTATAATCAGTGTAGGTGTTGGGTAGCCTAATCTTGATTAGACATGGACTGATCAATCATGTTTAAACAAGGTAAATGTTAATCAAAACCGATCATGGTTATTAATAGGTAGTATTTTATTCGTTACCTAACCAGTAGCTAAGACTTGCTTAAATTCTAATAAGGAACGCAACTCTAAAACTGTCTATCTGTCTCAATAATATTTAAAGACTAAGATGAGTTATCATAACTGTTTTCAAAACTGTGATAATATACTCGTTCTGTCTGTACCAGTAATAATTATAATGCTTACAAATATGCACGGGTCGGTAAGGGTATACTGGATCCTGATATATTTAATGGGGTGTGTCAAACTGGCTAAAAAGAGGATAGGGTTCCTCGTATGCATCAGGCACACGCTCATACCTATTTGACGGCCGGAAGGGTCTGACAAACCCGCTGCCGGTGGTTGTGGTAAAACCAGGGAAGGCACTGTGTCTATGGACCTAAATATCACAACCCATATTTTATGCATGTCAAAGTTGTTAATTTTATAAACTGTATAGCATGAGCTCACCAGCATTAGCTGACGTCTTTTTGAGTATATGTATCACACGTGATCAGTGAGATTAGTCTAGAAACAATGAGGAGACAGTGGTACCTGAAGCTATAGAAGTTTCTAGTTGTTTGATATCGCAATTAAATAATGTATTGTACTCGACATGTTGTAAGTGTTGAATGTAAACTCAATTTGCTTTCACTGTAAGCTATACCGATTGTGGACGCCCGCCCGGGTAACGGGTGGGGTGTCACATATTTCGTGCAAAAAATTATAGGTGTTGAGTCTACCCCTTGATTTGGGTCTCATGGCCCCCCACCCCCCACCCACACACATAAATTTGTTCAACGGTGCCTTGAATATTGCATTAATCTATACTAATAAATAAAAAATATTAAGTGACACGTGTCACCCTCCCATACCTCCTTAATATTATTTTTTCAGCTCTCTGTCCTATTAATTATATAAATTTCCTTTAATTGTTTTTTTTTTTTTTTTTTTGTCTCTCTCCTGTAAATGATTTCTATAATTATTTTTGTTAAATATATTATATTTTAAAATAAATATAGTTAAAAATTGTATAATATGTCATAAATATGTAATAAGAAAATATTTATTACGAAGAGTATAGATTTAAATTTTAGCAACCTGTGTATTACACGGGGTTCTAACCTAGTATAACAATATATTAAAAAGATTATATTATATCAATCTTAAATTAAGGTATTAATAAAAAAATCTTTTTAATCTTTTTCTTTTTATATCAAATTTTTAAGTTAATATATCTAAATCCGTTTGAATAACGATCATATTATTCATAAAATTTGATACTTTTAACTTAGAGTTTTACTGTTTTTAAGGTCATGTAGGAAGTTGTATTCGTACTCATTATCCGCCTTTTCATTAGCAAGTCCCGAGCCTAGTCGAAGTTAGTAGTAAAATTCTTGAACCCTCGAATTACTAAACATTGATAGATGAAGATCGGTGGTATAAAAAGTAGTGGTTTAGGGAAATGAACTATTTATTGATCATATAATAATATGAATAAAAACTTGTGGCAAATGATTTATATTCACGACCTAAATGACAGCAAAACTTTAAGTTAAAATTATCAAATTTTGGGTTAAGATATCTACATCCATTTAAATAACGAGTCGTGTTCGGGTTGACCTGTGTAATTAAACATGTCATTTTCGGCTTCACTTTTTTAGCAAGTTTAGTTAAATAGGATGGCGATGAAACATGTCGACCTAACAATTTATGGCAATACGTTGTAGCCGGCGATGACGCTAAGGCTATAGCCGATGTGGGGGCGAGCATACTTCAGAGAATGATACGTGAGAGCAACAGATGATCGGCTAAGAGTAAGAACAATGTCAAAATTTTCTCATACCGATTTAAGATTTCACTTTAGTGGTTAGTGTTAATTTTTTTATTAGGTTGATTGATTTGATATATATAGATATAATTATATAATTGTATATAATAGGTTAAATCTATTAGAGTGCTATGTATAAACTAATATATATATAAAAATAAAAAATAATTCGAGCCGAACCAAACAAAACCAAGAGGACTCGTGCTTGTCTCGTTTACAAACCGATCTGAGCCAACCGAGCAGAAGTTCGAAAGAGCAATTTTTGAGCAAATTCCGCACGAGCATCGAGCAAGCGTCGAACGGTGAACGCTTTGAATAGCCTTTTCTATCAGTTAGGGCTGATTTCCGGACACAAATATAAATCATGTTCTGGTTAAACAATTCAACTCGTCCGCTCATAAAAACGACTCGCTCGATCCTTCTAGTAACGTGTTTGCTAATCGGTCCAATACCACTACACACGTACGCAACCTTCACACCATGCCCGAGATAAATCCTACACCGTCGGCGAAATTTCACTAATATTTTCCTCCAAAATACTCCATTGCTCTTCATCATCATCATCATCATCATCGGATTGAACTGAACGCTATACGCCGATCAGCACCGGCGATTTGCCGCTCAGATTCATCCCCAATTCGTTGCTCCGATTAAGCTTTCTACTTTCGACAGGTACGATTAATCAATCGACGGTTAAATTTGTATACTTTATACAACAAGATTTTAGGTAGAGATCCTTAGTAGATAGTTGAATATGTTCAATTGATCGTCTTCGTTGCGTTCATGGCAGCTGATTTATCAAATTTGAGTATGATTTTGTTTCAAAGGTCGGTTACTGTCGGTGTTTATGCTCGTAATTTCCCGAATTGTTGATTGAAGAAATTATTTAATTGGTTTTGGTTCTCTATTGATTTGTTCAATTGTGTAGTTTGATGAAATTGGAAACATTTTTGGGATATTTTGTAACCTAGTTTTTGCATATGTAGAAGGTTGTTTTGATCAAGATATTGTTTTGAATAATTCATAAATAGTACAAATAAAATATATGTTAGGGCATCTTTGCTAGAATAATATTATTGAGTTCTTGAATACTTCATAGTTAGTACAAAAAGATTTATGTTAGGGTATCTTTGCTACTTGCTAGAATAAATAATATTATTGAGTTCTTGGGTTCCTCTATTAGAATTCTCGGGTTTGAATTTAGGTTTTACGATCACATCTGATCCTGTTGATTAGCAGTGTGATTTTTCTGCTAACAGGTTCTCATGGTTACTATGGAAATATGAATATCCTGCATATGGTTTATTATAGAATGAAAATATAAACTATCCTTTATTTGCAATGTTACAGGAACTTTGAAGCTTTGTGAGCTATTGATGGCTAATGGATTGACATCGGTGTTGGTATTACCTTCAGGATCCGTGGTACAACCATATATGTTGATGAAACAATCAAAGTCATCTGAAGAAAGTCGTAGCACATCAGATGGTCCGATTGCTATACTCTGGGATATGGAGAACTGTCCTGTTCCCAGTGACGTGCGTCCAGAAGATGTGGCTGGTAATGTTAGAATGGCCTTACGGGTCCACCCTGTGATCAATGGGGCGGTTAATATGTTCTCTGCGTATGGGGATTTCAACGGGTTTCCCAGGCGTTTAAGAGAAGGCTGTCATAGGACGGGTGTTAGGCTCATAGATGTACCAAATGGTAGAAAAGATGCTGCTGATAAAGCGATATTAGTTGATATTTTCCTCTTTGCTCTTGATAATCCTCCACCGTGTTCCATTATGTTGATTTCGGGTGATGTGGACTTTTCTCCGGCGCTTCATGTGCTTGGTCAACGGGGGTACACTGTAATTCTTGCGGTTCCATCTGGTGTTGGTGTTTCATCGGCTTTGAGTAATGCTGGTAGTTATGTATGGGACTGGTCTACTGTGGTTCGTGGAGAAGGGTTCGTGCCACAACCGCGATCTCATATCAGTGAAAGTTTAGATGCTAAAAATGAAGAAGAAGCGATTGTATATAGAGGGACTTCTATGACATCTCAGTCCTCATCGGAAAATGATATGACCTGGGTACAACCTGGAAATTTGACCGGTTTAAAGGGTCAACTAGTGAAGCTTCTAGAAACTTCTGGAGGGCGTATACCACTCGGGCGTCTTCCATGTGAGTACCAGAAAAGCTTCGGGCGACCCTTTTGTGTCTCAGAGTATGGAACTTTCAAACTAGTAAATCTTTTGCAAAAATTCAGTGATGTGATCTCTGTTGAAGGCCAGGGCAAAGAGAAATTTGTATTACTCAATAAATGCTCAACGAACACCGTTGTTAAGCATGATTTGAAAGGGAAGAGTATACGAGAACCGTCTTCAGACGAGTTCTCTGAAGATGAAAGAATAGTTCTTGAAGAGCAGAATGAGAGTAATAATGAAATGTTTAACCAGTTTATGTATGAACTGCAGGAGATACTAGTGAGTTATTCTTGTAGGATTTTCTTGAATTCCTTCGAGGCGATTTATCAGGAACGATACAAACAGGCACTCGATTATGAAAAACTTGGTGTGAACAGCCTTGAGAAGTTGTTTGAAAAGATGAATGAAGTTGTAGCATTGCATGAGGAACCAGTGACCAAGAAAAAGTTCCTTGTAGCTGCTGGTCAGTAGGACTTAATGTATGTCGATGTGTGCTTGGTTCATAGGGTCCATGGACCACTTTACGAACCACTTGACGGGGCTTGAACCGCTCACTGGTTTGATAAATGACCGCTTGGTTTGTTTTAATTTACCTTGTGGTCATTGGAATCAAACCGATGGCTTAGTAGGCCGAAGCAGCAGCGATGCTGATTAGGAGCTGAAGCTCGTGGGTCTGTGTTGTATGTCAAGGGTTTATGTTTCTTGCTTCCACATGTTCTTTTAGCTAAATGTGGTTGTGAACCTTATTTACCTTATAGGTTGTGTATCTTATTTGTGATTGTGCTACTGAAAAGAAAATATCCCGATTTCTTTCTTTTCGGTTCGCTTCAAGTAATGAGGATCATATGTGGTTTTCCTCATGTCAAAGAGCGGTTGTAGTTGTATTTATCGCTACTGGTGCCTTTGGACATGAACTATATTGCTAATGATGTCTCTCAACTTTGGACTTGAACTACATTGCTAATGATTTTTTCTCTGTACTGCTAATTTCATTAATGGAAAATTTAATTATTTTCTCATATTATTAAAAAAATTGTCTCACTATCAGATTGGATACTTCTTATGTTAATATGTTATTGCCCATTACTGGGTTAATAGTAGAGGTTTACAAATCGGTTGAAAGCCTGAATCAGTATGTACCGGTATATGTTTGGTTAACAAAAGTTAAAGTAGTTTTTAGTTAAACTTGTTTGGCTAACCGGTTATTGAGTGGTTTCATCAGTTTGAAAACAGGGTTCAAAATTGGGATTTGATCAGGTTCAAAATTGTTTCAACCTATAGTGTCACAAATTGGTTTCGATCCTCGGTTAATGTTGGTTCTTAACTGGTTATTTTTGTTTCACTATCAGAATATTCAAGCTCACAACTCTTGATAATTTTTTATTTACAGTATGTTCTTATTCGGACCTTCCTATGTTACGGGCCTCCTTTCTTCATTTTCATAGTGGGTTAATGGTAGAAGTATACAAGTTGGGTTGAACACCAAAACTCATTTGGGTGTGATCAACAAAAGCTAAAACTAATTTGTCAAACCAGTTTAGTTTAGAACCTGCTCTTTCGAGGGTTTCACAAGTTCGGTCGAAAAGTTGGTTTTGACCAGGTTCAAACCTACGGTTCGTCCCGGTTCTTAACTGGTTATTTATTCGAATCCATTTTCAAAATCGGCACGGCCCCGGGCTAGGGTTTCCGAGTCACGGGCTTGTTTTTACTGAGAGCCCAATGAAAACCGGGCCATGTTAGCCCACAAAGTAACATACTGAAACTGGGCCAGAAATACTTACATTGCATATAAACAAACGCTTCGAGTGTAATCCATACCATTCAAAACCCTAATCAACCTCTATATCACTAGCCGCATCGTCTTCTCCATCTCCACCTGCGATTCCAACAATGGCGGCAGCTCCACCTAACTCCGTCCAATGCTTCGGCCGGAAGAAGACCGCAGTGGCCGTAACACACTGCAAGGCCGGCCGCGGCCTCATAAAGATCAACGGCGTCCCGATCGAGCTCGTGCAGCCGGAGATCCTCCGATACAAAGCGTTCGAACCGATCCTTCTTCTCGGTCGCCACAGGTTCGCCGGCGTCGATATGAGGATTAGAGTCAAAGGCGGAGGTCATACGTCTCAGATCTACGCTATTCGCCAGAGTATCTCGAAGGCGCTGGTTGCGTACTACCAGAAGTTCGTTGATGAAGAGCAGAAGAAGGAGATTAAGGATGTTCTGGTGAGGTATGATCGGACGCTGCTTGTTGCGGATCCGAGAAGGTGTGAGCCGAAGAAGTTTGGTGGTCGTGGTGCTCGTGCGAGGTTCCAGAAGTCTTACCGTTGATCGATACAGAGTGATTTACATGATTTTGTGAGCATTTTGGATTGGTGTTATTGTGATGTTTATCTAGGAATTTTGATGGAAGTAATTTGATCTTGATGTTCTTGCTTGTTGCTGTTTGCTTCTATATTGGTTTCTAATTTCTATATAATTTATGTGATTCAATTTGAGGATCAGATGTTTAGCTATGGGGTTTTGAAATCTCATTTGGGATAGAACTAATTAATCTGCAAGTTTAATGCAACTGAGTTAAGAATTAAGATCCACTTGTTCAACACTAATGTTTTCTTGATAGTTAATCATTTTGAATGAATGATGAAAGGTTCATAGAGCATTTTTACCTCTTAATTAAATTTGAACTAGGTTCTTTAAGGGTAGGCATTAGGCAAAGTGGTTCCCGCTACCGTTAGCCACTTAGCCCTACCCCCTGTCTCCACTTTGCTTAACCTAGCACGTCAAGAGAAAGTGCTTGGTTACAAGGAACGTAAGACTCGTTTTGGATGCTTTGACTGTGAATGAAACGAAAAGGACATGTTCACAATTGATAGTATTGGTGGGATGTGTTTAGGTGACTTTAAACTTTGATTGCTGTGAGAGTTTGGATGTTAGGCTACGTTGCATGCTTTAGTGAGGGGAAGTGAGCGTGGGTGATGTGACGGGGGCATGTGGCGTGAAACATCTTCCCCCTTGGTGTGTGGCCTTTTGTGGCGTGACCACACTCATAAGCACGTGGCTTTTTACCGCCTTATAAATCATTCATTGCCCCCGTCAAAACTCTCATTTACGCATCCACAATTTTTATTACACATCTTTAGAGCATTCACAACCCACACTCCATCTCCATCTTTATAATTACAATAAAAATCATTACTTTTTTTTTTTTTCAATAAAATAATATTTTTTTATACTTTTATCATTACATTTTCTCTTTTCTTCACTCACAACCACTTTCAACAAATATTAAAAAATTAATAGAGATTAACAGTGTTTTATCAAATATATAGATGAACAGTAACATGTTTTCTATCATCTACTCACAACCACTAATAACCATTCTTTATAATATAGAGAACATACTCACAGATTTATGGAGAGCCTGTTGTGAATGCTCTTAGTGAGTGTGATTGTTATAACAACCATTATCTATATGATGCATATGTGGTTAAATTTTTCACTCATGGGATAACAAATAGTCTTTGGGGTGTTACATCTTGAAAATTAGATTGTGATTATGACCAACGATTTGGCTATAAAGTGGATTGAGACAAGTGTTTGGCTTATATGAGTGCGTTTAAATTTATATTTCTAAAAAGAATTTTCTTTGTAAAATGGTGTTGGGGTGTTCGTAAAATTGAAAATTGAAAATCCAAAAACCAATCTGCATCTATGATCGCAAAAAAAGCCAAAACTAAAGTATGGATTTTGTTTTTTGTATGGTTTTTATCCGAAACCAAATTATGAATTGGGTTTTCGGTTATATAGAATTTTTGAATTTGATTTGTTCAGTTGAACTAATTTAACCGAATTTAGTATGTTATGATTCAACTTATATTTTGTACTTTTAAGTGCCAATTTCATTTCATCTATAGCCAGCGCATCCAAAATGCGTTGTTGGTAATTTAGACGATTTATTTCTTATGAATCTAACATCTCTCATGTTTACGGCCCATGGAATTTGTTTAGGGTGTTATAGTCCCAGACTCGTCCGTCTTTGATAAGATTTGCTCTATTATTATATTTACGGATGTGCGATTTGCCTAAGATGTCCTAAATACTAGGGTGAGATGAGATAGCGTTTGTGCATGCGTATTAGAGGGTGGGCGTGAGCATGGATGCCTGGGCCTTGTAGCTTAAAGCAATCAAGCTATGATAGTTCTACAGTATACCTTTATTCATGTATTTGGCTCCATGAGCTATCATTTCCTTTGCCCTTCCATGTCTCACTAAGCCACCTAATTCAAGTAGTTGTCCATCGTTCTATCATTCGAATCTTCCTTCTTCTTGTCTCTTGTCTGTTGGATCCTGTACCTACTCACCACTGTGCTCTTGCTAAGTGGCTCTTCTCGCTCTGCCTGCTTAACGCCTTTTATTGAATTGATTGGTGCTATTTCTTCTCTTGGAGGTAGGGCAATAGATTCATCATGGCTTGTGAAGGGAATGAGTTTCCCAGGAACTCACAATCCTCTATGAGGTTTGCCTAATCATCCTTAATAGCATTAGAGTGACTCTTATACCATTTATAATATCTGGCCTCTTATACTACAAATATTGTCTACTTTACACCTAGAAGCTCACAAAATTGATTTTGATTATCCCGGTGAAAACTTTATAGAATGTCACGCATTCTTGGAATGCTCAAATCCAAACATGTTTAACTGTAAAGTTATTTTTTCATTCATACCTAATACATTAAAAATGCCTTGATTGAGTTTCATGCAAGTCATTTCTTATGAACCTAACATCTCACTTGTTCACAAACGATATAAGATTCGTGAGTTCATCTCATTTTACTGAACTCCTTTCGATTTTTCTAAATGGATGTCTATTGTCTTATTTGATACACATTTAGAGGCTGTTTCTATAATACAAAATCAGCTTATGAAATACTAACTTATAATACATACATTATGTTCTGGGCTAATGGTTTTTGTTCTGCAGTGTTCAACCTTGTTTATTTACAGGACATCTTGTAACACTAGTTTCATAAGTTCGAATCTGGTTGGCCCGAAGGAAGAGCTCGTGACTGCAAGTGTCCGAAACCCTGGTCACCTACATCAGAGAAACGGTTTCAAGCTTAGCACATGTAGAAGTTACTCCACATACCCACAACTAAAGATCACAATTTCGACTTCTATGAATGGTTAATCTGCTTTGGTTTTCACCTCAACCCGTTTTATAATCATTTAGAACAACTAAATGGGGAACTATCCAAATGGTTGGTCAAATACTTTAAAGTTACAACATTCTAAATGGTTTAATCAAATATTTTAGTCATTATTGTAACGATATTATTATTGTTATTGCAATTCGCTCCTCAATTTAATATAAAAAACATTTTAAAACTGGATAATATACGAATGACCACTTTTGAGACGTTAAAAGAATGACCCGTTTCAACCAAAGCAGTTTTAATGTGTTACCCAACACCCCATCTTGACACCTCTATAAAATAAGTAACTTAATAAAAAATGGTAAAACATCAATCTTGAATGATTGGATACACAAAATTGTTCTCAAAACTAACCTCAAAGCCCATCTATGTTTCTTTCTAAACCTTGTATGCAGCAAAGCCAAGCAGCTTCTTCTTGTTGCATCCCTTCTTCCCTCTGAAAAGAAGCCTCCTTAGCAGCTCAGTACGTTTACATCGCTTCTTTATTGGTACAATAGGTAAAGACCGAGGTACAACTATGTACCGTTCTTCTGGCTTGTTAGCGTTTATGATTTCTTTGATCATTGGAGGGTTTAGAACAACCTCCCACTCAACACCATCCTCTGCTGCTATAAGATCATGTAAAGAACAACGATTGGTCAACTTGTTGTCCGTCAACTCTGCTGTAATCTTCAGGCCCTGCAAAATCATGCACGTTTAACTGTTTAAGCTTTTGATCGTTTTGCATTCTGTAAGGGATGCTTCGAGGTACAAGTAATTAGGCATCAATTATAGCAACTAGCTTACAGTCTGAAGCAGCTTTTCTTCTTGCTCAAGATCTTCTGTTACCACATCCTTACTGGAAACACTGTGTGCAATATACTCTACAAATCAGATAAATTCTTGATTTCTGAAAGTACTACAATACGAATAAAACTTAAGGCAACCTGGTTAGTTGAAGTTGTAGCTCGAGACATGTTGCTTCTAGTCGATTACATTGATGACTTCTATCCTCCAACTCCATTTCTAGAAAAGATACTTTGTAAAGAGCTTCTTTTAATTGAACTTTGGCATCAGAAAGTTGTTGATCGAGATCAAAATTAGTTAAGTTCAGATTCTCAAAGTGATCATTCATTTCATTCATAACCAAATTGTCATTATTTTGTTCATCACACCTCATTCGAGCAAGTTCTGCTTTCAAATTTTGGATTTCATTCTCTCTCGTACATTCACTTTCTTTGAGAATCCTGTTTTCTTCTTCAACTTCACTTAGATGCTTTACTATTAAACTCATTCTTCTATACACAGCTTTAGAATGGTTCTTTGGGTTTGTTTTTGGGTGCCCTGGGGCCCGCTTCCTCACTAATAACCGCAGCTTTTGACGTTCAGTTTCTAGCTGTTGCCTGTTTGCCGTGACAACACGTCGGCTTTTGATCTTGAGCTCCTTCTTAAGATCACAGTACTCCTGTTTTAAAACATTGTTTCCTCTTTCAGTTGAATCAAGTCTTGAAACGAGTGCATTGAACTTCACAGTTGCTTTAGAAATTTGATTATTTACATCTTGGATTATCTCCTCTTTCTCAGCAAGGGCTTTAGTAAGCCGAGCATTTTCAACTGTGAGATTCGCAAGTTTCTTCTTTGCTTCTATGTATTTTGACTCTAATCTCTTGTGTGCCATCTCAAGGATTACCTTTCGGTCTTGCTCTACTTTTGTAGAACTCAATTCCTGCCTGCAATTCTTTAATGAAGCATTTAGGTGAATCAATCTCTCGATCGCAGCTTCTTTCTGCTGTAAAACTTTTTCAAGTTCTTGCTTCTGAATAGCCACCAATGCTTCAGCCTTTCCCCTCCCTAACGAATTGTAAAAAGTCCATAAATCCCCGTTTAAAAACGATGGCGTAAACCAGAAGAAACTAAGTAGAAACATGAATAATAAATAATAAAGAAGATCAAATACAATTGAAACAAAGAAATAAGAATTAATGTCACCTGAGTTGGCTTCTTGTGCTGTTTTTGCATGTTCAGCCATTAGTCTATCTTTAGCATGGCATTCACAGAGAAGACAAGCTACCTGTTCGTGGAGGTTTATTATAGTTTCCTCTAAGGCTACTTGTTTCCCGTATGGAAGCTTCTGCGCAATATACGTACGGGAAATTACCATTATACCCTACAGAAGTGATCAAATATTTGCCTATTTACAACCAAGAACCAGAAACTTTAAATCTACCTCTTCTTCATTTCCTTTTGTATAGATTTCAGCTTCACTGTTCACAGCATTTGGTTTCTTTGGAGATTTTTTCTCTAGAACCTGTTTTTTTCGGTCCATCTTTTATTCTGGCCAACACACAAAATAGTATATACAAATGAACACAAAATACAAATTGGATCAAGGACATTTGACCTTTTGAGTAATAGTTGCATGCATTTTTGTGATCACCAAACTACTAGGATCGGCTCAACCTTTTTGGCGACCAAAACAGATTTTAAAATCAGGGTCTTTTTTGTAGGAAAAAAAAACAAATTTTTACTTGGATCCTAACATATGGAAATATGATGACACATTTTTTGTATACAATTTCTAAATGACAAAATCACACAATTCCAAAAGAAAATTCAAAAGATTGAGAGCTGAGAGTTGCGATTGGAAAGGAACAACCGCGCGCAGTCAAGCACTAAAAAATGGCGGGCCCTAAGGAGCCAAGCTTAAGCTTATATTTTATATAGCCGAGCCACCCCTGCAAACTACCATTATCTTCTAGCACACGAAGGACTAAATAAAAAGGGTTAAGAACTCTTGATGAGCACCACACTATCAAAAATTGTCCAGTAAAGTTTCATGATGTTTTGATGGCAACCCCCATCATCAGTCTATTTCAGAAAGTGTTGTAATTTAATGGATTAAAACGGGTCGGGTTGACCCAATAACTCTTTTTGTCTCTAACTACATGAATCTTGATAATCAATTTTTGTGTTATCACAAAAAAATTCCAAGACTTGCACTTTCTTTTTTGCTAAGCTCTACTCAGTTTAACCAAATTGACCTATTTACCTTCAATTTACCTCCTCTGTTTTTTTCAAACTGCGGAGACAAATTTGCAAACTTTCAAACTAATGATCATTGATACAAACTTGCACCCATCCCATCTAAAAAGCAGAGTAAACAAAGCTTATTGGTCTCCTAACTACAAGCCTGACAATTGAACAATATGCAAACCCCCAACTTTATTCTCTGCTAAAACCAATCAAACTAGCATAATAAATAGCCTAATCTTGGAAAACCAAACCTGTGAAAACTCAAGAAACCCAGCTCAGATTAGAAGAACCAGATGATTTCCATGATCTTTAACTCCCTCTAGCATAATGTATGCATCACTATTAGATGATTTGAGTTGGAAGTTGATTGAGGACTTTGATCGAACAGGTGGAGTGCAGTGAGGAATTTGGGTATTGAGAGTACAGAAGAAATGCAGGCAGATAGATAATAAAGGAATGGAAGATGGAGTTCCAGCGGTGGTGAGTGAGAGAATTAGGGGCACGATGTCAGTCAGTTTTGGTTATGGAGAGTGACAGAACCGACTGGTCAGTATCAAATGACCTGGGGTCCTGTGCCCAACCTCTAGTTTAATGAGGATGAAAAATAAACGGATCCTATATTTAGTTGAAATGGTTGAGCTGATGTATTTTACATTTTACTAAACGAGTGAATTATTGTTTTTCTTTATATAATTTGGTTATATTTGTTTTTTTTTCGTTTAAAAATACTTTTGTTTTGTATTTGGCTCTTTAAAGTTTGAAAACAATTATTATTTTCATAAAAAATGTTAACTCTATTGTTTTAAAATATCAAAGATTCATCGTTAAAATAGTATTTATGTAAAATTTTTATATAAAAACGAAATTCTAATTTATGTTTATGTGTTGTTGATAATAACGGAATTCATGTTTTCAGAGGAAATGACAACTTTATCAAATCTTGGGGCAAATATAAGAAAAAATATTTTCGAATGAAAATGACAAATACGATCAAACCACAAGGAGAAAATCGACAATTCACTCTTATTAAAATAAGAAAAGGTATCGGGTTCAAGTCCCACATATGACAAAAAAATACAGGGTACGAGGCTGGGCCAGTGGACTTTCTCTGTGACCCCTTGGCCTAATGGACGGGTTGACATAAACGTAGAGAGGTCAAAAACTTTAAAGGAATAGTTTAGCATGAAAAAACTTCAAACGAATTGAAAGTATAGGACCATAGTGGACCACTACGGGCCTTAAGTGTTGGGCATAACAATCTGCCAAAAAAGGAGTTTGGGACATAACGGACCGCTAAAAGATCAGGGCAATGGTCCGCTATGCTCGTCGTGGACCGCCAAGGGTTGACATAAAAGTCCGTGAGGAATATTCTTTTTGTAGATGCGAGTATACCATTTACAAGAATCAAATACGCCCTTTAAGGCGATAGCAGACCACCAAGGGTAGCGTAGCGGTCCGTGATGAGGCCAGCTGGGTAAAATTGGTATAAAAGCCCAAGAAACCCGATTATCACCATTTCCACACTCTCTCACCCAATTATACCATTTATGGTGTACTTTTATAAAAAACTAATGCCATACATAAAAGTTATGAACGTTTTAAAAAATAAGAGAACTTGTAAAAAGTCAACAAAAAATGACTATTCCTAAAATAACCATCTAACAAATTTTTCCCTATAATTTGATCTCAACGATTGATTAATAAGATGAATGGTTGAAATAAATTTTTACACTTTTTAGTTTTAGAAGACTTTTTATTTGAAAAATATGTATCACCAATGACAAAAATAACATGAAATGATATAAAACGTAAAAGACTATGATAAAAACATATAAAAAATGATGAAAAGTATTTAACACAATGAATTGATATTTAACACAATAACCTAATGTATTAGACACAATTACCTAACGTACTTGACAAAATAACCAAAATAAATAGTAAAAGGACGTATGTCAAGACCAACATCCTTCTCAGGTTTCCTACATTAAATACATTTTTACTACAATCCTACCCTAATAATTATTTATATTTACTATTTTATATTTCATAACTATATATTTAAGGTATTATATTATATAATACTTAATTATGTAAATGCTAAATATTTTTATACTTATAATAATAATAATAATAATAATAATAATAATAATAATAATAATAATATATTATTATTATTATTATTATTATTATTATTATTATTATTATTATTAATTCTGGGGATATTTTGGGTATTTAATAATTTTGATATTAATAAATAAATTTGTCACACCACCACTAACCGCCACACCACCACCGAATAGTCACCAAATTGTCATACCACCACACCACCACCACACAACTACCAAACCATCACACCACCACCGCACAACTGCCAAACGCCGCTACACCACCACACCACCACACCACCATCACCACCACAACACAGTTGCCGCAACCTTATAGCCACCACCACCACCACCACCACCACCACTGCACCCTTCCTCGTTTCTACCCATCCATCCACCACACAGCCATTACCACCATCACCTCTTTGAATCACAACATTGTTACCTCTACCACCTTGAACCGCCACACCAGATCTGAAGACGAGATACATCTGCAAGCCGCTAGATCTAGAATCATGGGTGGGGGCAAGGATCTATACTGATTATGAAGACGATTGGGTTAGACTAGAGACTCCGATTTAGAAAGAAAGAAGGCTGAAGGTGTGGTGTTGCTGGTGGTGGGTGGTGGTGGTCTTGGTAGCGATGGGTGTTACCGTTGGTTGCGGTGGGTGTTGCTACCGGTGATGATGGGTGTTGCTGTTGGTGGCATGTGCCGGTGGCGAAAGGTGATGGTCTTTTTAACGATGGCTGGAAGGGGTTTTGTAAGAAGAAGCGATGGTGGTGGTGGTGGTGGTCGTGAGAAGTGATGGTGCTAATCATGAGGTGTAGATTTGGGGAAGAAGATAATGTTTAAATTAATTTAACAAAATTACAAAATAGTCCTTTATTAATGTGAGAATAATATACATTTAGTCCCTAAGAACAAAAAGTCAAGCATGCCCTTATTTAATAGAAGTATATAGTCCTTACTACTAAAATGATCAAACTATCCTTGTAATTAACAGAAAAAACTAACGGTGTCAATAGGTAGTAAAAGTGAAGTTTACTTACAATAAAGTAATAAACATATCTTTTTTTTGTAGAATTAAAATAAGTAGATTATTATAGTTTAGTTTTTAAAATACAATGTTTTATACAATTACAAATGTAGTGTTGTAACATGTTCATTTTTATTTATGTTTTGATGTACTTTTTGTTCGAGTTGGAGTTTTTGTGAGAATATATAATAACCGAAACACAAATATACAAGTTGTAAAAGACACTTGGTTTTGTTTTTATACCTTTTACAACTCTTAAACGTGATATTTTATAAACTCTTAAATTTTCGTGTTTATTTTTAATAGTGTTTTGACTTGAAATTTTTTTCGTAGGTTACATACTAATGCATAAAGTTGTCGGAACTGGCCTTACAAAGGTTTTGCTTTTTATGTTTTTTTGTTTTCCTCTTAAAACAACCTTTAAAATTTGATTTTTTTATAAACTCTCGTATCTTCCTTGCGATGCGTTTATTTGTAATAGCGTTTCAACTTAAATATTTTCATGAGATAAATACTAATCACAAGTCATTGGAAGCAAGTGTTACAAATTCAAACACCCCAGTCATGACATTGGCTTTTCAGTGGCGGATCAAACAAAATTTTATATGTATCTTAACTTTTTACCATAAATTCATGTAAATGAAACATAAAAAACATGTTAAAATTGAAGTTATATAAATACCTATTAGATTATCTCATATCTCACATCTTCGGCTTTTAAAAGCTTGAAGTAGAACCATTACATCGTCATCTTTGGCATTGTTCAAATTACTCCTCATCCATTCGATTGCGTGAATCTGTATTGATAAACTTTAATTTAAAAAACAACATCTATCAACAATTACGGTTGGAACGAGTGAAGCTAAAAGAATCACCCTATTTTTATAACAAACAATATGTAAATCCCTTACTTTTATAACAAACAAAATGTAAACTATAATCAACTAAACAATAACAAGTAAAAATAGAAACTAAACCCTAACCTAAAGTTCAATTTCATCCTTTTGTTGTAGAGAAATACAATTTCATATACCTAAAAATCTAAAAACAAAAGTGAACTAAATAAAAAATATAGAAGAATATCTTGATGAGTTTTTTTTTAGTTTGATAGGTTTTGGGTTTTTTTTACTTTTAATAAACATTAGGTTTTTAAATACTAATAAACTTTTGGGTTTTTCATAAAATTTTGGTCTTGGGCTTTTAATAAATTTTGAGGTGAGTTGTTTTGAGGTGAGTTGCTGGACTTTTATAAACATTTAAGAAGTATTCTAATCTTTACAACTTTACTCGTGGGAATTTTAATACATATAACGATAAAATAAAAAAAAAAGTTGCACTTTGAAGGACCGGTTAAGGGTGTAATGCAACAGTTTTACAATGGTTGGAGAGAAACAAGCAACATTTAGCATATCAAATAGGGAACCGACAAGTGAAGCTAAGTACAAAAGTAATGAACACAAGCAAATCACAAAGTATGGTTTTCAAGGATGATTTATATTGCTCTCAAGTGTTTTACAATTGTTACAAGTCTTAGTCCCTAAGTACTGATACATGAGACACTTTATACTACATTTTACAGTCGTCCATACTTTGAAGCCTAGCTAGAACACTAATCTAGACAACAAGATCAATGTAAAGTCAAAAGACAGATTGCCTTTTGACATGTGACTATGACATGCCATAGCTCACATCCTAAAGTAATATATAAGTACAATAGTAGAAAGTTACAGACATGGACACCTTACTTAGTAGTTGACAAAAGCAAAAAAGTAATCACCAACTTTTATAAGTTGGTGAGTATTCAGAGTGGCGGTAGAAAGTAGATTTGCTTTTCTCGAAGTATGTTAGAGAATAATTGTGTCCTCTTTGTCTTTGGAGGAAATCAGCCTTCAGTTTCGGAAGACTTTGTCTTCAAGCTTTGGAAAACTTCATCTTTAGCTTCGAAAGAAATAGTCTTTGGATTCGGAATATTTGATACTTAGTGAATTCTTAGTGCTTTTTTGAAATCTTTCGAGGTCACTTCCTTTGTACTTCAGAATACATGCTGAGAGAACTTTGGTATGCATCAGCCTCTAAGATAACTCTTACAAACTCCCCCTAAGCTTATGCTAACAAAACTTGAGATTAGCCTTGAGTATTGATCTTCATTTGCTAACAGTCCTCACTAAGATCAGTAACATCTCTTTCTTTATCAGCTGATCCAGATTCTTCAGACTTTCAAAGTACCTTTTCATGTCAAAGAGATCATGTAGAGGAAGTTCAAGCATGTTCTGCAGGAAGTATTTGTTTTGACTTACTTGATCTCTAGTGACATACCATGAGTCTGGGTTTGTGGAGAAAGTTCAAGACACAATGAGTCTCTTAGCAGCAAGAGGCTCTACATGAATTGGAGTTGGTTGAGCAGCCTCTTCTTGTTCACACTCAGTATGTTCTGACTTGTCCTGAGGTGCAGAGGTGAATGCTTTGGACTTCTTCTTCTTTTTCTTGTCCTTTCCGATGGCCAATTCTCTTACTCTTTCTATATTTTAACTAAGAAGGTTGCTCTTGAATACCGTATGTTCCTTTTATATCTTTCTCAGTTGGGTCCTTTTCCTTCACATGTTCAAAATAAGAAGGCTCAGGACCCTGCTGTGGGTTAGAAGATAAAGTTGGCTTTCATTAAGCTCTAGTATCAGGTTGTGTTGTCTTTTGTGGTTCAACCTTCCCCTCAGCTTCAGGTGCAGCCTGACTTGGTAGAGAATTCAATTCTACCGGCTCACCCTCCTTGAACTTCTGCTTGATCCTTCTGATATGTTCATCCATAGTGGATAAAGACATGGGATCAAGTATCCTTCCAGAGAACCCATACAGATTCAAGAAGCTCGCCATCTTCATTCTGTTAGTAGACTTTTTTCTCATTAGCTTTGATAGTGGCTCTTGACTTAGAAGCCTCCTCTTTTATCTTCCTCTTAGCAACTTTTCTTTCTGTTTGAGCTTTTTCTTCCAGTGCTTGAGGTATTCAAACTCTATGTACTCAAATGAGAGAGGGTGTAGAGCTGCTGCCTAATAGAGACCTGTACTTAGGTAGGTTATCATGTTCTGTCTTTCTTGTTCCCTACCCACCTGAGTTTCTTGTTCAACAGCCACAGTCTATTTTTCAGGACATTCTTGAACTTAAGAGAGTACAGTAGCTTTATATAATCTTTTTCTTTTTCTTTCTTCTTTGATCTTGAGGAGCAATTCTGCAGCCACAGCCTCCCTTCTCTTTTATGACACTTCAGTGTCTGCAAGTTCATTTAATTCATCTAAGGGAAGAGAGATTATTTCATCAATGTTGTAGTTCCTAGACCCCAGATAATTCAATCTGGCTACACTTAACTCATCCTCCTGAGTATTTGGCCTATGGACAGCCCTTATTGCAGCTTGCATAAAGCTGGGGGTCTCTCTTGTTCTCTCTCCCCTTGCCTTCCTATTCCTTTTCCTTTTCTCCTCCTTAATCTCCTTAGGAGTCATTTTCCTTTTCCCTTTGTCAATTACTAGACTGTATGACTTAGGGTGGAGAAAGCTTTGGCCCTCTTGGCTTGGTTCTACAATTGAGCTCTGGAAAGGGAGAGGCTGTGAGACACATTCACCGGTTGTTGTCTCATTAAGGGTGTTGAGTGCTGAAGTATATCTCATCTCAAAGTTCATAGGTTCTAGTATTGGGCCTTCAACTGAGATTTCCTTTTTAAAGCTAATCTTAGGGTGTGACTCACTATCCAGTTGACCAACAATTTTTCCTGCTAGCCTTTATCTATATAGTACTAATATTCTTCTGAATTCTTCAAGCACCCTTTGCTACATTCTCTCAACTAACATGTCAGCGTGCCTGCTGTGACTTGGGTTGGTAAATCACAACTCAACTAGAGAAAACTCTCATAGTATCTCAGGGTTTGAATATTAAAGACTTATTGTTGCCCCTGAGACCTATAGAGTACCAGGGCTCTTTTGTCAGCATCATACCCCCATCCCACTATTGGGTTGTCAGCAGGGTAGGATGGGGTTGACATTGCCCTTGGTATTCTCTACTCAAATAGACTTTGAAACATGACATCCATATTGATGTGGGCTTGAGTAGGTTGCTGAGTCTGGACAACTACAAGTGAGGGTGGTGAGTCCTCGTTGTCTATTCTCTGAGCAAAACTCTCAGGTTCTGTGGTTGTAGTTAAGACTTTCTCCCCCTTTTTGGTAGCATCAGCCACTTGCATAGGTGAGCTAGAGGTTAGGTACACCACTTCCACAGGTTCTTGTGGTCCTGTTTGAGCTTGCCTGGCAAGCCTCTCAGCTAACTTACCCTTGAGATCAGTGATCTCAAGTAGCTGATTAAGGACCTGCATTTGAAGGATAGTCACCTGAGATTACAAGTGACTTACCTTAGACTAAATAGGTACAGAGTGTAGACAGTTATTGCACCTTTAGTTGCAGACTCCCCTCATCTTCATCAAAAGAATCATGGGGGGATGTGAGAAAATGACCAAAGTCAGTTCCCTCACCACCAGGGATTTGTTCTTGGCTCCTCGATTTCCTTTACTCCATGACAGCTTTTAAAGAAGTGTTAAGGGGCTGAGTTGTCATGGTTGAGGTCTTAATTATGTAATCACTTGCTGAAGTGAAAGCCTCTTCCATATTGACTTCCTTAGCATGTTCAGAAGAGTCCACATTAGTTGGGGTTGGATGATGTGAGCTAGATATGGCTGTTACAGGAGCAATCATTTCTTTTTGAGTAAAGGAGGGGAAGAGAGACTCATGATACTCACTGAACTCCAAATCTTTATCATTATAGAAGTAAAGGTTAGGAATTGGTTTGTTGAGATCTAGAGGCTAGGGATGGTAACTGTCCCCGGAAGTTTGTTCACTTGATTTTGAGACTCAAAGTAAAGGATTTCAGCTTGGGTAGTGAGCTTATCAGACTGAGCATGAGAAACCTTAGCACTAATATTAAAAAAGATGAGAGTGGTCTCCTCCTCTAGAGAAGTAGGAGCTCTAGTGTCCACTATCTCTAGCACGGACGGATGTATAGGAGCTTGATCACTTTGCTTAGAGTGATCAAGGGTTTGAAAGATTCTTCTTTGGTAGGTGATGGATATAGGAGGCCTTAAGGGTGAAGCAGATGCAGGTAGGGGTTCAATATTAGCTGGGATTGCCAAGTTGTCACCTGGAGCAATTCGAATTTCTCCAACATTTGAGGGATAAGGGTTGTTTCTACCCCGAAAAAACCAGTAGTGGTTTTCTTCATTATTTTAAAGATGTCGGGCTTTATCTGTCCCAAGTTTAGAATATTATCTGTTCCCTTCAACTGTGTGCCTAGTTCACAGTTGAGAATGTATTAAACATATCTAGAAAACATGTAATACTCAAGTGACTTCAAGTTAGCAAGAAGATTTGTATATATGAAGTTTAAATACCTGAAGTTGACTCCCTGTACCATTCCATGGACTATGAATGAAAGGTATTCTGAAACTGGGTCCCATCCTCCATGTTTGTTGGATAATGAGTGGATGATGACATGGAGTAGGTATTTCCACTGCGATAAGACCTCACCCTTCCTGAAAGTCCTAACAGAGTAGTCACCTTCGTAGCCCTGTAGCGGGAATGTTCGGTTGACATCTTCCTTGGGGAAGGACAGTTCATCGTTTTCATCATCTAGTTGTAAATGGCGGTTTATTGAGGCTTGAGTGATGAAAACTTTCCTCCCCACTGATGCATACAGTGCCTTCTCACTGTCCATGAGAACTTCTCGGCAAGCTATCTAGAATTCTAGCAGATGATCCTCATAGAGCGAAGGATCTATGGTGAGGGCAATGAGATATGAAGAGCGAGACAGAATGAGGCAAATATCTGAGCAACCGGTGTCTTTTGGGTTTTAAATAAAAGTTTGGTCTTGGGCTTTTAATAAATTTTGAGGTGAGTTGTTGGACTTTTATAAACATTTAAGAAGTATTCTAATTTTTACAGCTATGCTCGGGGGAATTTTAATACATAGAACGATAAAATAAAAAAAGTTGCAATTTGCAGGACCGATTAAGTGTGTAATGCAACAGTTTCACAATGGTTGGGGAGAAAAAAATAACACTTATCCCCACACTTATCATTTGCTTGCCCCCAAGCAAACTTGCTCATAACACTACAACTATCATTAGACAAATACTATCCAGCCATGTATTCACCTTCTGTTAGCTAAGGTCCCAAGTCATGCCCAACTCATAATTTCATATATCAAGCCTTGTAATCAAAGATATTACCCTTTGAAATAATGATCTATCTAACCAAGCCTAACAAGCTTTCTAATCTTCCCTATGCATGTAGTCACACCTCTCACAAGTTTCACTACTCTCGGTTTAGTATCTGGTCTAGCAAAAGATGTGCTAGTATATCAATGTAGTACTCTCAACCAAGAACAACTCATAATTACCATAAGCTTACATAATGATCGCAACTCCACCAATTAACACAAACCATGCACACATCAAAAGGTCTTGAAAGGTTGTAATGTAAGGCTTAAGGTTTGGGTGCGGATAAAGGATTTGACGTGGCTAAAGGTGATGAAATCAAAATAAGTATGTTGAGACCTTCTAAACATTGAAGCAGCACTACACGGTAAACTTGGGTAAACTTGACCCAATTCACAATTTATTACCACTAAAACAATACATTGACATTGTGGTCATTTCGACCCATTATTTTCTCAATATTCTTTTTCTTTTTCTTTTTTTATAATGATTATATATAAACACTTCACTGCTTCTAACGATACTATATCAAAACTTCAAGCAATACTTATCAGATTTCACCACACGGGTTAAAAAGGTAAAAAGGTTTGAAAGGCTAATGGGTTGATTCGGGTTTAAACAAATAAAAAGGTTGGGGCTCAAAGTGGCAGCTAGGGGATCATTTTAGGGTAGGATAATACAATTGAAAAAGGCTATTACAAAAGTTCATCCTAATGCCTTAATCATTTATGTGCAATAGTTTGGTTCATGATCTCGAAACACATCAATTATGCAAGTTTTAGAATAATGCAATTGTTCTGGTAAACATACATGAAAGGAAAAATGAGCAATTAACCTATTGATGTTCTAAGCTCATGTATGGGCTCAATTCTCACAGGAAATGATGGTAATTGGGTTAACGATATGAAAACATGCGTAAAAGTCCATTATCTAGCTTGTTACCCCCGGTTAGACATCTCTACCAATCATCAGGAGTTACTTTTTCAAGTGAGCTAACCATGACTAAGGACCACTACTTGTACATAGGTTAAACATACTTTCATGATTTAAAATGAAAAAAATTAAGCTTTCATGCATAAATAAGTCGCGTTAGGGGCAATTTGAAAGATTTTGTTCAATCAAAATTTTTTTCTCAATTTTCAAACTTCCCCTCATCCCCACACTTAAATCTTGCATTGTCCTCAATGTAAATTTTAAAATTATTGTGTGAAACAAAGGTACTAATAAACATCCTAATTTTTACCCAAGTGAAGTTACAAGGCTAACTTTTCAAACACGCATTATGCCTACCATGATTATACTAAATGACACCAAACTAGCAAAGCTTTAAAATATGGAAAAAAGTACATGGACCTGATCGTAGATGATAAAAAGTGCCTCATCATCAATATATGGTGGTTATGGGTCAACATAGACAAGTAAAGTCGCCCAAGCCCACATTCCTTTATGCTCCTAAAGATTCATGACCTTCCCCACACTTAAATATTTGCATCCGGTGCTTAGAGCTGAAAATCAAAACAAAAAAAAACCAAAGACTAAAAGAAACAAATTAATATGTACCCATTTCCCCACTTAAAGCATTGCATTGTCCCCAATACAACACTTAATCTAAAACTCTATATAAATAATTAATTAAAAAAAATTATAAATTATAGAAACAAATGAAAACAATAAATTTCTAAAATCACTTTCGTAGGAATCACGGTTGCATTTAGCATATGCAATAAGCCATTTAAACCACTCGGTAGGCCCAAGTGGACGAGTAAAGTCTCGTGAGGGTTTGTAGTGAACATAACCACAAAGTTCTTCGGGCTGCCTCCCGAAAAGCGCTAAGTTTTAGGTCTTCAGCCAGACCGTACCTGACATTCATTATGATGGTTTAAGCGAACATTTGCCTACCAAATTTCCAATAAATGCTCGGTAGTTGACATGCCATTTCAATAATAATTTTCTACTGATTGACATGTAAGTGAAATAGTTGTTACGGAGCCACTTTTTGAAAACTCGTTTAATGTCTATTGGTGTTACCTTCTTCATATTTATCTTCAAATCTTCTTCCCCAACATTAGTGGTTGGAGTAGTAAGCATAGCAGAAGGTGGATCTACCTTAGGCTTTGGCTCCTCCAAAAATGTTATGACTTTAACTAAATGTAAACAATTAGATTCAAGCTCAGAAAGACCCATAACTTCTTTACTATCAGGAAGACCCGTAACCTCTTCACTATCATGAAGACCCATAACCTCTTCACTATCAACCAAGATATCACTAGCCAATAAACCTTGCTCTCGTTTAAGTTCAGCCACATCCTCAGCAAGTTGGCCAACGTGCTTAACTAAAGCCTCGAATGTTTTGTCTCTTAGCTTGTCTTCTTTCTTCATTTCTATCATCATGTTCATGATTGCATCAAGCTTAGTGTTTATTGAATCTTTAGGCTCCTCGTATGCCAACTGAGGGTATTCAGTGTAGTAGTCATCGTACTCCTCTTGATGACTTGAGAAATATGGCATCTCAAGTTCATAGTTGTTAAAATTTCGCTCATGGCCATAGTGGTAATCCATGTCTACATGATAATATTCTTGATAATTTAATGATGGATGTGGTTCAGAGTATGAATAATGAGGATGTATCTTCATCTTCATGGTATGCTCTCACATATCCATTTTGTCGTCTATATTCAGAACATCCTCTCTCTATGTTTCCATATTTGCTCTCAAACAATAGACAATCTTGAACCCAGTGACAATGGCTCCCACAACAAATGCATGGATCATAATCATCATCACAATCCCAATCCATTATTCTACAAAGCCTGCAAAGAAATTACCCTACACAAACAACTACAATACCCGGGGTAAAGACGAACAAATAAAGCAAAACAATAAAAATAAAAAAAAGAAAGAAAGAAAGAAAGAAAAAGAAAAAGAAAAAGATATAAATATATATTTTTTTAATTTTTTTAATTTTTTTTTGAAACTTAAACAAATAATAAAATGAAAACCAATAAATCCAATAACACTAAGCGCACTAGCTCCCCGGCAACGGCGCCATTTTGATGACCTGTCGTTGGGGTCATGCAGAAACCTAATCAACCTAGGTAGCTAGGGTAAGTCAGGTATCGTATCCACGGAGAGCATGTGGTTAGTGTTACACGATTCGTTTGATTATTTACTTAAGTTACTTAACGAAAACTAAATTAGTGAATTACTTATACTATTGCCTCTTGGCTGTGAAAAGTGAATTTTTGGAATGATTACTAATTAAACTATGAAAACAAATTGCAATTGATTAAAATTAATTAAGAAGATAATTATGAGAAAAGTAATCCACCCCGGGATCAAGGTTTGGTTTTCGGGAATTGTTTTGTTCAACAGTGGGAAATCCTTAATTGGGATTATATACATGTAATGATTAAGTGATAAAGATAACCAAGACTTAACAGGTCTTAGTACACTATACCAATTGAATTAACAACCAAAACCTTGCAATCATATAACTTGCGCAAAATCATATGACATTCAAATCAAGATATACTAAAACAATCGTTTAAACAATCAAGACACAAATTAAACTCAAATAAGAACTTAACAGGTTCCAAAGTTTAATCCCAGCACAAATTAAACATTAGCAAAAACCTAATAACACGAAACCGATTACCCGAGGTACATCACGAGCGGTTTAGCCTTGCATCTTCACGAATTCGGAACAAAATCGGGTTGGAACATGATTTGATGGATTGGAATGAGTTGGAGAAGTGGAAGAATCTTCAAGAATGGCCAAAGTTCGTTCCTTTTTGCTCCTAATGCGAATTAGGGTTTTTAGAATTGATAACCTTCCTTAAATATGGTCAAAATCCGGAGAATTACACCAAAATTAAGTACACGACGTAAGTTACGTCCTTAGGGACGTAATTTACGTCCTCCCTCTAAAATACGTGGTTAGCCTCTGTCTTACGTCCCAAAAACTGCTCTTTTTTATAAAGGACGTAGCTTACTTTCTTTAGGACGTAAGTTACGTCGTATGCTCATTTTGCACCAATTTCTTCATTTTCTTCATCTCTTTTCATCCATATATCATCTAATCTTCGTGCAACCCTTGAATACATCATTTAAGCTCATTAAACCTACAATTCAAACATAACACAAAGTGACTACGCTCGATAGAAAAATAACGTTAAAAGCAACATTTAAGCGCTTAAAACACATACAAAACATGAACGTATCACAAATCAAATAGGAAACCAGAAGAAATAGTCTTTGCCTTCGTAAGATTTGACACTCAGTGAATTCATAGTGCTTTTATCAAATCTTTCGAGATAACTTTCTTTATACTTCAGAATGCATGTTGAGAGAACTTTGGTATGCATCAGCATCTAAGATAACTCTTACATACTTTTGAGGTATTTTGGCTACCGTATGGCTACCATTAGGTTCTTAATATGTTCGCCCCTGTTTCAACACCTAGTTATAATTACTTAACTAAACATAGTAAATTATTAATTAATAACTTAAATATAATAACAGATTATATTCTATAAAACTTTCAACCTATAGTAAATTAAAATCTATTTTCTTTTAACTAAGAATAATACATGTGACTTGCCACTTCTTACAAACAAGGAAAAATTCCCAAAATATTCCTTTTGTCTTGAATTTCCCCCAAATTTTCTTCTCGAAATGTCCTCTCCAAACAAGGAGAAAACGCCTCCTTAGATAAACGTTTGCGCCTTTTATAGCAACCCAATTAAAATTAGACACGTGTGCTTTACAAAGTCAATTTTTTTTTTTCAAAATCGTAACGTGGTGCTAGCCTCCACAACGTGGGCGCACACCTTTACCATAGACATGTGCACGATTTTTAGTGGCCAAATGCCCATGCCAGTCGTTAGAGGTGCGGGTGCCTTGTCTAGAGGAGACATCTTGGGAAAAAATTCATATGGTTGACATTTTTAATTAAATATGAGGGGAAAATGACATTTTGGGAATTTTCCCTACAAACAAATATTTTAGGTGATCAATCATACATAATCTAAGGTTTCATGATGTTCGTCTATTGCTTAGAGACGAGAACCAATAGGATTGGGGAGGCTTTTGGGAAGATTATTTGTTCTAGTGACTTCTCTTGTAAAGATGAGGGTCTTTGGTTCTTGCTATGTATTGGTTGTCACACACTCAAAATCCACGTGCGAGTTTCTACCGCGAGGTGATGTGAGGGTGTTGGAACGACATTATAAATGTTTAAACGTCAAATATTACGTATTATTATTCGTTTATATGCATGTGATTAAGTTGAATAGGTTAACTATGCATTGGAAGTGATTTTGTAGGTAAAACAAGTAAGTTGGAAGCTTACAAGGTGAAACAATGCATTGTAAGGGTCAAGAAATAAGGATTCAAAGTGAAGCAGAATAGCTTCCACCGTAGCCTACTGTAGCCACCGTAGGCTACGCCAGTAGCTTAAAAAAATAAACAGAATGAGGCCCACGCTGGCTGACTTAGGCTATGCTGGGGAGTTTTTTGAAACCCTATAAAAACGTATTTTAATTATCTTTTAACCACCACTTACCCCTTATTCGACCTAGGACGTTTGGAGATGATTTTTGGGAGTTCTTAGGCCACTAAATCACTATTCCAACTCTCTCAAATAACATCCAATCATCCGAAATGCAAATCAACAACGATTCTGAAGATTATTCAAGAACGATGAGCGGCTAATCTTCTCGTGATCGACTTCGGGTATTAGGTTTTGCGTGATTAGGTTTTTGTTTATGTTTAACTTTGTTGGGATTAAACTTTAGAAACCATTAAGTTCTTTCATAAGTTTAACTTGTGTTTTGATTATTTAAACAATGATTTTGGTTAACCTTTATTGAATGTCATTTAATTTTCCGGGAATTACATGATTGCAAGTATTGGTTTCTAATTGAATTGGCATTGTGTATTAAGACCTATTAAGTCTTGATTAGTGATACTACTTAATCATTACACATTCAGAATCCCTATTAAGGATTTTCCATCAAGTTAAATTAAACGATTACTGAAAATCAAACCTAAATCAGAAGTTGATTACTTTTTCTTCTAATTGTTTTCTTAATCAAGTTTGAATCTTTCAAATTTGTTTTCTTAGTTACTTTGGTAATCATTCTAAATATCCAATTTTTACAGCCAAGAGGCAATAGTTTAAGTAATTTAATAATTTGGTTATTTGTTTTAATATAAATCAATTCGCAACACACTGACCACTAATTCCACAAGGATTGACAACCCTATTTACCCTAACTAGTTTAAGGTGAATAGGAACACATAATTAACATCTTATTTGATTGATACTTCGACATCGATCACGAGGCGTGTGAACAAATTAGGATCCAAGTCATTAGTTATTTTGAATGACTCTGTATGAATATCAAAATGAACCTCGGAGTTTAAAAGCTTAAAAAATTGCAGAAGCGTTTTGTAAATATTCCAAACCCAAAGTATTTAAATGTAAATGCACAAACACGCGCCCAAACTATTGTTTAAATATATGTATAAAACCAAACGTAAGCAAATGTAAAAAGACAAACGTTCAAAAGCATGCTTGACTCGTGAGTGCTCCTAGATGCAGTTGTTAATAGCGATCTAAGAAAAGCATACTAAAGTGTCAACACAATGGTTGGTGAGTTCAAGAGTTTATAATTAAGCATAGACAATAGCGTTTGTAAAACATAAGCAAGTGTATTGAAATAGATAGCAAGTCTAATTTCATAAGTAATAACCATAGTGATTTCGTGATCGAAGTGTGTTTGTTTGTTTGCTTTCAGTCACGACATACCAAATCGTTACAATGATAGTTGTTTAAGACAATATTGCAATCGCTTGACCTCCAGCTGTACGGGTGGGACTTGTTAGACCAAGTTGTAATACGCAAGATTTCCCGTTAGTTTCCTTAATTAACAATCCCATAGTGTAAGGGCTTTCAAGGTATTATATCATTATGTTATACTATACACAAATTATAATAGTAAAAGCGTTTGAAAAAGTATGCTTTCTCCCCCAAAAGAGAGTGTATAAAAGTGGGGCATTGAACTCACTTGATACGTAAGCGGAATTGAAATACGAAGCTAGGAATGACCGGAAAGACAACCCGTCAAAGGTTACCTATAACACGTGAGTACATAAGTACATATAACCAAAATAGCTTAACAAACAGTAAATGCTCAATCAAACACATTGACTTAGGTTATTCGGAAAGCAGACCCTTTTGACCCACTTGACCTGTTTGACCCGCTGGTGACATGTTAAGTGAAATCTTGTTTGATCAAGTTTAATAATTCATTATCCATGATTATCATGAAAAACCATTCACGCATATCACATAATAAACCTTAAGATCTAGCAAAATCATCATACTACAAAGCTTATCATACAACACATGCGAACCTCAAAAATCATCAAGCTTAATACAAATAGAAAAAATCCTAGCAATTTAATCACGCACTGAGTTTAATCACGCACTACATGTCATGTGAAGCAACTCACTACTTCACATCCTAAACCCTGCCAATCCTACTAAGTAAAGGCCTTAGATTTGCATGCGTGTATGATGTTCATCATCATATTCCCAAACATGATTCATACCAATCAAACACAATAAACATATGTAACAATCACAACTATAATCCAAGCACAAATCCATAACCTTCTAGCATAAACACAATCACATTGCATAATTTCCTTCATGAATCCTAGATTTTCCAAACATTCTAACATAGCATTCAAATGATTCAACTAATGCATTCTAACATATTAGTCACTATCAACATGCAACCTAGCATGATCCTAACACAGTGTGCCAGCCCAGTTCACAAAATCAAATCAAACATATCAATAAAGTTTCCCTTTTGGGAAAGTAGCATTCAACAACAAATCTTTTATTAATTTCAACCATTGATTCATCAATTTTATGCCTAATCTAGATCATAACAATCATCTAAGCACAATAAACATCAACAAATCACCATATTCCAATTTCTCAAGAATTAAAGTTTCCTCTTATAGTAATGTATGAACGATACATTAAATCTATGAAATTCTTGCATAACCCACGTAAACTAACATCAATACAATCAAACTAACATCATAGCATCATCAAACAACATCAATTTCAAGATATCAATATCAATTGATGTAGGGTTTGTTCCAGAATCAAAACCATGAAAAACTAATTAAAATCTCACCTTGAATCATATAATGATCAGTAATGACACTTGCTAACACGTTGGAATGATTGAACTAAACCAAAATCGATTGAATTACCTTCTCTTAAATCAAAATTGCAAGAATGATGGTATGGGGAGTGCTCGGCCGCGACTAGGAAGATATGGGGGGCTAGGGTTTGATTTTGTGTAATATTAAGTTTACTAATGTTTCAAAATTAACCCTCCTTGATTTACACTTTGTAAAAACTAATTTTTTTACACTTTAAATAATTTTAGTCACATAACACATGAATTATTATTAATCAACAACAATTATATAATCCATTTAATCAACACCACACATAAAATCATATATCACATATAGTCACGCTACAAAGCGAAAACTATTAATAATAAATAAAATTCACAATTCACATAACCATCTATTAATAATCAAAGTTATCAATTAACTTATTATTAGTTAACCAATATTAATAATTATAAAGTCACCAAAGTTCAACGACAATTAGTGTGTGCTCACGACACGTGCATGCAAGACCTGACGAAACTAGCGGAGTTTGGCAACGGAAAATTACCGGATGTCACATTCGTGGCTTATGGTCTATTGATCTTAGAGAACATTTCTCTTGTTTGGAGGGATCAATCATACACAATCTGGATGCAAAAAGAAAATGATGTTTTGATTCCCACATTTGAATCGGTGGATGAGGTAGTTGGTGCTGGAGATGATTTTTAAAAGTTTTTCTTTCGATGAGGATTATGTTGACGACTATCATGCAAAAGAAGACCAAGAGTTTCATAGTGATGAGGAAGATGCTCGTGTTGAAGATTTAATAAATGAGACAAACATCGAAAATCTCAGAATTAATGACCCTGGCGCTTTGGACGGCGATGTTACTTCCAATGTGGCTTAATGTTTTCTTAATGTTCGTCATGCTTTTCATCCTTCAATTCAAGATAATAGGCCTCTTCATGGTGGGCTTAGTCATACGAAAAATAATATGTGAACTGATCATTTGGGAAATAATTTTGGGCCTCATGCTCACATTAATGTGGTTGTTGGGTATGGAGTCTTGTTTTTCCTACCCCATCCCCATTTAAAACGCCTGTTTTCATCAAGGAAAATGCCCGTTTTTGTCCTAGCAACCGACACCCGGCATAACTCTACAGACTGATCGATGATGTGACATTAAAATTGTATTTAGTTTAGAAAACGCCCATTTTCTATTCTCCACACCCCATTTAATTCCCAACCACAACGTCTACCAACCTCCGACCCTAGTTGATCATCTCTCCCATTGATATCAATCACACCCCGTCAACATTTTCAATATTTGTTGTTAATATCTTCGACTACTATTCCTTCTTTCTTCTTCCGTTTATATCTCAAATATTAAACCACAACTACAACCAAATACAACTCTTTCTTTATAAATTATCATAATAATACTACTCACTCTATAATAGTTATAATTTTTTGTCTCATCTCATCCAAATTTTAATAATGGCATCAGCAAGTTGTCACTAGGAAGCAGCTACGGTTCGTGTTACTAACCACCATTAGATTCAGTTTCATATTAATTCGAAGGAAGCCAAAACGTTAGAAAAATTACTAAAAAGAGATTCCGAGCCTTTGCGTATGTTATCTAACGTTAGATTACTAAACAAAGATTACAAGCCTTTGCGTATGTTATCTAAGGATGTCTTAGTATCTGTCAGAAAGTATGAATGTGCTTTTGGCATGTTTATCGACGCATGGAAAAAAATTAAATATTAAGTGTTCTTAGTTCAAAGAGCTCTATTTAAAGTTTTTTAGTACCTACATATTTGAATTACACAGCAATGATTATAGCTATTTTCTGTTATTTAACTTATCATTATTAGGTTATATACATGTGATCTTTTTACTAATTTTTATGATCATGATTTGACTTTCAAAGTTGGAGGAAGGAATCGCCATTTATCTGTGGCTCAATTTGGTGTTTTGATGGGGTTATATACCCAAGAGAAGACTACTCAAGTAGACTTTTGGACTACTCTCATCAAATTTCATAAAAGAGTGATTGAAAGTACAATTTGGATAGAGATTGGTGATGATGGTCATTATCAAGCAAAGAATAAAACAAAAGCATCGCGGATGAACGATCCGTTAGACAGATACACACACCGATTAATTGGTAAATATAGGTGACTTGTTTTTCATGTATTGTTTGATCCATAGGAGGTCGTGCAATCTTGCGCATGCACTGGCTAAATATTTGAATAATTCAACGGGGCAATCGAACGGACATATTTGTGGGGGTACGTATGTTACCCACCTAGCAAAGGCATTGGATGTTCTCAATGATCAAGAAAATCAACACTTGACCCGCCCGGTTCTCCAATCAAGGTATGTTAATCATGACCAATTCCGTCAGATTTGGAATCCGCCACTATAAGATTAGTATAAATTTTTATTTGAAATGTTTCTTGATCATTTCAACTATTTTTTCAATGTAATGTTTTATTTTCTTTCGTCAAATTAGTATAAATTTTAAGATTTCATTGGTTTACTTACTGGCTTTTTGACTTGGTTTTCTTTAATTATAAAAATTATCCCTCGTTTAGAATATTAAAAATTCTACATACTAAGATTTATATATTTACTTAAATTCTTTCCTGACTTCTCTAGGATGAAAAAAATGACCGTTTTTATGATACAAAATGGTTGTTTTCCATAAAGTGTATCATCCCATCAACCTTCAGAGAATAATTCATACAAAGGATTTTTGTCTCATACCCCCTGATTAGGGAGTTTATCGTGTTAGATGAAAAATGACCATTTCACTCAAATAAAACGGTGGTTTTCTATTGTGGGCCCCACGACAATGAGAGTTTATGTAATTTCTTATTGATGTGACTTTAATTACAAAATAGCATTTTCCCTAAAAGAAAACAACTATTTTCTTTTATATATTATATGAATAAAGTAATATGTAATTCTTTTGTTCTTAAATTTGTTTTATACATGTGCAAAGATTAGTACATTTAGATCCCTTAGGTCCTATATAGCTTTCTTGATACTCCCCCAAACCCTCACAATCGATTTTTTCTAAGGAATAACATCAGATTTTGGTTTAGTTACATGAATGGGCTTAATAATCTTGCACCATAATGCATTTGATTCAGTCTTGATTCTCCAAGATTTTGTCCATATTCATGTTGATTCTTTGGTTAAGTCACTAGACCTAAATGTTTCACCCTCCATCAAATCTCTTAAATCGCGAGATCGGCATCTACTAAGAGACCCTTGACTAGATCTAGAACCCTTTCGGTGTCGCCTCATAAGCACTCTTAAATGCATTCCCATTTACGAAGATTAGGTCGTTTTTGGTCCGCAGATCCTCCAATTCCATCAATGACGCGATTTTTGCTTAGGATTCTATTGAGGTGGATTCGATGGTCAATGAAAGGGATGCGGAGGTAGATAATACTATTTAGATCGGTGATTGCTTGGGTTTTAAAATGAAAGGTTTTGAGCAGAAGGTTGGCGATATCATTATTGGGGAAGGTGTTGAATTCAAAGGTAATTAATGAATTACTTGACCATTAATATTAGAGGTGCTGGTGGGGCTAAAAAAGTAGATGGATTAGAGACATCAAAGACTCACAAAATTCATTTCATCGCTATTCAAGAAACCCAAAGAGAGACTTTGTTGTTAGGAAGGGTAGAATTTTTTAGAATAAGTCCAATGGACTAGGATTTTGTTGGGCGACTAGTCAATACGGGGGTTTACTTTTCCTATGGGACTCTTCCATTTTTATGACTAATTTGGTGATAAAAGACAATATTCCTACTGGTAGGGGGTTCATTTAGCGGGGTTACCGAGAACTTATTCATTGTGATTGTTTATAGTCCGCATGAAAATCATTTGAAGTGTGATTTGTGGTCCATATTAAAATGATTTAAAGATGTATATCAGGGCATTTGGATCTTTCAAGGAGACTTTAACACAGTTTGATTTCCTAGTGATCGATTGAACTCGGATTTTAACAATCCATCGGCTCATGATTTTAACAACTCATCACTGATTCGTGTTTATCTAAATATAGTATGGAGGTAGAAAAGTTACATACATGGACAGTAGTGACGCTAACCTAAGTACACTAGACCAGATGCTTATTTTCTCCTCATTTCAATATAGATGGCCTACTGCATCATTGATAGCTCTCCATAGTGATCTCTGTGATCGGTCTTTTGTTTTGTTATTATCTACTGTACCAAACTTTAGCCCATCCCCAATTAGATTCTATAACTCCTAGTTGTCTATGAGGTTCTTAGATCGGTAGTTGAAACACCTTCCTAGTTGTCTATGACCTCCTCCCATGTTGATTTGATACTTGGTAGTTGGTTGAGGAATATAAAGAAAGCAATAAAATCATGGCGTCAGGAGTTATGAGAAAAGTAGAATGCTAGCTTATATGAGTTGAAGAAAAAAGTGGATGCCATTAAGCTAAAAGCTGAATCTAGCCCCTTATAAGATATTGAGAAGGAAAATAGGATAATTTAGAAACATGACATTACATCTTTGGAACATATGAAATTAGAGGATTTAAAAGAAAGCAAGTCTTAAATGGGTTTTGGAGGGGGATGAAAACACTACTTTCTTACATGAAATTATAAAAAGCAACATCTCGAAAGTGAGAATAAATAATGTAAACTCAAATGGTGTTTGGTTGGTTGTTGGACCCAACGGACATCAAGGAGCAGGCTAGACATTACTTCTCTAATAAGTTTGTTGAGCCTATGTCTTTGCGCCCAAAATTCATAAACAATAGATTCAAAAAGTTCTCGCATACTAAAGCAAATTCTTTAATCATGACTTTTTCGATACAAGAGATAAAATGTGCAGTTTCGTAGGGGAGACTAGCCTTCAGGTCCTGATGGTTTCACATTTAAATTTATAAAGGAATTTCAAGATGTGCTATGCATTGATTTCTCGATGGTGTTGTGCCAATTTCATATTTCATGCTAAATTTCAATAGGTGTGAATGCCTCTTTTATTACCTTAAAAGCCAAGGTTGTTGATCAGCATGATTTCCCCATATTATCATCCTATTAACCTTATAGGATGTATTTATAAAGTTATTTCCACCACGCTTGCTAATAGATTGGTGGGATCGACTGTAAGTATCAAGCAAAGTGCTTTGCTTTTGTTGAAGGAAGAAATATCTTAGATGGCCCTCTTATTATTAACGAAACTGTTTCGTGGATCAAATCTAAAAATAGAAGGCCTTTATTTTCAAAGTAGACTTTCAAAAATCTTTTGACACATTGAATTGGGATGTCCTTTTATTGATTATGGAACAAATGAATTTCCTGATAAAATAGAGATCTTGGATCTGGTGCTGCCTATCCTCGGCCAACACTTTTGTGTTAATAAATGGTTCCCCCTCCTTAGAGGTTTTTTTTGGGAAGGGGGTTAGGCAAGGGAACCCTCTCACATCTTTTCTTTTTAGTTTGACTATTGATGGTTTGAATATTATGATGCATTCGGCAATTGAGATGGGTACATATCATGGCTTGAAATTTTCAGTTGATAGCCCTACTTTATCGTAATTGTTCTATGTAGATGATGTCATTTTTACCGGAGAATGGTCGGGAAATAATGGTCTTAATCTTTCAAGGATGCTACATTGTTTTTTTCTCGCTTCTGGATTGGAAGTCAACTTAAAGAAAAACAATTTATATTGCTTCGGTGTAAGTGATCCGGAAGCTATGGGGATGGCTATGAAATTGAAATGCAAACTAGGCTTATTGCCTTTCTCATACTTGGGAATATGTGTCGGGAAAATAATGAACCATACTAATGCATGGTCATCAATTATTTATAAATTTAAAAAGTGTCTCTCTTCTCGGAAAGCATTAACTCTTTCTTTTGAAGGTAGATTGATGTGCTCCAAATTATACAAATAAAACATATCAATTGCATATTTATATTTTTAAAACACTTACTAAAAGTGATGAATTGATATCTAAATCATTTAAATTATGTTTTTAGGCTTGAAGAAGACCGAGATAAACAAAAGTAGCTTAAACAAAAAGAACATTGAAGAAAACAAGCTCCGAAATTCAAGCGTGGGGCCGTGCCTCATGAGGTCATGAGGCACGCCCCCATGCCCAACCTAAAACACACCCTCATGCTAAAATTAGCACACCCCCTGTTTGGCAGTCTGACACGACAAAAGTACTGTCCCTCGAAAAGTAAGCAAGGGGTCGTGCCTGACAATCTCTCCACGTATGAGCCGACCAACTTTTGTAAGAATTGCAATAACGGGTCCGTGCTCAAACACTCCAAAAGCCTATAAAGAGGAGCTTGTTTGCAACATTTGAGTGAGATTTTGGGAAGTGAAGTGCTTGTGTTCTCTCTTGGGACCCAGCCTTTGGAAGTCCTTGGAAGGCTTTGGAGGTCCATTCAACACTTAAAAGAAGATCGGGATCATTTAACGTCATCCATAGTGGATCATCGGTTTGATTATTCTAATTTAACGATGATTTCATTACTATCTTCTATCTTTGTTGGTATGTTCAAGCTCATTATGAGCTAAACTTCATTTATCATCTTAATTAAGTGAAACTTTATGTAACTTGTGAAGAACTAAACATGTGGTTTATATTATGTTAATGTTATGGTAATGTTGGGTAAACTTTTAATAGGTAGCATCTATATTTGAACGAGCAGTTATAACTTCATGATTTGTAATTGTGAATGTCATACAAGGTTGAAAAATGTATGAACTAACTTTTATTTGTGAAACTAGTCTTCATAATAACCTCATGTAAAATGAACTATAAATGGTTATTAGAAATCATGTCATATTAACTTGTAGATCATTTGTGGCTTCCCTTTTATTAGTCTGAGAAATCTACGACAATTTTTATGGTTCTCTAAAATTAATGGTATGTTAAAAAAACTTGATCAACTCTCTTTTAACATTAAGTTATGTTTTCAGAAATCGTATGTTAAAAAGGTGCATAATTATTACCTACATCACCAGGGGCTTGGAGTTTAGCATTATAAGTGACTCGATGTGGCTGTCCTTATCACTACGGAGCCAGTTTATGAGAAATCTATGTTTGCTCGTGTTTATAAACATTAGCATAATTACATTAATCAATATCTTTTACCACACCACCAACTCATTACAGTTACTAAAGTGAAACCTAAATTAGGGTGATAGTTTTGTTTCACTAAAATAATCACCAAAAGTCTCAATCTATATTTATTTATTGTAATCTATTTAAATTATCATTTCCTAAATCAAAACTCAATTTGATAGTTATTTATTAAGGTCGTTAAGTAGACTTAGTGTGTTTTATGGATTAATACTCGGTTATTACCAATACTATATTACCACACGACTTCCTTTTATATGTGTAGTTTAGTATTAGTAAAAATCGTTTAAAATTAAATTTATGCGAAAAACTTTTATTAAAATATAAATACTATTTGCACGCATCATAGATTGACACTAGTAAAATTAGTTCTTTGAAGTCTTCCTCTCTACCATCTTTCTTTATATAAATCTCCTCAAACAGTCCTTAATAAATTAGAATCCATTCTCATGAATTTCCTATGGGGCGGGACTGAGCTTAACCAAAAAACTACTAGGATAAAGTGGCATAATTGCCTTGCTCCTAAGAAGGTTGGCGGGCTTGGCATCGGTAATATTCGTATATCAAATATTGCCCTGTTGGGGAAATGGTATTGGAGATCAAGACTAAATCAAACACCTTATGGTGTAGGATTATCAAGACCATTCATGTAACTAAACTGAGATCTGATGTTATTCAAAAATTAATTGTGGGGGCCCGGGGGAATATCATGAAAGCCATAAAGGAGCTAAGGAATCTAAATGTTTGATTTACGCAATTTAATCAAATGTAAAATTAAAAATGGTGTGTCTTCTCACTTCTGGCTGGATAATTAGTGTGAGATGAGGGATCTCAAAGAGGTCTTTCTAAAGTTGTTTGATTTAGAAAAAGACAAAGAAGTGAAAGTGGCTAAAAAACTCAATTCACTTAATGAAAATGATAACTTTAAGTGCTTTTGGAGGAGGAATCCATCCCATATTAATGAAATTCAGGAGCTAATTTTGATTATTGCTTTTATATATTCTAATACTCTTGTTGATGGTGAGGACATTTGATATTGGGGGTAGGGGTGATGGCTCCTTCTCGGTGGCAAAAACAAAAGAAGTCATTAATAGGTAAATTTTCACCTCTCCTATTATAACTTTTGTTTAACTTAATTGGGTTCCCATTAAAATCAGCTCTTTGGTATGGTGGGCTGCTCAAAGGAAAATTCCATTTCTTGTTGGTTTGGCTAAAAGAAACGTTCTTGTGGGTGACTCGGTTTACAAGGCATGCAATGTGCAGTTGGAGTCCTCAGATCATCTTCTCATTCAGTGTAGCTCGATGACCCCCCTTTGGAGAAAGATTCAAAGTTAGCGTACATGTAATTTCTTGATAGACGACAACGGTCAAGATCTGATTCAATTTCCTTCAAACATGAATGGAGATATGCTAATAAAAAATATTATTCTCACTATCCAACATGATTTCTTATGGCGAGGGGTGGATCTATGCTATGGAGTACGGGGTCAAGTCCATTGATTTTTGAACTCGTTGTGTAACGTATAATACCGGATTTTTTAGTGAACCCATAATTTTTTAGAAGGTGGACCCCTAAGTATTTTTAGATCCACAACATAGCTTAAAAATGTTGTTGGTTTGTTGGTAAAGTGCGCGCGCGAGTGGAGAGTCAAGTAGAGGTCATGAGTTCGATTCTCTATAGCTTTATTTTTTCACTTTTTATTTTTGTAAAATTACTAAAATACCCTTACTCTTATAACACAAAATAAAACCCTAGCCTTCAATATATTTCATACCCCTCCCCCAATCGACCAAAGTACCTACTGCAGCCTTGCTCCTTCCTGCGAGTTGCGCCCAAGCCAACTCAGGCGCTCACGGCTCCCCCTTTCGTTGCCAGTCGCCACTCGTGACCCCTCCGGCCTGCTCGAGTGCGGCCTCCCCCTGCGGTTGCTGCCCTACTCGACTTCAACTTGTGAGAATTTGGTGTTTTTTGTGAACTTAAATTGAATCTTGAATTGTTGAAAGGTTAGTTTTCTAAGTTACGTATTCAAAGTTCAAACCTTTTAGTGTTTTCATTGCTAGACTTGACTTATTTTAATATATTGTTAGTTAATTTTTTGTTGATTTTGGTATATAGAAATCTAAAGTATAGTTAATTTGTTTGTTATTTTAGCCTTTTAGGTATTTAGAAATCTAGAATCTATAATTTGTTTGTTGATTTGGATATTTAGAAATCTAGAATTTGATTAATTTGTTTGTTATAATTTGGGTATATCATTATCCTAGTTATTTAGTTCAATACAATTCATAATATGTGTGATATATTTAACATTTTAGGAACATGGTCCGTTTTGTTGTGAAAAGAAAACCATTGATTGAAGATGTAATGGAATGGTTTCAAAAAATAAAGATACGTAGAGAACAACTATAAAATATAAGTTTTATTTGATTTCTTTTGGTATTATAATTTTGTTAACATTTTCAATGCAATTTAATTACATTCCGGCCCGACCTGACCCGACCCGATTAGACAACCTGGAAAATTTTATAATATTTTTGTTACAAAGCGAATCAACGAAAAATAATGACCCTTTAGAAAAAAATTTCTGGTTCCGTCACTGCTTATGGCACATTAGGAAATGGAGGAATAGAAGGATTTTAAGAGATGAAATCAGTGATTTAGAGTTTATGAAGATATTTTAATGTCATCTTTTAATTGGGTCTGACATAAAGAAAAAACTCGTAATTTAGTATGGGATCAATGGTGTAATTTTAATGTTTTCTTTTTTTCCATGTAACGTTCTCTTGCTAGCTTTCTGCTGGTTTTAACGAAGTCTCTTCCCGTTCAAAAAAAAAACAAACATTTTAAGTCTTATTCTTTAATCCATCCAAACTCAAAAATCATGAAAATATCTTCCAAATTAAGAAGGTACCAGAATCGTAAATTAAAGCAAACATACGGCTTTAAACAAACCAACACACAAATATTCGGAATCCATCATCCTCAGTTCACAATTTCAATCAAACTTCCGTTCTCGTAACCTTCTCGCTCCGATCGGAGAATATTCCGGCAGGAGGAGAGGGACTCTCACCGTCAATCTCACGGTCGACTGCAGTAGATGGTGAACGAACAACCGGTTCCGGCGGCAGAAGACGGTGCCGTAGTCGCCGCCGCTGATGCGTCATCGGTCTCGACTGGTTCGATTTTGACATCACAGAGTGCGTCGGATGATGCTAATAGTGGAAAGGATTTGTCGACGAGCATGTACGATGATGACGATGACGATGACGAGGAAGGTGATGTTTGCCGGATCTGCCGGAATCCAGGAGACGATGATAATCCTCTACGGTATCCTTGTGCTTGTAGCGGTAGTATTAAGTTCGTTCACCAGGCGTGTCTTCTGCAATGGCTGAATCACAGCAACGCTCGACAGTGCGAGGTTTGTTTTTCTCTTGTTTTGTTCGGTTTTTGTTAAATTGTTTTTCTTCTACATGTAATTGATTTTGCTGATTTTGTTGATTTTGTTTTGCTAGTGTTTTGTGATCAAGCTTATTAGGTTATAGGTCTAATTGCAGATGTTCATGATTTATGTTGATAGGAAAAGTCCTTCTGACTATTGCATAGCTATGCGCTTAATGGATTTAAAGCTTGTGATCTTTATAGATTGTAGATTGCCATACCAATTATCAAGTAAATGGAAAGTATCCGTTTATGCTGATGAATTTTTATGAGTTCATCTATAGGGTGACATTGTGTTTTGATTCAACTATTAGAATGTCATAAGAACAATTTTAGTTTGGCAAATGAAGTTATTCTTGGGGTTTTGTTTGTGGAGAATGCGATTTAGGCTTTATGAGGCTAAACGGGTAAGATGGTTTACAAACAGGAATTAATTTGTACTCCAGGCATGCTCCAGGTGATCGCTAGAGTTTAGATGGGTTTATTACATCTTGTATATGATTTTAGGCTTTATGTGACCAACCCTAACAGCATAGTCAACGTCATTAGTGAATTCTGGACAGAGTATGCCGCAGAAAGAGATTGTTATTGTGTGTGTAATTTGGGTAAACTAAGCAATATTTGCTAGAAATGTAATTTGCTATTACGGTATTTACCTAGATAAGTTAATAGATGGAATTTGTTATCTGACTGTGTATAGAATTAAAATCTTGGCTGATTCGTTATTAAATTTATAAATCAACTTATTGCTCTACAAAGCCACCTAAAAATATAGAATAGTGTTTCTTCTTATTAAGGACTGAAGTGATGCTCAAGAGAATATAAAGTTTAAATATAGTGTGACAGAAGTTGCCGTTCTTGAGCAGTGGTACTTGTAGCGGACTAGCGGTTGTTTCTCATGACATGTTCAAAGTAGTTGCTGCATGGACCCTGGAATTATAACATCAGTAATTTTTGGCATCCTGGATTCATGCATTTCATTTCTTGGTGGTTTTGATATTCTTTTAGCTGTAGAAGTATGAAATTTCTGGCTGGGTTAATTTTTAGTATAATAGTATGTAAATGGTAGAAAAAAATATTGATATTCCTATGGCATTTCTTGCCTATAATGTGATTTTCATTTACCCTTTTTGTTCAGTAAAGAATAAAAGAGTATGAAATCAGTGATCTGAGACGATGATGAGACCTTTACAATTGCGTCTAGGATTATTTTTTCTCTTCCTATAGAATTTTTGGTAGGTGCTGTTTTGGTATATTCTTGTTCATTTAAATTTGTATTTCTTATTTGATGAACTTCAAGCTGAAATTCCACGTCATAAATGTGAGCAGTTTTTTGTTCACTATATCCACCCTGTTTTTCCTAGTTGAAAGTTCTAGATATTTAACTATTATTTTATGCTGCATGAATGACCAACTTTAAGCTAAATATAGCCATTTAGTGGGATACGGAGGGTGAATATATTTAGAGTAAAAGCACCCTCTGATAGGCACCAAAATAGGCAACAAATAGAAATTTGAAATCAAATGAAACGGATGATTAATTTCATTCGGCCCGTGTTCAACAATCTTATCCGTTTGAAGTGCAACGGCTATCGATTTTATATTCATAACGGTTGGGGGTGGGGTGCTACGGCTATCACCCTCGTTAAAGGCCAACCAAAAATTGCTGAAAGGCAGTACCTTTAAAATGCTTTTCTTAAATTTGTGTGTGTGTGTTTGGTATATTATATGGAATGGTTTTTAGTGGTTGTGAGTGAAGGAGAGAGAAAATGTTATTGTTGATTGGTATATTTGAAGAATCATTGTTCAATCCCTATAAATATTTTAATATTTTTGAAAATGGTTGTGAGTGGAGGAGAGAGAAAAAAGTAATGATAAGGGTATAAAAGGTATTTGATTGAAAAGGAAAGAGAAAATGTAGTGATTTTTAGTGTAATTATATGGATAAAGATAGGGAATCCATTGTGAATGCTCTTAATGCCTTTCCTATGTTCACTTTCTATTTACTGGTGAAAGCTTTTGCGTTCACAAAACTGTTTTTGCTTAGTGTTTTAAGGATAAGATGCAATTATCAATCTATTGTGATGCTAAAGTAGAAATTAAACTGACTTAGCAGACTGATAATTTGACCCATTAACAAAGAAGTTTTTCTATCTGAAATTTCAAATTTCATAGATTATGGACGTTGTTTTACAAACTATTTATCAAAATCATGTTATCTGTCACAAATACCAGTAACTAAATCAACTAGAATGTTAATATGTTATTGCAAGTCTACCTTACGAAGAATGACTATAAATACCTTCGTCTTCTAATTAAATTCCAAAGTCGCATAGAAGATGCTTGATAAAATACACGATTGTAATGCTCAACCATGTGAAAGTTCACTAATTAATTCTTTGAATTCTAATACTCTGTTATTGTTAGATTGTTAAAAAAAAAAACAAAAAAAAAAAAAAAAAAAAAAAAAAAAAAAAAAAGATACACTTATATTGATACTGAACAGGCTTCAGTTCTACCAGAAACTAATAAATAACTTGTATTGGATCTATATTGGGTTAGAACTCTTTATTTTTATTGGCTTGATACAGAATAACTAAAAATGTAATTGAACGGCTTATTTTGCCGATAAACAGTGTCCCAGTAGATGTCTTAAGCAGCTACAAGCGCATTACCAGACTTATCTCATATCTTTCCAAGTGTTTGATTAAGCCCCTGCCTTTTGCAGTTATACAACTATTATATGGCTCAATCTCGCTTTAAGCTGATTATCTTATTAAGCAGCCAGATGATATTTAGCGAATTATGAAATCCAAAAATGTTTGTTTCTAGCCCAATTTCAATCTGGTATATTTACCATTTTCTCGTGCTCAACACAACCTGACCAGCTCTCAAACACTGTTATATGTTGTCATTCACACAATTTAAGAGACTAGGACTAATCAAGTATACTTTTGTACGTCTTTGATAATTTTGTTTATACCAATCAAGTTTAGATGACCATAGGATAAAATCAAGTATTTTGTATTCATTACTAGCCATGAGCCCATGACTTTGGAATTTTGATTAGAGGATAGAGATTTCATGTTCTTTTATAGGGGCTTGCATTTATATTTCTTCTAACTTCTTAACATTTGTCTCTTGAAGTTGAGTTTGTATCATTATGATTTAGTTTAACACCATTCTTACATTAAAAGAAAGCTGTAGTAACGCTAATGCTAAAAGTCTACCACTACAGTCACCATTAATATTTCTTTTATTAAAAGGAGAAAGTGTAAATGTGAGGAGAGAGGATGTTTATTACATTGCCTGGATGTTTACAAATAGTTTACTTAGTCGTAAATTGATGGTTGTTAGTTACTTAGATCTGCACTTTACATAAACATGTGAACGTCTTAAAGGAATGCATGTGCTTTTTCTTGTGGGCAAAAATACTGTCAGCAGAGCTAAGCAGGACCATCTATTTCACTTGTATATTTATGGAAATTGTTTTTATTGTAAGAAAATTCTCTCTTCGTTTGATGTGAGGTCTTACACAGTCTCATAATAAGTTGACAATTGACAGTTTTCATGCGAAGATAAAATAAAGAAATATGAATGGAACAATTTCAGCAGTTGGACAGCCAAGAAGATCTTGCTTTCATTGTTTTCATAACTAAAAATTTCATCTCTCTAGCGCTCTCAATTGAAATGTGCATATGACTTGTAATCTTTTCCGTGCTTGTATGGAGACCCATATCTGATGCTATGATTAGTAATGTTGGTTTGAATCCTTTTATGTCCCCTTTCACCTTCTCAATCACAGAAGATATATTCAACATGCATTTAATCTGAAGGTAATGTTAATATTTGGTAAATGGAAATTTGTTTAAAATGTGATCAATTGGATTCATGTCATTAGGATGGCAAATACTAGAATAAGTGAGATCAATTGGATTCATGTCATTGGTAATTGAAATTGCTTTAATTGACTCGTATTTCATCCAACCATATTAAGCAGTTATAAGCAGATCATGAACTCCTAATCAGATATATTTTAAACAGCTTATTTTTTTCTGATAAAATCAACTGAATAATTAGTCAACTAAAAATGATAGTTCATCCCATGTACTATTAACGTATTATTTCCATATGCATATGTACATTTGTTTGATAACTAGAATATTCAGCTGAAACACTAAAATATATAACTGTAACTCTATAACTGAAATACATGTTTCATGTTTGGCAGGTTTGCAAGCATCCGTTTTCATTCTCTCCTGTGTATGCTGAGAATGCCCCTGCAAAGCTTCCTTTTCAGGAGTTTGTAGTTGGGATATCATTGAAAGCCTGTCATGCGTTGCAGTTCTTTCTACGGCTCAGTTTTGTACTTTCTGTTTGGCTTGTGATCATACCATTTATTACTTTCTGGATTTGGCGCTTCTCATTCGTTAGGAGTTTTGGTGAAGCTCAGAGGCTGTTTCTGAGTCATATCTCTAGTACAATTATTCTTACTGACTGTCTTCATGGATTCTTACTCTCTGCAAGCATTGTGTTCATATTTCTTGGAGCTACATCATTGAGGGACTACTTTCACCAATTACGAGAAATTGAGGGGCCGGAAGATGATAGAAATGGTGCTCGTGTAGCCAGAAGACCACCTAACAGAAACCTTGTTGGTGAGAATGCTGGTAATATAATCAGAAGAAACGCAGAAGATGTTGCAGCCAGGTTGGAGATGCAAGCTGCTCGTCTTGAAGCCCATGTTGAACAGATGTTTGATGGTGGTGATGGTGCAGAGGATGTTCCATTTGATGAACTTGTTGGCATGCAAGGCCCTCTCTTCCATTTGGTGGAAAATGCATTTACTGTGAGTATCACCACACTATTATTTCTTGTCATATTGGTTCATGTGTGTGTGTGCAATTAATTTACTTTTTTTTTTTTCCTGTAGGTTCTTGCTAGCAACATGATATTTATTAGCGTTATGATACTTGTGCCATTTCATCTTGGACGACTTATGCTCTATCATTCGTCATGGCTGTTATCATCTACTACAAACTCTTTGTTGTCAACTGTTTTACCGCTTACAGAGCAAGCACTTTCTCTAGCCAATATCACTCTGAAAAACACATCTACTGTGGTTGCAAATTTGACATCTGATCACAACCCAGATAACACTGTGATTGGTCATGTTTCAGAGATTTTAAAAGCTAATGCTACTGGACTTATTGAATCATCCAACAATATCATACAAGGAGAAACCAATGGTGCATCATGGGTGTCAGATGCCACAACTCTTGCTGTTGGCTATATGTTTATATTTTCGCTTGTTATTTTCTACTTTGGAACAATTACATTAATTCGATACACTAGAGGAGAGCAATTGATCATGGGAAGGTTGTACGGCATTGCTTCATTTGCAGAGACAATTCCTTCACTTTTCAAGCAATTCTTGACAGCAATGAAACATTTAGTGACTATGATCAAAGTTGCCTTCCTTTTGGTAGTTGAATTAGGGGTTTTCCCTCTGATGTGTGGATGGTGGCTTGATATCTGTACTATAAGGATGTTTGGCAAATCGATTGCTCAAAGAGTTGACTTCTTTTCAATGTCTCCATTGGCAAGCTCATTGATTCATTGGACTGTAGGGATTGTCTACATGTTACAAATATCCATATTTGTCAGCCTTCTTAGAGGGGTATACATTCATATTAGAGTCTTTTTACTACAGGTGGTGAATGGATGGGTTAGACTGGATGGACAATGGATCAAAATGGGTTTAGGCCAAAACCATTTTCTCCATTGTTTATTTTTGTAACTAGTTAATGTATCTAGGATGATTAAAAAACTATATTATGAACATAATAATATTAATTCTTGTAAAATAAATGATTTGAGATGTAAGCATTTAGATAGGTAGATAACTCTTGACGTGTTTAACCCATTCGTGAATTAACTCTGTTCACTTTTAGCTACAATATTCTTCTACCTGTTTGACCTGTTATCAAACAAGTACAACCTGGATTGATCTAGTTTCACAGAATTCAGATTTGGGTGTTAATTGACACCTCTATGATTTAAATATCACATCAAGGTTTACTTCTCATTTGCAGGTTTTGCGTACTGGAGTTTTATACTTTCTGCGGGACCCATCGGATCCTAATTACAATCCTTTTAGGGATCTAATTGATGACCCGGTGCACAAACATGCTCGTAGGGTTCTGCTGTCAGTTGTTGTGTACGGGAGCTTAATAGTAATGCTTGTACATCTGCCGGTTAAACTTGCTATGCAAATGGCCCCCTCTGTTTTCCCTGTTGATATCTCGTAAGATTCTTTACTATAACTATTTTTGGTATTATTTGATGCTTCTTTTGCTTATGGATTCATCATTTGTTATTGCAGAATATCCGACCCATTTACAGAGATCCCTGCCAACATGCTTCTCTTTCAAATATGCATACCTTTTGCTGTTGAGCATTTCAAGTTGCGGGCGACGATCAAGTCACTGTTACATTATTGGTTTACTGCAGTTGGTTGGGCGCTTGGGTTAACTGATTTCTTATTGCCTATACCTGAGGATAATGTTGAACAAGAAAATGGAAACCAAGGTCCAGTGAGGCTGGATAGGCTACATGCTAGGCCAGGGGAGCAAGATCGGGCCGTAGATGGTGATGAACAATCTGATTCAGAGTATGACTGGGCATTGCATTGACCTCATGACAATTTCATTTGAACTTATTACTTTTTTAATTATGCATTTATCTTGTATCACATGGAATATTATTTTCCATTCTTTTAGGAGGTTCGGGTTTGTGCTCTGCATTGTGTTGCTTTTGTTGGCTGCTTGGGTAACACTTCTTATTCTTAATTCTACATTAATTGTGGTGCCTATCTTGCTTGGAAGGGCATTGTTTAATGTGCTTCCCCTTCTCCCAATTACACATGGCATGAGAAACAACGGTAAGAAACTTAGCTATTCTTATGTTTGCTTTCTTGGAACTTGTCTACATGAATGCTGGTTCATTGTATAACACAATCTTTTCTTTGAAGTTCTTTTTTTTTTTTTTTTTTTTTTTTTTGGGTATTCACTAGATGTGGCAAAACCAGTGGGATGGACGGGTTGGGTAACATATCAAAACATCAGGTCAAATGAGTGATTTTGTACGGGTTGAAATTGTTTCGTTGTAAGTGGATAAGGTTTCCACCTCTTATGAATCAACTTTTATCATTTACAAGCTTGACCCTTCATTGACACTATTTTGCAGATCTATATGCCTTCATTATTGGAGGTTATATCATCTCAACTGTGCTGGCTGGTTCAAGATATTCCATTGATCAAATCAGAACAGAGAGGGCAACAGTTTTACTGGGTCAAATTTGGAAATGGTCTTCCATTGTTGTGAAGAGTTCTTTATTGCTATCAATATGGGTAAATATCATTTCATGATGCTTGTTTTCCTAAATGTGTTCTCTTTAATCGCCTCAGTTAGCTTCCATATCTTGTTTGCAGATTTTCGCCATCCCGCTGTTGATTGGACTGCTGTTTGAACTGTTAGTAATCGTACCAATGCGGGTTCCCGTGGATGAAAGCCCGGTTTTTCTACTGTATCAGGACTGGGCTTTTGGACTTATTCTCCTCAAGATCTGGACTCAATTGGTAATGCTGGACCAGCTGGCACCTCTGGTGGATGACAGCTGGCGAGTGAAGTTTGAGAGAGTGAGAGATGATGGTTTCTCCAGGCTGCGAGTATTGTGGGTGCTACGAGAGATCGTCATCCCTATCGTCATGAAGCTGCTAACGGCTCTATGCTTCCCTTACGTGTTAGCCAAAGGGGTGTTTCCAGTATTTGGGTACCCATTAGTAGTTAACTCGGCTGTCTACAGGTTTGCGTGGGTCGGGTGCCTTGGTTTTAGTTTGGTGTGCTTTTGTGGCAAGAGGAGTCATGCCTGGTTCAACGACCTCCACAACTCCATAAGAGATGATCGCTATTTGATAGGCCGAAGACTTCATAACTTTGGGGATAATAACAATGTTGGTTAATAAGCGTCATTTTAATGTGTAAATATTATGTGTAGTGATCGATAGCAGGCCAAGGGTGAATCTGCAATTGAACCTTATAGTTCTCCTTAAAACTAGTGTGTTAACCACATGTATACATGATTGTGAAATGATCCTGAGCATATTAACTTCTATTAAGTTATTTGATCATTTGCTGATTATATTTATGGAACCTGGTCCCATTATTTGAAATTCAAACACAGCGCCTGCCTCTTGCCAGGTTGACCACTTGGTTAATAATAAGTTGTTGGTTAATAATCTTAGTTATGTGTATAATGCCAAGTTGACCACATGGTGGTTTATATTCTTCAGTTTGTGTGTGATAAGAAAGAATTGAAAGTTGAGAGTATATACCGAATAGCTGGTATCTCATGTCATCTTTATATAAACTTGTAGAAGGGGGAATCACTTGTAAGATAAAAGAATAAGGCCCATCGAGTTATAATATAAACAAACACAATTAGTGCCATGTAAATCTTAGGTAAATTTGACTTTTTGGTAAAGCTTTAGTGAATACATTGATTAAAAGCATTCACAGCCAATCACCATTCATACCTGAATTGCTATTCACACAAAGGGATGTAAACGAAACAAACCGAACGAAACCTTGTACATGTTCAGAATTAAACGTTTTCACGAACGGCTCATGAACACATAACTGAATAAAAATTCTTGTTCGTGTTCGTTAATTAAGAAATTGAACTTGTTCACGAACAGTTCACAAACACAAACGAACATATACTGTCTAAAGTTAAGAACTTAACATAATGATCATATACATGATTATAAACAAACATATAATTACTAAACGTTAACGAACATAAACAATTATAAAGTACAATTGTTAGACTAATTAAAAATTACAAAATATATCAAGATTAAGCAGATTAATTAATCAATTAAATGTTACAAAATATATAAATATTTACTGAATGAACATGAATAGACATAAATGAATGGACAAGAACGAATGTAAGCGAACATAGACGAACACTTGACCGAACATACATGAGCACAAACAAATGAACAGGACCCCTGTTTATGTTCGTTCGTTTAACTAAACAAACGGAATTGCTTGTTTATATTCGTTCGTTTATTATAAAAAACTTCCCGCCGAACGGTTTATGAACAGTTCATTGAACGTTCAATTCGTTTACTGCTCTAATCCATACCCTACTATCATAAATCTCTTTGGGGAAATTTCGGAAAATTACTTTAATTCTCACTCCATTGTAACAAACTGGTATACAAACTTTCTTTATAGTCAAAACGAATAGCACAATTTGCAATGACTCTTTAGAACCCTATTTATAACCAAACAAACTTAAAAGAACAAGAAATGTACTAAAACTAAAAAACCAAATTAAGATACTTAAATAAAATCCCAGTAATTATTTAAAGCCCAAACTGTTGGCGGACTCCATGAGATTCAAACTGGACAACTCAATCAAACAAAACAAATTATTCGATTAAACCTATTATTTGACCCCTTCAACTATTGAGTAGTGACAAGATTATAACAGCACACTCCATCTCGTTCTTCAGAACATGAAATACTATTATTTTATTAAATAGAGTAGATATGAGAACAAGATATGAGAAGTTTTAAAAGTCAAACAATTTTTAGGGATAAGTTAGATCTTTAGTCAGATTATATTAGATAAATAAGGATGGAGAGCCGGATGTAAATGCCACGATCCTGAGCGCCTTAAGTTTTTAACGAATGTGACCAACAGCTTCCACATGTGAGGTTCGTGGGCATGGCATAAATCGATTTAACACGGAAAAGCAACACAGGACGAGTAACACTGTAATAGTGAGATGGTTTAGCTTTCCAAAATATTTTTATACTTCTCTTGATCTCTTGAAGGTCACCTTTATCTGCTTTTAACTTAACATTTGGTATTATTGGAGCATCACAACTTTGTGTTTCAATCATCCTTGAATTTCTAGCACATCCAAACAATATTTTCATCGAAAAACTTCAATTTCCAAGAAATGGTTCAATGATCCTGGTATTTTGTTTGAAATCAAGTTTTAAGAAAAGTTTTTGATTATGAATATCGGCTTTAGCACTTTAGATAATTTCTATATTATCTGCCTACTTAACAAAAGAGTGAAGTCTGAGTTAGATGAAGTGAAGAAGACCAAATGATCATACAGACTTCTTTTAAAGCTGAATTCTGTGACCCCATCATTGAATTTCCCAAATAAAAAAACAAACTAGAAATGAATAATTGCTTGAAACCATTTCATTAATTTGCACACTACCCAAGTCCTCTTGAATCTATAATAAAACAAACTTAAATGACCTCAAAATATTACTTAAATCTATAAAACAAGCTCCAGCCCAATCTCCACATGCCAAGATAAACTTACAAAATAGCTGAATACTAGACATATAAAATATATTACTAATTAAATTTAACATAACACCAATTATAATTCTATTTATAAACGTGCTCATCACCATGGAAACATGCAAGAAAAATAATAATGTAGCCCATAAGATAAGGGTTTCAAAGGACATACAGTAAAAAAAAATAAGTCAAACAATCTCCAATATCAAACAATCCAACTTAACCAAACTAGCATAAAATAGGAAGTTTCATAACTAAAGCAACTCGATTAGTTTAAGAAACGATGCCGTCGTTCAAAGAGAGTGCAGCAAGTTGATCAGCAGGCTGCTGCTGCTGCTGGGCAACATTCCTGAGGACCTCCATTGCCTCTGCAACCTTTGCCTTGAGCGCTTCTGGCGACTCCAACAAGTGAAGAACCTCTGTCTGGTCCATCTCCAATAGCATTCCCGTTACCTTTGCTGCTGATTCTGCTTCCAGCTGTTCAACTAGTGGGTACAGATTCTCGCCCAACATCTACAACAATATCACATTTATCAAAATCATACAATAAAATCATGTTTTCACAAAACTGTTTCAAATTCCAAGTATTTAAGACGAGAAGGGTGCGTTACAGTTCTTTGCTCCGTTGGAGAAGCATTTGCAAGTGCAGAAGCTAATGCACCAATGGGAATTGGTTGGGAGATTCCACCAGCATCACGCAACGGCATGCCATTCCCAATATCATATGGAACAGAACCCATTGACACATCACCAACATTGCGACCAGGAGGGTAACGGTACATCCGACCACGTGGCAGCATCTATGGTTTCAAAAAAGTCATATTCATTAATATTTTTGTAACCTTAGAAACCATAGCAAGTAAAGTGTACAACACACCTGCTGTTGCATAAGAGGAACTGGTGGTTGGTTCTGCTGCCCAGGAACACCAGCACGTCTTCCAGCTGGACGCTGTCCCTGCTGGCCTTGTGGAACCATTGGCATGAAAAAGTTTGGCATTGGACCTCCACCTGGCCTCATTCCTGGAACAAGTTGCTGCTGGTACCCAAAACCAGGCTATCCATGTACATCCATATAAATTTAAATTAATAAATAAATAACATAGATATTAAATCGCAGAAGTCCAAAAAAGGATAATAGTTCCATAAATAAACTGTGATAAATGAATTTGGGAGGTTACTTGAGGAGGAATGAAGGCAGGCTGAGCTTGACCATAAAACATTTGTTGACCAAGACCAGGACCACCAGGAGGGAACATTGGCATACGAGGAGCTCCAGGCGGTGCCATTGCAACAGGGCGCATTTGTGAAAACTGTGCCTGCACGCATAATATAAAAAATATCATTTTTGACACGTCCTGATGACACAAAAAACAGTTGTCCTTGACTCCTTGTATAAACTAAACAAAAAAGGAAAAAACTATCAACAAACCTGCAATCGTGCCCTTCTATCTTCCTTGCGTTGCGCAAGTGCAACATAAAGGGGCTTGCCAGCAATCATCTTGCCATTCATCTCCGCAAGCTATGAACAAAAAAAAAAAACATTTTAGTCCACTTACAATGAAAAGAAGAATCAATATGTGACCATGGTAGATGAATATATGTCTGCTTACAGCTCGAGAAGCTTCCTCAGAAGTAGAAAATGCAACAAAACCTGATCCTTTGCTAGTTCCATTAGGATCTCGCATGACCTGTTTAAATAAAATTAAATTAACTCCCAGTTCATGAACTGGCTTCATGACTTTATGTAAACTTCTCATGTGCTTTTTGATGAAACATACCTTGCATGAAGTTATAGTACCAAAAGGTGCAAAGAACTCCTTGAGATTTTCATCAGAGACAGTATCATCTAAATTCTTTATATACAGGTTAAGACCCTGTGATTTGTCCACTGCCTCCTTCATACTTTGCTCAAACTTTTGTTTTAATTCCTGCTCCCTTTCATTCTTTTTCTGGGCTTTTCCAACATACCATTCTTTTTCATCAAACTTCTGTCCATTAAGACCCTCTACAGCTCTAGCAGCATCCTCGCTATTCTCAAAGTTGACAAATCCAAAGCATTTTGAGTTACCATCAGCATCCCTCATTACAACAGCGCTGGTGATTGTTCCATATTCACTAAATGCCTTGCGTAAATCATCATCAGTTGTTGATTCCGAGAGGTTTTTAACAAAGACATTAGTAAACTTTGCCTTGTCCACAGCCATATCTCTTTCTTGCTTGCGTAAGAAAGGACCCACGTATACTTGTTTGTCATTCAAAAGCATTCCATTGAGTTTCTCAATAGCTTGTTGTGCAGATTCCTCACTGTCATACTGCACAAATCCATAGCCCTTTGATTGGCCAGTCGCATCCGTAGCTATCTTGCAAGAGAGAATGTTCCCAAAGGTAGAAAAGGTGTCGTGTAGTGCTTTCTGGTCAATTGCTTTATCCAAATTCTGCATCATTCAATAAACAAATAGTTGATTACGCAACAACACAATATATTAACAGCAAGACAAAATTATCATATTATTGCTAGAAACCTTGATAAAGATATTTCCAGAGCCACTTTTGCGCACACTAGGATCCCGATGAGAATACATTATCCTAATTGACTTTCCATTCAGAGGAGTGAAATTCAGCACCTCTATAGCCCTTGCAGCTGTCATTAACACACAAAAGGAGTAAAAAAACACATCATAAAGTTCAAATCACATGATGATTCATATCAAAAATAACATTAATGCACCTTTGTTATAAGCAATGCCCTTAAAATGCAACCACCAAATTAGTAAAGAACATAAAACTCTTAACTTTCAACTATTTCAAAATTTTAGTAATTAAAAAATGTGACTAAAATGCACGGATTACACGGTCATTCAACCAAATTGGCATACGTCACATGCAAAATCATATCAAAAAGAAGATCTACAGAAAAGAAACTACTTAAAACAACTTGATTAATCAATAGATTTCTCCAACTATACACCCTTATTCTACTTTTCAAACAACCCATACAGATACCAAATCTATTCCCTAGTTTCATACAACAACTTATCTGCATACTCACCTTTCAACAACTATCATTTCCAACATTAGATCAAACAGCATCAGATAAAAGAACAAACACATTTCAACAGAAACAACAAAAAGAACACAACTTCAACCCAAAACTAACCATCTTGAGGGCTCATATAGTTGACATAACCATAACCAAGAGACCTTCGAGTAGACAAATCCCTACAGACCCGAACCGAAACCACCTGACCCAGCTGGTTAAACAGATCATAAAGCTGCGAATCAGTCACATTGATCTCCAAATCACCAACATACAACGACGTCGGCACATACTGCTGACCACCACCACCACCGTTCACCGACTGAGGTTGAACCAACTGCGCCGCCATCTCAAAACCCTAACAAAAATATGATTTTTCAGGGATTTTTCAATTTTTTTTTTTTTTGCTTTTGGAACTTCCCTCTCCTCTTGTTATTGATAGATCCCAATCTCAATCGATATATAGAAGAGAACCCAGATAAATTCAACTCGAAACAAAGCAAAACAGCAGAAACCCTAGAAATTTTTTCGGTTTTTTTGTGGATGTTTGATTTTTGTTTTGTTTTTGGATGGATATGATAGATGGAGAAAGAGGAGAGGGAAGGATAATAGATATGGATAGATTAGTCGGAGCTCCGACCGGAGAACGGCGGATCGCCGGAATAGTACGGTGGTGAAGGGAGGAGAAAAGTATGCAAATGGAGAAAGTGGGGATAAGAGTGATTTCTAGGGCATATATGAGATACGATTGCAAGCAACAGATTGAGGGTCTGGCGTACGTGGGTGAAAGACAAGGGGTTGTTTTGTACAATTGCGAAGGTAAGGGGTTGAATATAAAGTATGAATTTGTTATTTTGTTTACCAAATCTAGAGACCTAGGGTGTTTTGGTGCCGCAAAACCGATATTTGGGTCACACTAGATGAGTTTAGATATGGTTGGTTCTATTGATTAGTCAAAACTAAATCGGATTAGAAACGGATTTTTGAGAGGAACAAATTAGATCGGAGTGGTATTGAACTGGTTGCAATAGATTGGGTTTCAAACTGACAAACCATATTGATTTGACTCAAACTTGTTTTAAAATAAGATTCAAATCAAGGATCTGGTTTGAGTGTTTAGGTGTGCACTCTAGTGGCCTCACTTGAAGACAGAAATATACTTTGGAAAGATTCTTAATTAGGATCGGGTTTGGGTGTTTAGATGCGCACGCTATTGGCCTTACTCGGAAGATAGAAATATACACGGCAAAGATTTTTAATGGGGAAAAAGAAGCATAAGGCACATGGCTTACTAATTTTCATGAGTCTTATATGCATCTAACTTGGGAGGAGTTGTAACATGTGTGGCTAAATAACCTAAATTCTTAAATGCGATTACGTTTGACCACCTCCCAAACTACAACATTGTTGCTGACTGCTAGTCCATACTTGGCAATACTATAGTAGCATGCGGCCGCCTTCGAGTGTGCTACAATTGTTTCTCATTGTTATCTACATGGTAAATTTTTGATTTTGGTAACTTGAATGCATATGTTGATTTGTGCATGCGATTATGATTCATTAATGATATAAACAATTATCTATCGAGAGAATTATTAGACCAGTTAAATTAAATCAACAATGTTAAAATTTTTCATGTTTAGGGTATCAACTTCTAAAATATTCACATCGTCGGATTCTTTGATAACTTAGATGGGTGTTCAGTTGTTGTCCGTAAGTTTGCTGCCTCAACAACCTGTATTCTCTAAATTAAGGTGTGTATGCTGTGTTGTTTTGTTCCCTCATGACGATTATGCCCCCCAATAGGTTTAATGCATTATGTTGGTGATCTTATCACATGTCATTATCATTTGCCTTTCATAATATGTATTGCTTATATTTTTTATGGAACCTTTTATTTTACCAAATTGTTGTTGATAAGTATAGAACATCATAAAAAAAAACAAACTCTATCGTAAGGTACCTAGTCAACATAATTATACTAAAATTTAATATAGTGTTGTTCCATTGTTATAGAACCAATAGATATCGAAGTAATATACTTGCTTGAGAGCATTCACAGTAGGTTTCTTATATCTATATGAATGTGTTTCTTATATTTTAAGCAATGGTGGTGAGTGGAGTAAATAGAAAAGTTACTGTTCAATTTGTATATTTGGGGGATTCACTATTCAACCCTTATAAAATTTTTAATATTGTTGAAAGTGATTATGAGTAGAGCAAAGAGAAAAAGTAATGATAAAAGTATAAAAAAATATTATTTAACTAAAAAGTAGAAAGAAAAATAGTATTTTTTAGTGTAATAATAAAGATAAAGATAAGAAACCTAATGTGAATGCTTTGAGTCATCTATAAGACCAGTCACCATTTGTACCATGAATATTTATAATAAACACTCATACCATTTATGATATTATTTGGTCAATACTATCTCCTTTAATCCATTCTTACCTATTTGATTTTGGCTTTGACTAGACCCTTTAGTTCATAGAGTAATTTCTTCATAAATCTAACTTCTAACCTACTCATTCTCTTCTTTCTTAGTCAGCTTCCTCACTTGCTATCACACCCCACTCACATTAGGGCTAGTGTGGTCGATTAATACAAAACTTAAGCAATAGAAACATAAAATTTTCATTAATTAAGTCAACATATTAGGGTACTGTATAATATTAAAATTATTAAATAAAAATAACAACATGACAATCCTTAGTAACCGTACAATCAAAATTCTTAAATTCATGATGTAAATCTTCACAAGGACTCATTCATCATTTCTTCTTAAACAAGCGTCGTTATCATATTACCTGATGTTATGAGGTCCTTTGGAATCTAGAAGCTAAATATCATATTAGATGTATGCTCAATAAAAAAACAGTCAATTCTACTAGTTACTTCATGAAACCGGCAGAGTTCAATAAACAAAATTCAAACACTATCTTGAAATACACAATGCTAGTAAAACCATGCACATGCAATTTAGACGTTCACCAACTAACATAAATATCTAACATGGTAGAGACTCAACTCAAGTATCATAATAAAATCCACCAAAAGGGATTCCAGTTTTGCCTAAACCATAGGGGACTGAAATTTAAACCTTTACACAAATACGATAAGCACTTTTTTACATAATGTGTGTATACACACGCATCAAATCAAACATGTTATGTTACTTTTACTAAATCACCTTAAATTATCAGCTCTCGAGATAGATTTTTCATAAGTTTAAATAGTTAAAATTTAACCAAAAGCACACATCACATTTTGAAAATGAATAAAAGAAACTCACCTTGAGCTAAGTGTTGAATCACACTCAAGTGCACCTCACACTAGCTCTCACATATTCAACAAACCTACAATAAATAGGTCATCCCAAATATTCCAAATTAGAGTCTTAACCTGCTATTCTAAGACATAACCAAACTGCTTTTAAATTCAAAACTTTTCATTTTGAGAAATTGTGTAACTCGGATGGTCTTGCCTAAGGTTAGTAAGACCATACCAACGTAAACTCTTTGTTAAGATGATGCATGCAATATCAGATTTTATGATCATTTATCAACACGATTGTGTTGACCATATCATGATCAGACACAAGCACGGCACGCCCGTGTTTTTTACTATTACGCTAACCATATGACCTACTTGGTCGTGTCAACTTTAGGACAAAAACTTATTTTCATAATTTTGAGACATTCAATGGAATCAACTTCATTTTAACTTAATATAATGGTTAACAATCACATTTGACTTGATTGTAAGCAATAGTTCGCATTGCATGTTAGGTATTTCAAGAGCAAAACCATTTTTCTTCTATGAAACCCATTATCTTATAAATCTCCAAGTTTTACAATCTTGATTAGAGAATTTATAGTCTTAGCAGGGGTCGTTCCATCTTATCGCACTAACACAAACATAATCACATAGTCTTCATTGTATGATTTCAGGTGTTTTAAGTGTCTCATCACTTAACTTTATGAAGGGTCACATGGTTGGTAACCTTACATGAGCAAATTTTGTATTTGACTTTAATAGTATTTTGAGAATGCATATATTGAATCAATCGTATCATCAAGAGAAGTCAAGCTCGATGATATCTTCTTGTTATTGTTGTCTTTTACATTATTGGCTTATCGTGTTATTTACTATTTTCGTACAAAAAGATCTCTTATTATTTGGCTAGATAGTGATTGAGATTGAGAATTATCTTTGGATGATGCATGGTACCTACCATCACTATACTACGAATATGATAGGTACACTTGCTTATCGCTTGTTGATCTAACATATCGCTTTTATAATTTGAAATTTTAATCGAGTTTAAAAATTATCAAAAAATTATATACACCAGAAATCACACCAATCATCCTTACCATTCATTTAGATAAAGAATATAACATGATGATAACATATATATTCTTTTACCGATGTGATCTCTATTTTAAAGGTGAATTATACAAAATTGGCAAAGCCATTGTCGACTTAATCTATTTCAGGCCTAAAACGAATTCTTAATTTGAGGCCTTTTCGTATTAAAAATAATTGTTTTGCTTACAATCATAACAATGGCTTACCATCATTATTGGATTTAGCATCAACACAAATTGTTACACAAACCGCAAACTAACCTTTAGTATTAAAATTACCATATTCTACAACTTGACAATATTAGTATTGACATAACATTGACTAAACATCTACTAGCTAATGTAGATATATATCTACATGTGTATGTTTGTATAAACTTTAATTTTAACAAATAATATGTTCATGATGTTTATCAAATTCAATGAATCCAACTGAACCTCCATGAATCGAATGAATCACAAATTATTACTCCAACCATCATAATACTCAAACTCGAAAGGGATACAAGTTGAGTTTTTAAGTCAAATACAATGACATTCAAGATTCCAAATCGATTGAACTATAGCCATATACAAGATTCATTTTAGAACTCTAAAGTGTATGTTTTTCTTCAACAATCAAATCTAGAATGGCACCAACTAAAATTAAATATAACCTAATTGAACCTTCAACCCTTAACAGTTATATAAATTCCATGGTGAAAATTTGAAGAACACTATCTCGATGATGATTACCAAAATGATCCGGAGATCAGAATCAATTAGTAGAACAAGTAGCTTTAGAAAACCCGTGCATTACACGGGTTGAATAAATAAAATATTAAATAGAGTAAAATATTTTGTTTCAAAAAAAACATTTTAAAAAATATCATTTATCAAAACTTTCTTATTATAACTCCTAATTTCAATTATTTTATAAAAAAATTACTTATTAAAAAACACCAATTTTAAATATTTTGAATTTTTAAAAAAGTTTGATTTAAAAAAATTAATTTTATAAAAATTTATTTTTTTAGAAATAATATTAATAAAAAAATCTTTTTCTTAATTTATTATAAATTATTTTAATATAAAAAAGAAATCTTTCTACTCTAATAAAAGGGTAATTAAGGGTGACACATGTCACCACCACATTAATATTCATCAAAATTTTACCGTTTCTCTCTCCTATTAATTACTACATTAATTACTTATTATTTAATTATTTTTTAGATTTTAAAAAGTTTTTTAACTAATTAAGCAATAATTTTTTTATTAATGTTATTTAAAAGAAATAAACTTTTATAAAAAGAAATTTTTCTACAACATCAAACTTTTTAAACACGAAATATTTTAAAATTGATGTTTTAAAAAATCAAAATTTTTATAAGTAAAAAATAATTAAAATTGAGAGTTATTGTAAGGAAATTTTTGAAAATGATATTTTTTTTAAACGGTTTGTTTTGAAAAAAATAGTTAATTTATTTTTTGAAAAAAGAAAAAAAAACTTAAAAACAAAAGTTTAAAAAGATAATATCATTGTTTATCACTTATAGTCCTTACTCATATGTAATTTTAGTTGTATCTTATCTTTAAATATCATTTTATAATTAATAATATTTTATTTATTCAACCCGTGTAATACACGAGTTTACTAAAACTAGTTAAATAATATTAGTAATTAATATGATTATTTAATAGCAGAGAGACAATAAAAACTTGATGATGATGAATGTTATGATGCCATGTGTCTTATTTATTTATAAATTTATTAAAGTAGAAAGATTAACTTTATTACATGAACAATTAATGAATGGTGATTGTAAATTTTAAGGGCTATAACACTCTGAAGAACCGAATAAATGAAAACAAACCTCATTGTCACACAAGGTGAGAACCCTAATCATTGTCATGCATACATGTTTTATAAAAACTCTTTGCTTTTTTCTTGAAAGAAAGGATTATCTTCTACCTTCGGTTCTTCCACGTTTCTACGTTTTTCACACTTCAAATTTAAGTTAATTATATTTTAATTAGTCAAAGTTTATCTAATGGTCCATTTCAACGTAAATTGACAAATTTGACCACCGTAATCATATTTCATTATAACACATCATTTTTTATAATACTAGATTACTAGTCACATGAATAATGTTAAGGCTTAATTTTATAAAATCATTGATTCTTAACCAACTTCACCTTTTGTTACTTAAAGTTCTCATGTTTTGTTTTATCATATTTCCTCTTCAAGTTTCAATTTCTCTATATTTCTCAATGCATGTTTTAAATATCTTTGACCAAATTGGTCAACATTTTATATTTTTCACACTATTTTAACAATTTCAAGTCATTTCCTCTAAATTTCATCGCTTTTAATATTTGGATTATCATTCGAAAAGTACTTTTAGACTTTTAGTAGCATTAAAAACTTAGTTTAACCAGCATTTAAGCTCTGAAACGCGATTTCCTTCAAAAACCTCACTTTAGGTCAAACTCATGAATGTGTGTTCATTTTTCTAAAGCACATACCGATAGTTTTATCGAATCAGAATTTTGGTCGTTACATTTTACAAGTATAAAAAAGCTGTTATTTTGTACACTTAATGATACAAATAATTAAAAATGTCTTTAAATGCTTCTAAATAAAGCCAAATTATTTCATTCTTCAAAGAGTTAATTACATGAAGGTATCTATGATTAGTTATGTTTTTATTTTTGTTTCACAGGTTTTAAAATTTACAAGCTCGGTCCAATGGTTAGCCAAAACATTAAACAAATGGTCCCCAACTTCGACGGGCCGTTAAATTCTCTGTTATTTTTTTTAAATGATAAAAATACCCTTAAATTAAAAAATAAAAAAGAAAAATAAAGTTATTAAAGTTATTTGTAAAGAAATAAATTATTTAAATTGTTTTTAGATTAAAAATGGTCTCCAACTTTTTCGCTTCTCACTCTTATTAAATAACCATATTAATGACTAATAACATTATTTAAATTGTTTTTAGATTAAAAAATTTTTAATAAATTAAAAAAAATCTTTTTATTAATGTTATTTCTAAAGAAATAATTTTTTGTAAAATAATAATTTTTCTATAACATTAAAATTTAAAAAAAAAATACTAAATATTGTAGAGTTAATGTTTTTAAAAAGTAATGAAAAATAATTAAAATTTTATGTTATAATAAGAATAATTTTAAAAATGATATTTTTAAAATGATTTGTTTTGAAACATAATGTTTAATTTTTTTTTTGAAAAAAAAAGTTTAAAAAATAGCATACTTTTTCAGCATTTATAGTTTGTATTTATACATAATTTCAATCATATCATATCTTAAAATATTGTTTTATAATTAATAAAATTTTATTATATTTAATATATTATTTATTCAGCTTGTTTATACACGTGTTTACTAAAACTAGTATTGTAATATAACAATATTGCATCTTATTAGCATTTTATATAATTATTATATGATTATATAAATAAATAAACTTGACTAGTAGTATTTTTTAATAAACCTTTTTTCTAACAATCCAAGGGGAAGGTTCGCTAATTTTTTAATATTGCCAAATTTGAAAAGAAAAAAGGTATAGGACAATCATTGAACAAGCATGGTCCGAACAACCTATATTTTTAATTTATAAACTTGTCTTTAATTGCTTGTATGTATTCTTGGTAAGCACTTTCAAATATAATCATACATCTTCCAGCATAAAATAAAAATATATATAAAAGAAAACGCGATGTAACATGAAAATAACAAATTTTGATTTATATTTTTTTCTTTACACCTATTTTAAAATAACTAGTTAAGTTTTATATCCTTAATATTAGTTAACTACCAACCTTAATTAATTATATATTTCTAAATATATATGCATTTTTAAAGGGGTAAAAATAATCTTTTACTATTTTATAATACACGAGTCTTGTACTTCTTTAATAATATGACAGTTTAAAAACTCGTGTACTGGATTGAATGAAAACATTAAATTAGTAGAGTTACTAATTAATATTTAAAAATAATATTTTATGACAATATATGATTAAAATTACATATAATTAATTACTTTAGGTAATGAAACAACAACATTTTTTCAAACTTTTATCTTCAAAAAACTTGTTCTTTAAAAAATATATCTTTAAACACTCTAATTTTTTTAAAGGTATGCTATTTTTTGAACAATGTCATTTTTTTAAAGTTCCTTATATTAATTTTTTTTTTATATTTCATAAAATTTTGTTTGTTAAAAAATTATATATTTTCATATAAAAAAATAACTGTTTTATGATTTTAAAAATATATAAATAACATCATTAGAATTTAATATAGAAAATAAACTAACCAACATAGAATTATAAAAAAAATAAACAATACACAAAAAGTTGAATGATATAATTCAATTTATAAGGCATTAATACTTTACAAAAGGGTCATAATATACAGACACCCTACATTATAAATTGACATCCTCCCTGTACTCTTCAAATAGCACCATACGCTACGTATAAGGTCGAAGAAACTGAAAATAATGAAAATTCAGGGGGCTGCCAGAGGCCTATACGCCTCATATAGTCTTATACGACCCCATATACAATACAAATAGGGCTATACGACGCTCATAACAAATTTTAACACTACATACAATGAAAAATTAAGGGGGCTGACAGAAGGGTTATACGCCTCATATATAGCTATACGACCCACCTATGTGATGCGTATGACGTTATACAGCTCGCGTAAAAATTTAACATGTTAATTTATAATTAGAACTTATCCAATTAACCAAAACTTTAGAAAAAACACTTCACATATATTATTTCCATGAAGACAAATTATTTATGATCTTTACGTAAAAAAAAAAAAAAAAAAAAAAAACAATTTGCTTTCACTTTGACCCCTTTAATCATCATGCACGACCATGTTGACGACCTAATGTGGTGACAGAGCCCCATAACTCACTCCCCGTGAACCCTTCGCCGGCGCCGGAGCCATCGCCGGAGCACTCACGACTTCAACATCCGACGACCCCAACTCATCAGCACGAGAATACCCATGTAAACAAGGTACATAACTCAAAGACTTCTCATTCGAACACGAATGATCACTCATCGAGAAGAATCGAGCACAATCCGCCGGAGATCTTTGCTCCGGCAGATCCAAAATGCAGTTCATCTTCACGTCAAGAACCCCCTTCTTCACCAGCTTCCGACACCCAGGACCAATTTGCGTAAAATAGTTATACGAAAGACTGAAATTCGATAACTCCGGCAACGCACACACCGCCTCCGGCACCACACCGTAGAACTTGTTATACGATAAGTTCAGAATCTCCATCTTCTTCAAGCACTGAAATGCCTGTGGGATCGGACCCGTTAACGAGTTGAACCTGACGTCGAACACCGTAGCCTTCTTCAACAGCCCGATTTCATACGGCAAACAACCCGTTAACCGATTGTTTAACAGCAGGATTTCTAACAAAGTATCGGAAGCTTCACCAATGCTCGGAGGTATCCCTCCGATGAATTTGTTATTGGCTAGAGTTATATACAAAGCTGTCGTTGATCCAATGTTTTCCGGTAGCTTTTGGATGAAATTGTTATTGTTGATGAAGAGTAAATCTAGGGTGAGGAGGAAGACTTCTGGGGGCACTTTTCCGGCGAAGGCGTTGAACCGGAGGTCGAGGAACTGTAGGGTGGTGGTACGGAGGAGATGGTGGGGGAAGTCGCCAGAGAATTTGTTGTTGCTGAGGTCGAGCTCTGTGAGGTATCGGAGTTTGGTGATGTTGGTGGGGATGTCGCCGGAGAAGGCGTTGGAGTTTGCATGGAAGAAGACGAGGTCCGGCAAGGCGGCGAGGAAGCCGGTGAGGGTGAGATCGGGGCCTGAGAAGTTGAAGCCGTTGAACTTGACGCCGGCGAGGGCTCTTTGGTTGTGCTCCGGCGAGGTGTCGCATAAGAAGCCTTTGTAGTCTTGGCAGATGTTTGTGCCTTTCCATGTTTTTGTTATTCCTTTGGGGTCGTGTTTCACTTTCAGTTTAAAAGTTTGAATTGCTGGATACACTAGCGCCAGTCGGGGGCTCTCGAAGGCGGTTGGTGGCGGCGGCAGTGGTGGTGATGGGTAGATTTTTGGTGGTGGTGGGCATGGAGGGGGAGGGGGAGGGGGAGGGGGAGGGGGGCAATATTCTTGATATTCTGGTGGTGTTGACGGAGGAGGAGCGTCACCACCACCGATGATTATATCCAGAGCTTTTCTCTGGATGATTTGTTCGCCGTTAATGGCGAATAAAATAGTGATGTAGATGAAGAGTAGAAGTGTATGGCCGCCATCCATGTCTTGTGGAAGATGGTGGAGTTGAGATGGATAAAGAATGTGTTTAAAAAGATGAAAGGGAGTCACGGGCATCATATAGATGTGAACTTATTGGTAGTATGTTTTCTTAAATAATAATATTATAGTTTTAGAGAATCAATTTGCAATTATTGTTATTCATCTTTGTTTGTTTGTTTGCTAACTTTAAGCTACAAATTAGTGGTTAAACTTTCTTTTTCTATAGTATAATCAAAATAAATGAAGCCATCGGGCATTATACATTTATTGATTTAACTCAACTTGAAATCGAATTAGATTTGCTGAAACATTCTCAGAAACTCTTAGATGATAGGCATGCTGGTTTTGTGCATTATCCCTTACTAAAATGAAGTGTGTTCTGTCAAACTTTATAGATGGTATGAAGGAATCTCTAAGGGGGTGTTTGTTTTTCTCAAAAAGGTCTGCGTGACCTCTTATGTCTGCGTCGCGCAGACCACGCGCAGACATAAAGCTCTGCAGTGCGTTTGTTTTTTCGAATACGTTTCATTAAAAAACGTCTGCGAGAGGTCTTTTTGGTGCAGACATGGTTTTCTCACTTCAACAATCTTCAAACCTCTTCTAGTACCACCACCGCCCAGTACCACTCGGCACCACCGTCACCGGCGACAGCGACGACGACCCTCCTCCGCCTCTCCGTCACCGGCGGCGACGACCCTCCTCCGCCTCTCTGTCACCGACCTCCGCAGTTCTCCGTGAGGCTTCATTGTCAACTCTCGCCTCTCCGTCACCGACCTCCGCAGTTCTCTGTCACCGTAGAAGTGATGCGTGGCATGAATAATGGCAAGCTATGGTTGGGGGTAAAATTTTAGCCACTACCCCCCCCCCCCCCTCTCTTTCTTTCTGTCGGTGTCTTATCTATTGTCACAGGTTTATGAATCGTTACACCATCAAGAACAATCAAACATAAATAGGATATTGAGCAATATATTGTCGTAGGAGTTTGGTCCTCATCAATCCAACCAATCGAAAACCATAAAAGCGAAGACTGATACCACTTTCGATAATAAAAAATGGCAACGATGTTGCTCGCTTATAAATTGTTCGATCCGTCACGGTAGCGCAACGATAACATTACTCGCTATATCCTCCGGTTAAAAAAACACTAGATTTTGAATACAACTAAAATCTCTCGCGTGTTCAGTTTCTTTATAAAATTTACCAACCGAATATTATTTAAGAAAACTAAATTACTAGAAAGTCAAACGGATTCAAAGCATGTACTACATATAATATAGAGTAAACAACATGGAATGTCCTTTATAAATATATGAAATTGCATGTTATGTTCTTAGACTTCAATAAATATATTGCATGTCCTTTTAAAAAAATATATGCACGTTTATTGTCCTTTGCACTAACTGGTGTTAAGTTTTTTGGTTAAATCTCGTCATGTGAACATTACATTAGGGTATTCTGGTAATTTTACTTTCTCAGAACTAATTTTGTAATTTATAAAAATAAAAACACCATCTTTTTCGTCTCGCTTTAAGTTTCTCTCCTCCACATCATAACCCTAAAGTCAGACCCCTATATTTTCCGACCACCTCTCTCCATTGACATCCCGCTACAGAACGAGAGACACAAACTATTAGACCATTTAGACGATGGCAATGGTTATCCCAGCTTTGTTTCTTACAAGATCTGAGGTATGGGTTTTGGTTAGTGGCTGGTTTTCGAGATCACAATGTGTAGGCTCTGTGTATAATTGTAGTTCTGAATACTCTACCAATTGGTAGAGGATTTAATATATAAGAGATAAATTTATAATATGGGGTTACAACAATAAAGTAATTACACACTAGTACATATAAAATCAAAACTATACATTTTATTCTTTAATAGGCTCGATTTTAAGGCAAGAATATGATGATTTCAAAACAAAGGCGGTTATGGACTTGTAGGGTTCTCTTAGGTTTTCCCTACCATGGATGGGTGTTGTGTGAGAAGGATCACCATAGAATAACGAGGGGAATTGGAAAGTAAGTTCTGGTGGTCAACATTCAATGGCGAGAAGAGCTAGTTTTTGATGGTGTAGTGGCGGACGATGATGGTGGTGGTGTAGCGGGAGTTGAAGGTTTTTTGATATATTTTTTAATTTATATGAAAAATCATTCATTAAAGATAATTACATAAATGGTCCTTCTATTGTTTTTTTGTACATGTTTGTATTTTATTAGTAAAGGTAATTTTGTAATTTAACACCCAACTAACTAAAAACTAATACTAGTTAGTGGAAAGGACAAAGAGCATGTAGAATTTGCAAAAAAAAGAACGTTTTGTGCACTTATTAAAGTGTAAAGACAAAACATGTAAATTTATTTATTTACAAAGGACAATCTGTGTAATTTACTCTAAGGGGAGAAAATAAAAATTTTAAAATAACAATACCAAAACTCAAAGTCATCAAGTTGTAACATTATCTTGTGTAAAACCAACTATACCTTTATGTTTAATGCAATTGTACTCAAAGTCGTAACATAATCCTATGCAAAAACAATTGTACTTTTCAAGCTTAAATTACATGTAAGTTACCATTAAATCCCATGATGTTTAAATATAGAGTAATTAAATGAAGTTATTTGGCATTGTACATTTATTAATTCATATGATCTTAAAATCGACTTAGATTTGTCAGGGTGAATGGAATAGGAGTGCCTTCATCTCGAGGTCGCGATGAAGCTTGCAATAGCACCGCCCCACCCTCACCGGGTTTCTATAAAGATGGTTTCCATCAGCTTGCGTAACCCATGCATTAACCCTCAAACTTTGATTTTTGGAGGTATGACAACTCTATAGCCTTTTATAACCAAAAACATTAAAAATACTTAATTTAATAAATACACACATACACCTCATTTATTTCACTCCATCTAATATTCATAATTAAAAACTCATTTAAGAAAATGATGCTCAACTTTTCAAACAAAAATTAAATCATGGGTTCATCGGCATCAAGTTCTAATTGCTCATCTCAAACCAATCAACGTAACTTATCTTTTCTCGTTTGAATCGTCAAAGCTATGGTAGCTTTAGAAGTTCACAACACTGCAACTGTAACACCTCATGATTAGTTTTGAGAGAAAGGAAGCTCTTAAACTTTCGAAGAACATAACTTGGGCTAGAAAATGAGTTACGGACAATCATCAGGTGAGTAGCAGTCTGCAATTGACCAAATTGGGTGGAGGACCGTCATTGAAACCTAAGGGTCCGCCACCGACCTAAAATAACCTATAAATCGAAGCCTTTACTTCTCATTGGAACATTTTTCTAGAACTCGATATGTGTTTTAAATGCTCCGTTGAGTGTTGAAACCGACCCGAGTTAGTTATTCTATTGAATAGTCTGGCAAGCTTAAGACTAATAGATAGTCAGGTAAGGGTTCTCCCTTAGAGTAGGATTGGGGTCTTGTGAGAAACCTGATGGTACGTGTTAAGTATCCAAAGGGTACCCGAGGGATACCGGTAATGAATCGAGAGATGCGCGTGTGAGATGCCCACATGGTATAGGTGAATTACCCTTGTGAATAATGGTTAGTCATCGAACATGGAGAAAATCCTATGGGAATAGGTCTAAAACCCAAGACTAAAATAGGATATACTAGACTAATATAGAGTGTGGTAATGATAATAGGATACATGATCCAAAGAAAAAGAACGCTAGAGCAGGCGATGAGTAAACATACCTTTCATGTGAGTGTTATATACCCCGTGCAAGTATAAATGTAATGTGTGCATGTGATATAAAAAGTGAAAATATAAGAATAATATGGGTATCTAAGTTATATGAAATGTGTGCAATGTGTCCATGAGACATTAAACGAGAAATTATGGAAAATATGAATACACATGATTATGTAAATGGTGTTACAAGGAACTGAATGATTATATGTGCAAAAAGTACTGAACTAGATGTGAGTTTCCTGGTTTAATACAGTTGTATGTATGTGAAGTGTTGAACTCAAATGTGAGTTCTCCGGTTCAACACAATGTTGCAAACATTTGTTTTTTGTTTCTTTAACAATCACATCTGTCTCTTAAATGCTTGGTTTGCTTCATGTGGTAAAATATAAAATTTATACCTGACTTGCATTAAACCCTAAATCGGACATCTATATGAACAAAGGTTAAGATCATGAAGAGATGTTCATGTAAAAGTTTATGTTAAACATACTAGAGACACTATAAGAAGAATGAGCATACGGACTGGTCACTTCCGTCAATACTTATCAAAGGAATCCACTAAAATCCTAAAAAAACATTTTAACAATAAAGCATTATACCATCCATTCATGATTAACAAAATGGGTTATATTTCGGTAATATTAAAGATAGAAGATTTCTGCCTAAGCTTTTCAGTTGTCTGTAGTAAGACCAAGTTACGACATAATTTCCATAGATAATTCCTCACTACTTTTACAAGACTTTCAGAAAAGATTCTTGCCTAGTTGTCTATCGTAATTACCTTCACCAATAGATTTGAGATAGAATCTCACTCAAGTGATACTCATCTTTTTCAAAATGAGAAAAGATATAGACAAAAACTAAACTCATCAATATTTTTAAGTCAAAAAGTTGTAATGAAAATTAATCACCAACAAAAACTAACTGGGTCCATACAGCAACATGGTCCCTCAAGCAAAACGTTTAGCTCGTATAAAAGGAAATAACAAAACCCAATAAAGTGAAGTAAGCTGCACCGGTCACTGCTTTTCCAATTGTCATGACTCATGATCATGTTGGTTCTATGTTTCAAACACACATACTAATCAAATTTCTTCCACATTTCTACTAAATCTCTCATATATCTTTACTAGGTTACAATCTCGTGTAATATATGGTTTAAATAAATTTATTTTTACATGGTTAATAATATAAAAAGTTATATATTAAGTATTGTGTATTATACGGATTGAATAAACCAATGTATTACACATTTGAAAATTTAAAGTTAAAATATTTGAAATTTTAATTATAGATACTTATTAATTAATAAATAGCTATTATAGCATTTATAATTAAGAGAAGAGAGAAACGCGAAAACCAATTAATAGATGGCCTAGAATTATGACAAGTGTCCGGATTTATTTTTATTTATTAATATAGAGATGAGTGTGTTTTTATAAAAAATAATTGGCCACCTTACTATTTGACTTCTAATTGATTTTAAGAGTAACAATAAAGTTGTTGCTATATAACTAGAAGGTCATATATTCAAGTCGTGATAATAGTCTTTTGCAGAAACGCATAGTAAGAATGCATACATCAGACGCAGATATGATCTGATACCTTCTAAACCTCACGCATGCAAGAACCTTGAGAATCAGGTTTACCCTTTAGTAGATTTTGTTGGGAGACAATACTCTCATCACTATTTAAAATGTTTATGCAAAAGATTATATAGACAACAGTTTTAGCAATAAAAAATTATGTCAGTACGACGGTTTGTTTTCATAGCTAACGCACCGCATTTTCCTCGATCGAATGTTACAATGTCAAAGTCTCCTTAATTTCCCAAACATATTCCACATGTTAGATATTTAATTCAGTCGTCTCCAATAAGCGTAATCTATTTATCACTGAATGTGACACTTATTCCATACTAGTAAACAAAATTGCCTCTATAAATCTACATTTCATTCCATCATGAAGCTATTATCATCCTGTAAATGGTGACTCACTGCATCCATGGTAATCTTCTTCAAATCACAGGTACGTATAACATTCTTCGTTTACTTGTGTTCAATTGACTTGTACTTTCGTAGGAGAATGTTAGTCATTTCACATACATGATTCATGATTCATGATTTGGATGAAACTGAAATGATTTTGTGTTTGTTTGCATATTCAGTTGCTAGCTGTAGTGATTTGAAGGATACGGAGTGGATGTCGAGGCAAGATCCTTACGTGTGTGTTGAATACGGTAGTGATAGATATCATACGCTTACATGTACAGGTTGTCTCTCTAGTTCTTCTCTTATGTTGATTGATGTTTGAAGATTTGGGTTGTAATTTGTGTTGTTCGATTGGTGTAGATGGAGGTAAGAACCCTAGTTTTGAAGAGAAGTTCGTGTATACATTAATTGAAGGGCTAAGAGAGTTGAATGTTAATGTTTGGAATAGCAATATTGTTCATCATGATGCCTTCATTGGCAGCGGAAAGTAATTCATCTTTTCCGTTAACTCAGTATTGTTTACAGTCGCCTTGAATAGTTTATGTTTTGCTATTGTTATTTGATTTTTTCTTAATTGACTGATATATTTCATGAGGTCACAGGGTCTAATTGGCAAAGGCTCTTTCACAGGGATTTGATGATAGCACATGGCCATTACAGAGCAAAACTGGCAGGTTTGTGTATCATGGCATGGCTCTTACTCTCAACAATGCAAGTGATGGTATTCCTGAATCAAGTTTAGAGACAAAGTGACATATGTTCATTAAATACAAAAGTAGTGGGAACTATAATAGCTAGACATTGTATCTTCTTTTGTGGTAAAATGTTGTTGAACTACTTGTAGCCTCCTTCAAAGTGCACTGAGAACAATCAGGCTCTCATGTACACTAAGAAAGTTCCATTTGAATGGCTAATCATTTTGTCTTTGTCCATAGATGAGTGACCACTTGATCTTACCTTGAATAACCAGCAAGAAAGCAATAAAAGCTCTAGCTAGCCAACTTCTTGACAATATGTTGATTAGCATACGTGAAGTGTGATCTTAGTTGGTTATAACATTCAACATTCTATGATCATGGTAGACTTGTTAAACAACAAGAGGGGTTACTTTGTCATAGATTTAATTTTTGCAACAGTGATGAAGACTTTTAGTGTGTAGTCTGCATCCCAACACTACAAAAACATGTTGGGTATTCAGAACATCCAACCTTTTGATCACCTCTTCATTATCATGTTGATTTAAAGCTTGCTTACATGTAGATTTAAGTTTTAACCAATTAGTGCATAAGCTAGTGTGTTAAATATTAACTAATAAGCTTTTATCGATGTATCCTGTACGCACCTCCCCCAACAAGTTACTATGAAACAATCTCACAAGAACCAGCAAACATGTAAGATTTGAGCTTTTTTTACGAGTAGTATATAAATTTGCCAAATTTGAAATCAGACTAGACCATCTAAGCAGATGAATAACATACCATGGCCTCTCTGATTTTAACATTTCTTCATACACTCAATTATTGCCTTCTTTGTTTCCTTCCTCATCTGCCATCGTGGGAGCTTTGGAATATAGCTTGTCATATTATGTTAATCATGTCAAATAGTACTGGAGACACTCATTGGGAAGATGATAATTGTAGGGAAAATGAAATAGATGAGACGGGATTGGGATTCATCCTTCTAATGCAAAACTATTGTTTATGTAGGCATGCTGGGGAGATTCGATTGATTATACAGTATACCAATGCCAAAGTAATCTCTATTAATACATCACCCTCTCTTATGATCTCTTGTATAACGTGTGACCAGATGAGCTTATGGGCCGGTGGGATAGGTTGGGACGTCGGGTCACTATTGAAACCAAGATGGATTTGACCCAAAACGCTTTTTGTTCAAAATCTTCAAATTCTTTTAAATAACTAGTGTGTCAAACATGATTATATGATTCCATACTATTTTAACTATAGTCTAGTTTTTTAAATAAAATGCCTTACTCTTGAACCACTCAACAAATTTATTTAAATTGCAGAAATGAGCAAGCACTCAAGCTCTACCATATATTGCACCCTAAGCGCAACCTTATTCGACGCCACCACCATATCCATCAGTGTCATATCCACCACCAGCTACTGTAGCTCCATACCCACCGGTTGGAGTCTACACTGCACCATCTCCCTACCCCTTATACCCACCTAATTTAGGTGCTTATCCACCGTCCCCATACCCACATCAGGGGGTTTATTATGCTCAGCCATATCTACCAAGTTCAGCTTATCCTCCATAGCCATATGGATCCCAGTATCCTCCTTGTAAGTTTTTATTTTACTTGACTTGTTGTTCTTTTAAGGTTGCAGTTTTGTTTTGTATGTGTGTAAACGAGCTAATTTGGCTTAATAGTCAAATGGGTAAATTCTTAATATGCATAGAAACCACCCAAATCATTTATTCCAGATATTGGATCATCCTTCTATTAATATAGTTTTGTTAACTTAATATAAATCAAGAAAACAGAAAGGAAAGAGTGTGTGTGTGTTGGCTTGACCCAATCAAACCCATTTTTACCCATTTAAAAAGTACTAGTGTTGACCTGATACCCAACCCACACATTGTGCATTTTGCCATATTGATCTGAATCTTCTATGTGATTGGGTCCTCCTTACCTGGGAACATATCCTCCTCCATGGCAGAACTCCTTCCCCTGTTTAAGTATTGGTCGACAACGTCCATAAATGTATATTTCGTAAAAGTTGATGTGTTCGTTTTTAAAATGTCTGCAAGAATGATGCATATCCTTTCAGTGGTTGTTTAGCTGTTAGAAATATGTCTTATGTTGCTAAAAGAATCGAATGAGTCGGGTCTTAGCTGTTAGAAGCATTTTGCCAATTAAATTTATGTTCAGATGAACCATTTTGGATTTTTGGCATGAAACTAGAAACAAGAGAGGTTGACTCGGCTCTCGCCCATAAAAGAGTTAGGAGACAAGTGTTTTCTAAAAGCATAAGCATCAACTCGACTCGTTTGAATATTGTTCAAAGCCTTGTCTTGCTCCTCTAGGCTGGATCATATGGGTATAAAAAAGCGTTAATGGATTTAAATACTCCCAACTATTGGGAATTGGCCGTTGCCACCCCCAAGTATCATTTTGGCGAATATAACTCCTAAGTAAACATTTCGGTGTCTGTATCACCCGTCGTTTGTCAAAATCCTAACAAATGAGCTGATTTATTTTGGTCATTGTGTCAAATAAATCAGCTCATTGTGTCATATACGTTTATTGTGTCATATATTTTATATCATTTGTTAGGGTTTTGTAAACGGCAGGTGATAAAGACACCAAAGTGTTTACTTGGGAGTTATATTCGCTAAAATGATACTTGAGGGTGGCAGCGGTCAATTCCCAATAGTTGGGAGTATTTAAATCCATTAACCCTTTTTATACCCATATGATCCAGCCTAGAGGAGCAAGACAAGGCTTTGAACAATATTCAAACGAGTCGAGTTGATGCTTATGCTTTTAGCAAACACTTGTCTCCTAACTCTTTTATGGGCGAGAGCCGAGTCAGCCTCTCTTGTTTCTAGTTTCATGCCAAAAATCCAAAATGGTTCATCTAAACATAAATTTAATTGATATATGTTATATTAATATACTATTATAGAATAAATTATAGGTATAAGACTAAGATAGTACAGCTATAATCATGTCATCTGCATTCATCGTAAACTAATTTCTTGTAAGGGTATTTTATTTAGTTTGCATACGCTTAACATAATTTTCAACAAAATTTAGTATTAAATCATCAACATGTACAAATTGACAACTATATATATCCTAAACTTGTTATTTTTTAAAGTTAGAACTTAAATATGTTGTTTTTGAAGTTGGTAGGCTCATTAAAGTAGCAAATTAGTTATTTTACATTAACTTAAATAGACTTTTCAACAAGCCAAATGTGTTGCTTAGTATATTTTTGCTATTTTAGAGTGTAACTCTAAACTTAGTTACATTATGCCTTTATGTTAATGTAGTTAAAAAAATATACACTTTTTTTACTCTATGTTTAACTGATATTTTTAATGATATAATATTAACACGCATAATGTTGATATGATATAAAATGGAGAATCAGATATACAACATTTACTAATGATTTTTAGTTTAAATGGTTAAGGTGATGTATTCAAAATTTTATTAAAATAAGAGGAGCTCATGGGTTAGTAAATTTTCTCAACTAAGGTGGATTTTCTCTTGTGTGTGGTCTTAACTTCGAGACTGATGAGTACTCACTAATGTACAAGCTTCCCTCCGGCCACGCACTAGCCTATTGCTATACTTGAGTAATGGAGATGATCGAATAAGCAAATGGCTCATTAGTGATTTAATTAGAAATTCAAACAAAATAAATACACAACATTTAAAAAGATGAAATTGTTGCCTGAGAATCCAAATGGGTAATGTTTCTCTATCCCCTATTTCGGCCCTAATCACAACTACCCAATACTAAATGCATCGTTCCATCTGTTTAATCAATCTCCGATCAGCATAACAAAAATGAGATGAAAGTGTTATGAGATGGCATGTAAGGTGTACATTTTCGTTATCTCAACTATTGGAAGTGAAGAGAAATTTAACTTCCGTCTATCGAAGTAGCGGTGCAAAATAATAAATGGACTTCTGCTATCTCACGTAACAAAAATGCTAAACATATAGGCGCACGTGAACTCATAGTCTCATAGTCTTCTTTTCATAGTCTTGTGGTCTCTTTTTTGACCGGCTGTAAAAAAATAAAAGAAAATTAGAAGGATGTCTATCATCTAATTTATACAAGAACATAAAATTGTGTCCTAAGTTCTTTATTAAAACCTATAAACCCATCCGATTCTTATCTTCTTTCAATTCATTTGTCGTAAAATTATATTAGGGGTTGAAATTTATTATGTCAAGAAAGTAACGGTGGAAAATACATATGGGTTAGAATTTTCAATATATAACATTATATTAAAAAATAAAAAAAAACATGTCAATTATAAAAAAAATAAAAAAAGTACCTAAAATTTACGTCAACGTTTCATATCAGCATCAAAAGATAGAAAAAAATATTTTCTAATTAAAACAAAAAGTATAACACGCTAAAAAACATATTAAGACTTTTAATTTATATAAAATACAAAAACTGAGTGCTCTAATTGAAACACTTTTAAAACTTGAGTTACATAATTGGAACACTTTTAAAAATTGGTTACTATTTTACAAAGTTACCCCTTAACTTTTTGGTGGTAGAGTTTAATAATTATTATTGTATTTAATTTTGGATAATTTAATAGTTAAAATATTTTGATAAATATTATTAAGAACTAGAAATTAAGCCCACACGATGCAACATGTTTGCGAACTTTGGTACGCGTATTGTGACAGTGTCATTAACTTGGTTAAGTACGTAAAAGAAACGTATAAAATTGCGGAGACTCAGTTATAGAGATCAAAACATAGTTAAAATCAAATATATAGTGATATCGATGTTGTTCAGATGGTATCATGTTCATTTTTCACGATACCAACACGTTATCATTAATCTATATAACCTACGATATCTAAAAATATACTTAATGTTAAATGCAACTTTTTCTTTTAATAAAACTTATACAGGGAAGTCAACAAAAAACTTAAACACAACTACAAATTTGTTTTTTTAATTAACAAATGAAAATTATTTAAGATAAGTCAAAGTAGTAAAAAAAATTCTATGGCTTAAAAAATGTATATTGTCTATGATATATGTGCTAAATTTGAAATTTTGAAAATTTTAAATGTTTAGCACATATATCATATATAATATGATAGGCGGAAAGTTCTCGGATATGATAAATTATAAAAAAATTAACGTTTAACAAATTATATACATGTGAAATATCATAAATTACTAATGTTTATAACAAAATATGTGAAAATCATTGTATACCAAAAGGAGACATATTCAAATACTAAAGCATTTTGATAATGATATTTGTTTTCTATATATGTATGCAAGGCTTCATAGAGGTGTGATCTAGGATTGCACACATATTAATCATTTAACACTTTTATCATATATTGATTAATAGTTTTACCCAGTTTGTGTGAAATGCAAAAACACAAACAAGATTTAACGTCAGGGATCAAATGTAAAGTGAGCGCACAAAAGTTTGCACTAACTTGCAATATTTATGTTTTACTGACTAAATATGCAACCTCATCAAATCATGAGGACCATATAATTTTATCTTTATTATATATAAATTAAATTTTTATATGAGTTGGCTAAAAATAAATGAAACCCACTTTTTTAATCCAAAAGGTAAATTACTATTTGCATCCTTGTCGTTTGCCAATTTTTAACTACTTGAATACCTGAAGTTTTAATTTCGCAATTTGCCCCTTGACGTTTCTTTTTTGTCTATGTTTGAGTCTAGATGACTAAGAACGTTTGTATTCCTGTTAAAACTATTGTTGGAAGACTAAGCGCATTCACATCAGTTTTCATATCTTTATTCTTAAAACTAAGTTAGTACCCCGTGTATTACACATATTGAATAAATAAAATATTAAATAATTAGTAATAAAAATTTTTGAATTATAAAACCATATTTGAAGATAAAATATAATTATATTACATATGAATAGCTACTTTAAGTAGATAAATAATAAAATATTTTTCTTGAACTTTTATTTTATAAAAAAAATGTGGGTTTTAAATATTTTGTTTTAAGAAAAATGAATTAATTTTAAAATAAGTTTGTTGTATTCTGTATTTTATAAAACTTTTATTTTTTAAAAAATGTGTTTTTAATAAAAAAATATAGGTTTTAATTTATTAAATTATATAAATTTTAATTTGAAAACGGTATGAGTAATATTATTAGTATTTAATATTACTAATAATAATAATAAAGAGAAATGAGAAAGTTAGTATGATAAAACTTACAATTATGTTAAGTCTTATTTTAGATTTTCTTTGTTATAGATAGATAAATATATAAATAAATAGATAGGCTACAAACTCATTTATTGATTGGATTATAGTTAGTAATAAACACAAAAAGTTACAGTACGATATTTTAATATAATATATGATTAAAATTATATATGCGTAATAGTTCAAGAAATAAAACAATTATATTATTTTTTAACTCTCGTATCTAAATAGTTTCATTCTTAAACATTCGTTTTAATATTTTTTTTATAAAAAATTTATTGTTTATATAGATTTTGTTTATTAGAAACTAGGGTTTCTAATTATTCTTTTTGTTTTAATAAAACTGCTTTTAGACAATTTTATATTTTTAATATTTTTTTAAAAAAGGAACAATTTAAAAAATATTTTATTCAAAAAGATTTAATGTTTTAAAAAATTATATATTATATAATTCTTTTATTTCTATTTTAATAAAAAGATGTGATTTTTAATTTTCTTAATAAAATTTATTTTTAAAAACATAACTTGATTTTAAAAAAATATAAATGAGAGAGAAATTTATCAATTAATAACATTGATTTTTATTAAGAGAAATAAATTAGTTTGAATGTTTAAATTACTATAATACCCTTTTGAAGGGAAAATAAAATAAGGATGCTTAGAAGAGTGACAAGTGTCAAAAATATGATTTAAAAAAATTACAAGTGATAAAAAACTTTATTTTTTTAGATATTATCTATATAGATATAGATTACATTAAAAATACTACTTTTTCGCTCTCTTCTCAATTAAATAATATTTTTTATACTTTTGTCATCACCTTTTTTCTTTTCTCTATTTACAACCACTTATAAAAATATTAAAAAATTTATACGGGTTGAATAGTGATTCATTAAATATACAAATTGAACAGTTACTTTTCTTTCTACTCCACTCACAACTATTTACAACTACTTTTTCAAATATAAGATTCACACACATATAAATATAATAAACATAACTACCCTTAACAAAAAAAACCTATGGAACCCACCCACCAATATCATCTTCTTCACCACAAACACTCTCATACTCTCTCTCTCTCTCTCTCTCTCTCTCTCTCTCTCTCTCAAACACACACACATTGTTTCTCTTTTTCTCTTTTCTCCATCACAATCACAACAGCTTTCCATCACCACCAACACCAACCACCACCAGCAAAACTCTCATACTATCTCTCTCTCTCTCTCTCTCATTCTTTCTTTCTCCCACACACTCTCTCCTCTTTCAATCACCATTATCACAACCACCCATCACCACTACCACAACCCTTATCACCACCACCACAAACCACCCATCACCACCATCATAGCCTCCAACCCACACCATTACAGCAGGCCTATCACCAGCACTCCAACCACGGATGAACACCCACCATAACCGCCCATCACTACCACTGTAACCACCAAGCAAAAGCCTTGGCATCGCCGTGCTTCACCATTCCACCACCAGATCTGATTCAAAGACCAGATTTCACACCGGTGGTGGTTGTGGTTGTGGTCGTGGAGGAGGCGGTGCTTGTGGACTACCGATAGACCATCACGTATTCACACCAGATCTGCTTTAAAGACTAGATTTCATGTCGCTGGTGGTTGCGGTCGTGGAGGAGGTGGTGCTTGTGGACTACCGATCGACCATCGCGTATTCACCCTTCGACCACCGCGTATTCAACAAGATCACCTCTACGTTTCATCGAAGATCATTTGGACAACACTCAAATCTAAGTTCTCTCGTTGTGGTTCACCTCAATCTACCCTCTGTGGTTGCAAAAATGGTTCAAGTATAGGAAGCCCTAACAATCCTTCACCGCTAGCCACTGGGGGGAGGCATACCACCGCCAAACATCGTGGGACCTCCTCTATAAAAAATGGTTAAGGATATTTTTGTCAATTTATAAAAAAGTAACAATAAAATCTAACGTCATTAAGGCTTTAGACTCAAACATAGACAAAACTAAAACAACAAGGGGCGAGTTGCAAATTAAAAACTTTTAAAAATTCAAATAGTTAAAATTAACAAATGTTAAAAATGCAAATAGTAATTTACTCTAATTAGATGTGTTCAAAAAAACCAGTTCGAAAATCGGTTCACCGAAAAAAACCGAAACCGGTTTTGGGCTCAAACCGGTTTGGCCCAAACCGGTTTCAACCCGGCCCAACCCGCCGGTTTTAAGGCGGTTTGTAGATCTCCCCCTTCAAACCGGTTCTTAACCCTGTCTGGTTTCAAACCGGTTTTAACCCTGTATTCAAACCGGTTCTCAAACCGGTTTTCAAACCGGTTTTGTATTCTAGCCGTTGGGTAACGGCTATATAGCCGTTTTTTGGCCGTTAGAGGTCCTTTTTGACCCTTTTTTGGTGGCTTTTTTTATCATTATACCCTCAATCAGTTAGTCACAACAAGTAAAAAAACAATAATAATAAAAAAAACTACCACCATTAGGATATTAATAACAACATTAATAACAAAAATATTAAATTAATATAAATATAATTATATATTTTAACAAAATTTTAAATTTTCTTTAAATTTGCTTTTAATCTATTAATATAAATATGATATATAATTTAATTTAATTTTCTTTAAATTATTTTATTATGGAATAACCCCAAAAAAAATTTAAAAAAAATAAAAAAAATAAAAAATAAAAACCGAACCGGTTTGGGCCCAAACCGGTTTCCAAACCGGTTTGGTCGGTTTGTGTTTTATGGGGTTGAAAACGGTTTGTAACCCGAACCGGTTTGGGGCCAAACCGGTTTTGACTTTCGTTGACCAAACCAGTTTCGGTTTGGACCCCAAACTGGTTTGGGAAAAAAACCGATTTGTACACCACTAACTCTAATCCAAATTTAGTTATACATTTTAAGAAGTCTAATAGCATTCACAATCCATTTCTTATCCTTATCCTTATCCATATAATTACACTAAAAACACTAGTTTTTCTCTCATCTTTCAATTAAATAATATTTTTTATACATTTATTATTGTCTTTTCTCTTTCTTTTACTCACAACATCTTTTAAAAATATTTAAAAATTTATAAGAATTAAAAAATATTTATTTAAATTTACAGATTAAATAGTAACAATTCTCTTCCCTACATTAATAATCACTAACAATTATTTTATATAATATAAGAAATAATTTATATAAATATACCGAATAAGCTATGAAGGCTCTAAAAATAAAAACTAACCTAAAGTCGTAAACCCATTAACAAAGCCCACGAGTCCATGTCCCATTTCCCCAAAATTTTTAAAACACTTAGACCTAACTCTAAACCAGGCCAGCTCCTGCCCGACTGAGATTGTGAACCACCACCGCCGACCAGCGGCTGAGCCACCAGCCCACCACCGTCGACCGGCGACCACTCCGGCAGGACCATTTGAGCATTGATTCATCGAGAGGCTAGTTTCATCTCCTTTTTTCTTTTTCAACTTCATAATATTAGATGTGTTAGACTTGTTTAAACCTCATAAAATGTTATAATTAGATGTTTTTAGGATTAGTTAATGTGAAACATGATTCAGTACTTGATTAAAAATAGAAACTCGATTGAATTTTTCTTGTGACATTTGTGTTGAAACTTGAAATGTTAGGGATTATTGATTTTAGGGTTTTTAGTGATTTTGGTTATTTGAAACTTTACTGATTGGTAATGTGAAAGAAGAAACAAGTTGTGCCAATATGATAGGTATATCTAACCAAGGTTGGATTGTTATTAGATCAGTGAGTAAATGTTTTATGAATGTTTCTCAAATGTGCACCACAAAGAGGGATGGCTTGTAAAATTCATGCATTCATGCACCAAGTGTTATGAATTTATGTTTTTGTGAGCCGATTTTATAGGCTGGGGACCTTTCGGTTTGCGGTTTCTTTGCTCAAAGTATTTTGAATCATTGAGTAATGATGAATGATATGTTTGGTAATCTTATAAGGTGAAACTATTTGTACTTTAACTACACATATCTTTCCAGCTTTGCTTTATATTTATCTTGTTTTTATGCTTCGGATGACCATATTTTAGCTTTAAATAATGGTGCAAGTGTTTTCTTGAAGAACTGATGCTCTAGATGAGTAGATGGTCATACACTAGGTCAATAGCTTTATTCCAGCAGTGATTTGTATACAGAGAGTCAGATACAATTGCTTTTGTAACATTCTGTGATTCCCTCTCTCCTTATTTTCTTATAGTTTAGGTGGTAGTTTTATCTTCACAATATATTTGTTGTTTACAACTTTACACAAAAGTTTCTATGTTAGCTCTGACATCATCTTTCTTCTTCTGTGAAATTTAGGGTATCCAAAAGTAAGTGCTGGTGATTTATTGATTACAACTTATTTGAAATAGTTCTCGACAAATACCTTGAACTTTAACAATGGGAAAGACGAGCTCGCGGTTAGTAACTTTGGATAATACTTCAGTAGGTTATAGAGTGCATAATTTTGCATTTTATGTAATTGTGTTTTTGTTATTGTAGAAAGGGTGAATCTAAGCATGCCGATCGGAAATTTGAGAAGAAACTAGAGTTCTATTCAAGTAAGTATTGCTTGTAGCTCATTCTTCCAATATGAGATGATCATCCATTGCAGCAGCTGAAAAACGGACCTAGTTTTGCTTATATGTGAACTTATAAATAAGTATTGCATACATTTAGAGATTCTAGTTACTGGTATGATAATTTAAGTATTCTATTTTTCAATTAGTACTTCTTCATGCTGCATTGAACATTTTATGCTTTGCCTTTGATTTTAGGAGGTTAGCTTTTGAGAAAATGATCATATCATTTACAAACGTATCTCAAATATCAAGAACTCGAGCAACAACTCAGTCTCCTTTTAGCTCAAATCTTAAATTTTTCTTCAGTATCATATTTGCAAACGTCTACTTTTTGCGGTGTAAAATGTCTAGCTTGCATTCATGCATTAGAACATCGAATCTAAGCCGTCCATTTTGTTGAAACTTATTTGCAGAGGTTAGAGAAACAGTTGCTTTAGGTGCTCAAAAGGCAATCAAGAAGGTTAGTTTACTAGCTTATGATATGTTAATATTTTACTCTAGTTATAAAGCTTAAGTTTTTCTTGCTTACTGAGTTACTGTTTGACTTTCTTTATTTTCTTTGTGTACCAGAAGAAGCTTAGGACCCGACAAAAGAAATTGAAAGCATACAACCTCTCTTCCTTGGCAGAATTCCTTCCTGACGTAGAGTCTTCCAAGCAGGCTACACCTACTGATTTCAAAGTTACCAGTAAATCTAGGCAAAAACTTGTGTGAGTGCTTCATTCTGTTTCAAAAACTTTAATGTTTTCTTAAGTTCCATGTGTACTTACTTTGATTAATTTAATCTTTCAGAATGAAAGAGGCGAACCAATTGAAAACGGTCCTGAACAATCCCACTTTCAAAGCAGACCCATTGGCAGCCTTACACCAACATTTGCAAAACACGCAGCCTGTTTCTGATGAAAAAGAACCACGAAAGAATGGAACTGGAAAGAAAGTAAGGAAGAAGAACAAGAAGAAAGGGTCTAAAGCTTCAACTGGATCGCAATCCATGGAAGAATGATCCACAAAACCGGTTACTCTGTCACCTAATTTTGTCAGTTTTCTAGCTTCTTTTTGCAGTATGATCATCCGTTACCAGATAATATGCATATAGGCTATGGATTATATCAGAACTCTCTGTTTCAATGTCTAGTAAATACTGGGAGGAATATGTTGAACAAGCGATGTTAAGATTATCACATATAATTATCGAGGTGGAGCGTTTGTGCATTCATATTTGCTAAGAAATTAAGGCTAAAAAAATTGAATGATGGGAGTGGGATCGTTTATGTGAAAATATATATAAGGCTATATGACAAGATCACGACACTTTCGAGTTGTCAAAGTGCCTAGGAGTTCTTGAACAATATCCACTTTCGAGCTAAAGCTAGGTTTTGTCTTTTGAAATATGGGTCAGGTATTGTACTTTCTAATAAAAGGCACGTATGGAAAATACATTACATATCAACAAAATAAGTTATCTTGAATTACTATACGTGCAGTACTACATATATGCTTCATTTTCGAATGATGCTGAACCTGTAATCAGATTTTTAGGTACATGACAAGAATCTAACATCATGAGTTTGAACATCTCTAGAATGATCGGAATGTCAATGTGACGACGAGTTCACGAGACGACTTCTTTATGCTTATCAGTACTTTAGACAAAGTTGTATTTTATGATACAAGTTAAAAGGAAATATGTTTAAACGCAGTTGTCTTAAAGATATTTCTGCTTTCTGATGGTAATTTTAAGATAATAATAATAATATACACATTAAGGCTAACCCTTGAACCAAAATAGATTTCATAAATGATATATATTCTTTTATTTCACACACCAACCAAAAACTTAGTTTTGCTGAACAAACACCAATGTGTTTCTTAGAATTCTTTTAAAACTTATAAAGTAGCATTGTGATTTATTAAAATCACTGCTCAAATGCAAAATTCCATAAGAAAAAGCACATAAGCCAAACACAACAAAAGTACAAATCCTCAATTATTCCCCTCTAGCAAAACAACAATCACCACCAAAACTGGGCTCTAAACCAATCCTACAAGTCTAGGAACACAAACTCTTCAATGGCCGGGATCTCCCCGATCCTTTTAAGAGCCGACTTGCTTGGTTGCTCATCCACACCAATCGCCATAATAGCTTGCTTTCGCGGTGCAGTCCTTCCCACACTCATGAAGCTCACGTTCACATTCTCTTCACCAAGTATGCTTCCAACGGTTCCAATCATACCCGGCTGGTCAACCTGCCTGCAGAGAATGATGTTCCCTTCAAGACTCACATCCACTTCAAAAGCTCCTACTTTGGTCAAATGTGGGATTCCATCTTTCACCTTGCCTTCCACCGTGACCTCCCCAGACTCAGAGATTGCACTCGCGAATTTTGACTCAACGTTGGCTATCTGGACCTGGATAGACTCGAGTGGGCTTTCGGGTGATCCGTCTAAGATCACTCGTTCTTCACTGATACGGATGCCTCTCTGTTTGGCAGTGAAATCGGCATTAACTAAGTTGACAAAAACGCTGGAAATGGGCTCAATGAGACCTTTCGTGACCATGGCTCGGAGTAGTCTTGTGTCAAGATCATCGGGTGCTCTGGCAGAAGTGTATGCGACCTTTACGGATTTCACTCCGCTTCCACCGGCTACTAGTTGTACAGCCAACCTCCCCAGTTTTTCAGCAAGTGTGACATAAGGCTTCAACTCTGTTAGAACCTGCAATTAACATATTTTTTAAAACAAACGAAACAGGTCTTTCTAATCATTAAACAATGCACATGCATTATAACATGCTGATCATGCATAGTGTTCAGGAATGTGTTTTAGGTTGTAGCAGAGATAGTACCTCAGCAGGAACCATGGGAGCATTGACTGCAGTGGCAGCAAGCTCACCTTTTAGAGCTCCAACAACAGCTTCAGCAATTTCAATGGCTACCCCTTCCTGCATAAAGTTTGAATATTACACACTAATAATACAAAATTATAAAAAAACTGAATCAAACATCAAAATATATTCAGCAACTCACAAACCTGAGCTTCCATGGTACTAGCACCAAGATGAGGAGTAACAGTCACATTCTCATGCTGCACCAACTTGCTATCCTTTGGTGGCGGCTCTACAGTGAAAACGTCAAGTGCGGCCTGAAAGTGTCATATGGTGAAAATGAGATACGCCGAAAAGATAACTAAAAGTAGCAAACTTGACACGAAAATATTGTATAATTACCTGTGCTACAATGCCAGCATCAAGTGCCCTGACTAATGCATCTTCGTCTATCACTCCTCCACGAGCAACATTGACTATTCTAACCCCTTTTTTCATCTTTGCAAAGTTCTCATCATTCAAAATTTTAGATGTAGCAGGGGTGAGAGGCATGTGAAGTGACAGGAAGTCAGCCGTTGAAATGGCTTCATCAAAACTGACTAAATCAACTCCTATAGCATGAGCACGGTCAGCTGGTGCATAAGGGTCATGTGCAATAACATGCATACCAAGCCCCTTAGCGCGCCTAGCGACCTCTGTTCCAACCTTTCCAAAACCCATCACTGCAAGAGTCTTGCCAACAAGTGACACACCCACATACTTGTTCCTCTGCCATTTCCCTGAATTGATCAATTATGAAGAAACTTATAACATGAAATGAGAACAATAACCTTTCTATAACATGAAGAAACTACAATGTGCATTGAAGAAATGAAATCAAAGATTGGAAAAAAAAATGGCACATAGGTAGAATAACTGGTTACTATAGACATAGATGATGAAATTCCTAACAAAAAACAACCAAAACCTTTTCAAACAAGCAAAGGGTAACATTTTGATGGTTAGAATTTGAGTATTTAGCACATCTAAAACGAAACAAAGACATAATTCATACACCATCATGTTATACTAGTTAAGCAAAACATATATTTCAACAATCAACATGTTACAATATGCCAAAAACTTCACCAACAACCTTCTTAAACAAGAAAAAAGTAACATCTTAATAGTATTTAGCACATCCAAAATGAAACAAAGGCATAATTCATAGGTCATCATGTAATACTAGTTGAGAAAAACAAACATTTTACTATGTTACAACTATGGCTAGGGTCAAACATTTTATGAGTGAGATTTTATGAATATGTTTGTTTGTAGCCCTATTCTAACCCTATTCACCTATCCAGACCCTACTTTACGAGTTAGATTTTACTAGAAGTGTCTGCTTATTTGTTACAATATGCCAAAAATCCACCTTTAAGCTACATAATCTCACATTTTCATCACTCAAAATCAAAATTCAAAAGCTTAAAAACAAGATCCAAACAAAAAAACCATCAACACTAAATGCATCTCAACTGTTCGACGGAATGCCAACAAGAACAAACGAATCAAACACATACATACCAGCTTTAATCGACGCATCAGCTTGAGCCACATTCCTCGCCATAGCCGTAAGCAGCGCGATCCCATGCTCAGCCGCCGCCACCGTATTAGCCGTCGGCGCATTAACCACAAGACACCCATGCTCCGTCGCCGCCCCCAGATCCACATTATCAATCCCCACGCCGGCGCGCCCAACCACCTTCAGCCGACCGCCGGACGACTCAAACACCTCACGGCTCACTTTAGTCCCACTCCGTACGATCAACGCATCACAAAGCGAGATCTTGGTGCAGAGCTCCTCAGGACTCAAGTTATAAGAACAATCAACGTTAGCAAAGTCTTTCAACAGATCGAGTCCAGCTTGCCCTAGCTTTTCAGCCACGAGGACGGTGGGTTTCGCGTCCATTGATAGAACTACGAACACCGGCGGCGCACGGCGGCGTTGGTGGCGGAGATTGACGGAGACGGTGGCGGGGAGTTTCCATCTGAGGGAAGATAGGGAGGCTGTTTTGATCGGTGAGTGAGGTTTGAGGAGAGTGGATGAAGAAGATGATGATGAAGCTGAAGCTGCCATTGTTATGGTGGTGTGTGTTTGTGTGTGTTTTTCTAATGTGCGCCGGTGTAAGGCGGGGGGGTGCGCTAGTTATAGTGAGGGGTGTGTATGATAGGCGGTGGGTGATGGGCGCGCGTTAGCGCGTGGTGGGATTGGGGTTTAATGCAGAAAGATATTTGTTGACTAGTGGGATTATTAAAAGAAAGTTCATGATTCCCATACGGCTGTTTGTATTTATTATAGAGAAAAAGTAAAAGATTTGTTATTAAAATTAAAAATTAAAAAGTTTATATATTTTAGTATTAGTAAGTTCAATGCATATTATGGTATAGTGTTAATATTAGCGGTGAAGTCATTTATAGTTAGAGTGATAAAGTTTCAAATGAAGTCAATGACTCAAGCTCATTTTTTATGTCGGTTGTATGGTTGTTATGATATGTAATCAAGAGTATTTTAAATGGCTTATGAGTTGTCATCTAAAGAAAAATATAAATCAATTTGAAAAACATACTTTTAGAATACAACGTAGGTTAAAAACTTACATAGTTTATGAAAATTAGTTGATTTAATTTATTTTGTTTTTATAAATGGTTGTATGGACATATAAAAGCTTGTATATTAATGTATACCTTTGTTTAACACGTATAATCTCGTATGCACACATATGCACGCCCATGCTCATTTTGGACCTAGATTTAGTCATATGAAAATTTATCTCGTATTTTGTAAGGTACGTTAAGTAAAAACACAAGTGGGGTACAACAACTCGCATGTATAAAAATGAAATGAAAACTTGGAAAGAGAACTAATTTAATTTTTATTACAGTTGACTTTTTCAATTTCAAAATAAGTTCTAGTTTTAACATGTAAATCTTAAATTAATCATGTAGTATATGCTAACATCTAAATTGTGAGATGAGATGAGATTAGTTCTATTATACTATACAAGTTTTTGTAACTCATGTAATACACCGGTTAAATAAATAAAATATTAAATATAAAAAAATTATTCATTACAAAACAATATTCTAATATAAGACATCCACTTAAAATTTTATTTTTAAAATTTTTTGTTTTTTATTTAAAAAAATTAAATATTTTATTTCAAAACAAACCTTTTTAAAAAATATTATTTTAAAAATTTCTTATTATAACTTCTAATATTAATTATTTTGGTTTATAAAGATTTTACTTTTTTAAAAACATCAGTTTTAAAATAATTCATATTTTTAAAGAAGTAAAAGTTTATTTCTTTAGAAATAACATTATTAAAAAGATATTTTTTTTATTTTTTTATAAAATATTTTTAAATATAAAAAATAATATTATTAGTAACTAATGTAATATTTAATAGAAGAGAGAAGCAGATTAATTTTGGTGAGGAGTAACATATTGTTGCTACGTATCTCTCTTAGTGGCTGTTTGATTACCGCTAACTCAGTAAGATCTGACTGAGTCAGAAGCTGACCCAGTTAAAAGTTCTGACTGAGTCTGCATTTAACTGAAACTTAACTGTTTGATTCAGTATCTGAGTGATGCTCTGCTAAATGATAAAATCCCCAAATCGTATTTTCAAAAACCCCGATTATTCCATGTGAAATCTCATTGCCCTAAACTCACTACCACCACCGCAACCTTCATTCTTTCTCTACAAAACATTGAAATCTCATTGCCCTAAACTCACCACCACCACCGCAACCACCACCAGCAGCATCTAACAACCACCATTGTACGCCACCCACCACCACTATCTAACAACCAACGCCACCACTACTCCGGGTTTGATCAATACGACGGAGGGAGGGTGGTGACAGGAGGGGGTCGTGCAAAGGGGTGGGAAGAGGGGGCGGTGCGACGGGGGTCGTCGACGGGTGGGAAGACAGCGGATGGAGGCCAATAGCCGAGGGGTTGGCGGAGGGGTCTGGATCTGGGTCAGAATCTTGTTTTCTAGGGTCTGGGTCAGAAGCTCCGGACCCAGTCAGACCACAAAATTACGTTTATCAAACACGCTGACCGGCTGACCGAGTCAGCGGGTCAGCCAGTCAGCGCCGGTCAGCGCAAATCAAACGCGCCCTTAGTAACATTTTATTATAGTAGAAAAAAATTATTATTTATGATGGTTAGTTTCTATGGGAAACTTTTAATATTTATTAGATTAACCAAAAGGTTTTAACAATTTGCAATAGGCTCGTAAAGTCACCTATCCTCTTACGTTGAAACGATGTCGATGATAGTTTTGAAGGCAGCGACATAACCCGCTTCCGGCTCATGCTTTTACTCACGTGCATCACATTTGGCATCATCGGTGGTGACACGGGATGAAGTGAGTCGAAAGACGATTGATCTGAGTTGGAACCACCACATGCAAAGGCGAATCGATTATTAAATTATTTTTGTTGAATTCACTATCAAAATAAAAAGTGTAAACTGATGAAAAACTTTTTATCGATACCAAAATATGTATGTGACTATGTGTATCTAGGGTAAGGTTAATTATAGAATATTAATTACTAGTTTAGATACCCATGTGCTACACGGGTTAAAATAATTTAAAAAATATTATATAATAATTTATAGATACGTATAATCTAATGTTTGTTATAGATAACATATCAATAAAATATGTAACAAACATATTTAAGTTACAAAAATAATATAGAAAAAATAGATAAATAATATTCATAAATATCCATAAACCTTTTTATATACATATTAAAGTATTTTAGTTTTAACAATGATTAGATGTAGTACAAAGGTTACACTAATATAACATAAAGGTAACATTGATGTAAAAGAAGGATTACATAGTGTTAAGAAGGGAATTACCTCCATTGTGTGTTTTTATTATATCTTGAAAGATAAAAATTAATCTATATTATAGTTAACATCTAACCATAGTTTCGTAGTGTTTTTGTGATAAACCAAGAAATGGGACCAAATAATTAATGTGGGATATCCTATTTAAAATGATGAATGACTAACTACAATCCATGTTCAAACTAGATGACAAGTGAAAAAACACTCCTAAAAGCACCCATGAGATAGATCTTGATTTATAATCAACGAAACTTATGACCGATCAAGTCTTATACACAAATTCAACCAACATACCCAACTAACAACTATTGCAAAAAATATATTCAATTATTTTACCCTTTGACATGTTTCACTCTAGAAGCATCAACATAATAATATTTATTTTCAATTGTTAATACCAATTTTGAAAATAATTGTACAACAAAAACTCATTTTCAAAAGTTTATTGTTGTCAAATTTTTACAAATAAAAACAAAGAAAACTCAATTAAAACACAAAATAGGATGAAAAACATGTTCTCACCTACACATCTAAAATATCAAAACCACAAAAACCTAATTCCACCTTTGGAAAACAAATCACCCATCATATTTAAGCTTTCAAACATTAACACACCTATCTCTAAGCTGAAATTAGGGTTTACCGTTGTAAAATTAGGCTACCCTAATCATGGGTCAAATCATAGAACCGCATTGAGTCATGGGGTGGTCGATTAGTAGTGTTGTTGTTGTTTGTCGACTAGCGGGTGCTAGTAGTGATCGACTAGTAATGAACATTGTTATTGTCACTTTCAGATGAAACCTTCATACTATGAGAGCCATAACCGAATCCCACCTACGAATGGGTTAAACAACCAAAATAAAAGTATTTGATCTAATCGAACAAGTGTCAAACAGATCTGATGGTGGTGGGGATGATAGTTGAAGATGTTCATCATAGACTTTTCATTTTTATTGATTTGTCATTCATCATCTTCGATTCTCTTTGATTTGTTATTGAATCTTCATTTTGGTGATAAAAGTTGAAGATGTTCCTCACTGAATAAGAAAGAGAGAGATGATCTTAATTTGGTGGATAAGTGTTTTTTGGGATAAAAGTATAAAATGTTCATCTAATGTTGCTTGTTGGAAAAAGAAAAGAAAACAAAAAGTACAAAAGCAAAGAAAAAGAGTATTATATCCTTCACTCATCTCAACCACTAATCAAAAATCTGATTAATTTATATTTAAATCGTTGATTATGATAGAGTTATTCGATTCTTATTACGAAAGTCTTATGTTATATTTAGGTTATTGGATTTTAATAATCCCAACTTTAAATTGTTGGCTAGGATTAATCCCAACTCAAGAAATGTTTACAAACATTACTAACTTTAAACTTATTTTTCTTCAACGATCCCTTACTAACTTTGAGTCATTATTCAACTCCGCCATCGTGCAACATCTATCAGGTTTGTTTTTTGGTGTTTAGCCTCCATCTTCATCTAAAATCTACCTCTAACAAGTCAAGTAGTTCACATTAGGATGAAAAAATTGACGCGTGTTAGGATGCGTAAGTTTCAGATTAACGGACCTGATGAATGATTTCAACTTTCTTATTAGTGTTTTTTTTCTATATAAGTAGTTCACGTCATTAAAAAACTAATAGTGTTAACTCTCAGTTAGCAAGAGATCATTGGATGAAAATAAGTTTAAAGTTGGGAGTGTTTGTAAACATTTTTTAAATTGAGAATAATCATGACTAATATATAAAAATTAAGATTATTAAAATCCAATAATCATTTCTAGCTGCCAATTGTCTTGTGGTATTGCTGTCTAGTAACAATATTGATGATTGTTCTTAACAGATACAAAGTGGTATTATTAATTAAATATTTACAAATGAAAGACTAAATAATAGTTAATAGTAAAAATGATGGTTATTAAAAAATTTAATTTTAACACAAGATGCTAAAGTGTAGTTAATGAGAAAAGATGGAATATTCTATCAACTTCACTATTTTAGTTATTTTTTTTTTAGTTTAGGGTTTTGTCCAATATAATTCTTTTGAAGATTAATTTTTTATTTTAAACTATTGATCATTGGCTAATATTAATACCAACTAACAATTTGATCAGCATTAATCACAACTTTTGATTTTATTACTAATAACAGTCCTTGTCTAACCATTCGCTAACTCCACTAAATTTTTATGACGTATCACGTGACGTGACTGTGACGTGATGTATAACATAGTTATAATTAAAAACATAAATATATTACTCAAAATTGTTTTCTATATAATATCATTTTCTGAAATTATTCAATGTAACGCTTTTGCCGCTGGTTGAGTAGATTGGAGACAAAGAGACATAAAATTTAAACGATATATTTATATTTTTTATTTTAATTATGTAATACGTCATGTTATATAACACGTATGAGTAACGTTACGTGCCATATTATTAAGCGTAAAACGAAGTTAACAAACACTTAACGTATGACTGTTATTGATAAAAATCAATAGTTAGGAATATATATCTATATATGTAAATTATTACTTAGAATTAATACCAATTAATAGTGAATATTTTAAATTATTAAAATTTAATATTTTTATTTTTAAAATTTGTTTCTAGCTTTTTTCTTTGACCAAATGATATGTTTGTGGGACCCTCTGGTAAGTGAGTGTATCTTCACGCGCTTATATGGTGTTGGAAAAGCAAGCGATTATGGGTCCCCTCGTGCCACCTAAATAAAGTAACCAGAAGCATCATGCCCGGATCTAACTTATGGTTGGTGAAGCTATTCACTAGTTCATTCTTTCTAAGTTACAACAACACCCCTTTCGGTTATGCAGTTAACATCTATCAACTTTAATAAAACAGTAACTAAATGAGAACACGTGGTAATACCACATTTCTTTTTATTAAAATATTTTCGTTTCTCTCGTATTAAATAATTATGTTAATAATAATAATATTTAACTTTTTTTAGATTAAAATTAATTTTTTAATAAATTAAAAAAAAAGATCTTGATATTAATGTTAGTCCTAAAGAAACAAATTCTTATAAAATAACAAACTTTTTTAAAAATAAGAAATATTTTACAATTAATGTATTTTAAAAAGTAAAATTTTTATAAATAAAAAAATAATTAAAATTGAAAGTTATAATAAGAAAAAATTTTAAAATGATATTTTTAAAACACTGTGTTTTAAAACAAAATTTAATTTATTTTTGGAAAAGACAAAAAAGTTTTAAAATAGAAATTTTAAAAATTGATATCGTTGTTTTATTACTTATATGACTTACTTATACGTAATTTTGATAATATCCTATCTTAAAATATTGTTTTATAATTAATAAAATTTTATTGTATTTAATATTTTATTTATTCAACACGTGTGAGAAAGTTTAAGGTACAAAATAATAAATTCGTGCGAAGTGTACGAAATAACAACAAGCATTTATCTAAGAGATGAACGATTCAGATTTAAAATGGAATAATCATACAATAAATAACTTTTTTTTAATATCTATGTAATGTGCGTATAACTTGCGTAATTATGATATAACTTGTATAATTATAAATATAACTTGCGTAATTATTTTTTATAACGTGAGTAATTATACTTTGCGTAATTAAAAATATAACTTGCGTAATAATATATATAACTTGTGTAATTGTAAATATAACTTACGTAATTATGCATCTTATGTGCGTAATTGTGCGGCGGACGAAACTAACTATCCGCCAAAAAGCACGTGTCACGACCTGGTAACTTCATACACTTCGCATTTAATTTACAATTTGTATAGTAACTAGCTATCAACCTATGTAATAAACATGTTTATTAAAGTTAGTTTGATCATATTTCAATACCTTTGCTTTTATATATTTTCTAAACGTCACTTCTATATATATAGTTTATTACTAATGATAATGATGATAATATGAGTATACATAAAAGAAAGCTTTTACAAAAAAAAATATGAGAACTTTTACACATACCAAATAAATGAATTTTGGAGTAAATATTACAAAAAAAAAAAAATGACGGTTGTAATTCAGTAATATCTTTCTTTACATATTTAAGTAGTTTTTGCAAGTGTTTTAATAATGAATTTTTTGAACCAGACTGGTTACTTAACCGGCTATTTTATTGATTCATCAGTTGTACCGTTTTTAAAACCGGATAATATTTTAATAACTAGGTTAGTACCTCGTGTATTACACGGGTTGAATATATAAATTATTAAATAATTAGTAAAAAAATTATGAATTATAAAACTATGCTTAAAGATAAAATATAATTATAATTACTTATAAATAGCTACTTTAAGTAAATAAATAATAATATATTTTTCTTAAACTTTTGTTTTATAAAAAATTTATGGTTTGTATATATTTTGTTTTAAGTAAAATGATTTTTTTAAAAAGTACTTTTCTTTTTTGTTTTTAAAAAGTGTGTTTTTAATTTAAAATAAATAGATTTTTAATTTATTAAATTATATATTTTTTAATTTGAAAATGATATGAGTAATATTATTAGTATTCAATATTAGTTTTAATAATAGAGATAAATGAGAAAGTTAGTATGATGAGGCTTATGATTGCGTCACACATTATCTTATTTTTTTCTTATTATAGATAGATTGATAAACAAACAGACAAATAGATAGGCTAGAAACTCATTTATTAAACTGATTATAGTTAGTAATAAACAGAAAGATTTACAGTACGATATTTTAATATAAGATATGAATTTTATATACATAATAGTTCAAGAAAATAAAACAATTATATTATTTTTTTAACCCTCTTATCTAAATAGTTTCATTTTTAAACATTCGTATTAAGATTTTTTTATAAAATAATTTATTTTTATAAAAATCTTGTTTATTAAAAACTATGGTTTGTAATTATTCTGGTTGTTTTAATAATATTATTTTTAGAAAAGTTCATATTTTTTATATGTTTTTAAAAAAGGACGGATTTAAGATATTGTTACAAAAAGGTTTAGTGTTCTTGAAAATTTCATATTATATAAAATTTTTTATTATAAATTCTATTTAATTAAAAAAATGTGCTTTTTTATTTTTTTAATAAAATCTAACTTTAAAAAGATAGAAATTAGTTTTAATGTTTAAATTAATATAATACTCTTTTGGATGGAAAAATGAGGTGATAATGTCTAGAAGAATGACAAGTGGTAAAAATGTAGGTCAAGAGAATGACATATGGTTTGAGAAAGCTTGTTTTATTAAAATCTATAGATTTAATTATTTTTAATATAAAATATATAACATACTTTTAAGCAGTTGAATTCTTTTGAATTTAATTTTAAAGTTAATTAAAAGTACATAAAGAATATAGTGTTTGCCGTTTTTGAGCATGTGAAGATGTGGAGAGTTGTGATCCTTTCATTTCACTTCAATTTTTCAAGAAAGTATTCTAACTTAAGCCCTTCTTCCGATACAAAAAAATTCCGTGGCCCCTTTTGATCTCTTACAAAGTTTATAAAACGAACTTTCTAGAGACCCCCAACGGCCAATCCTCGCAGGAATTGCCATTGTTTCTTTTCTTATTTTTGATTAGCTAAGTTGCCGTTGTTGGTATCGACCCCTCCGGCGGTTTTTGAACGGAGTTCACTTTTGCAACCGAAGAGAAGAACTACAGCAGAAACCTGAATCCGATCCGATCATGGTTGCCAGCCAACCGGTTCAACCATTAGCAGCCAGAACCAGCCGGTTAGTCAAAAACGGGTTAAACATACACAACTTGACCGCCGGTGACATGGGTTCTGGTCCCACCAGTCCGGTTGTAAAAACATTGATAATAATAGAAATTCACAAATATATATAAATTTAAAAAAAAAATTTATTATAAAACATAGATACTCACAAATTTTAAAGACAAATCTTTTTTTTTTAAGATTAACACATAGATACTTCGCGGCATCACTCCTTCGGGTTTTTATTCATTACAAATTAGGAAAATGTCAAATAATAATAATCAAGTTTTAAAATTATTTTAAATAGGTCACTCATACATATTTTACCTAAATTAGATCACTAACAAATTAAATCGAGTAATCGTCGAAAATCTTTTTATCAAGAATGAAATGGTGGAGAAGACGTGGGGGTCGGAATTTTCAATATATGTAATTATATTTAAAAAAAAAAAGCTAAAAAAACATGTTAATCCACGCCGCCATTCCACATTAACGTAAAAGAAAGGAAAATATACTTACTAACTGAAACAAAAATAAAAACATACTACGAACACATGCTAAAACCTTTAATTTAGATAAAACATAAAAGTAAGTGACTTAATTAGAGTAGTTTTTAAATTTCAATGACATAATTACAATAATTTTAAAACTTGATTATTATTTTGTAAAATTACTCGTACAAATTTTATCTATTTTTCTTACCTTTCGTTCCCATCCCACATATGAAAGAAGGTGAAAATGGATCACGACTAAGACTACTTTCATATGTAAAGGAGATTCGTCTCGGTTCGAGTGGCAGCATAATGCTGTAACTGATATTAAAAAAAACTATTAACATGAAATTGAGCTATGAAATTAAAATGCAAAATTTGAAGTTTAAAAAACTTTGAACCCTCTCCAGCTGCTTGTCGTTAGATGCCTCTGATCGATCATATATCCTATTGCTCTTACATGGTTTTGAAGCAAATTATTTGAGTCTATGTTTGTACTACTTTGTATAGTTATAGCGTGAAATTTAAGATTTTATTTTATGAACTCATGGGACAAAAATAACTTACAAATTGTATATATATTTTTATTATCCCTTTTTTTAGTCTTCACCGTTTACTCCCCTTTTTAGTAGGCGCATGGGCGTACCTACATGTCTGGGTGAGGGTTCAGCCGCCCACCCTAAACGAAAAATTTTCAGTACTATGTATATGGGAAAATCCCGACCGCTCCCCTTAAAATTTTGTAATCGCCCCCGTTGAACTTTTAAAACTGAAGAGAAAACAATAATGTATCAAACACATTGTCGGGGGTGGAACTACAATTGGGTTACAGTTCAACAAATCATATTTTCTTGTTAACCGGGGTCTATAACCCAGTAGATTTTTAGTACTTACACCCTCAATTAAACAAGTAATTAGTATGAAGAAAAAATTTATATCGAGATAAATGTTTTTTTTATTATTAAGAAAGCTAAATTTATATTGACCGACATTGTTCTCAAATATGTGTTTTTCGGCATTAAAGAGTTTGGGAACCATTTTGACGATAACTTTAATTGTTTCACTCATATTACATATCATCACTTTTATAAGTATATTTGCCTTAAACATAATATATAACCACTTTTATTAGTATAATTACTTTAATGTAGTTCTTGATATATATGAAAATGCAAGATTTTAGGAACCATTTTAACGATGTTTTTCAGTAATAAACCGGATCGACCCGATTCGACCCGAAACGGACCAAAAAATATATTATATTATGATAGCCAAATTATCCTTAAAAATCTCCGCCCCCATAAAAAAAATTTCTGAATTCGCCACTGAGTAGGCGTTAGTCTTCTGAATTTCATTGAGTATAATTTTCAGTAAAGTCATTTTGTAATAGTCAATTGACTCTTCTATTCATCTTGAGATATGCTAGTTTGAGGAATTTATATTTTTCTACTTTATAAAGTGATTAATTGCATATTTATTCAAGTTAAAATTTTAATTACATATTTCTCTTTTTTTTTTAAAACACACACGCAAGGAGATTACTGTGGTGAGAAATGGAGGGTGGCGATTGGAAAGAAATCCGGTATCTTTGTTTCTAATTTACCTGGTGGGGTCTCAAATGCTTTATTATGGAAGGTATTCCAACCTTTTGGGGTAGTGAAGGATGCATATGTAGCGAAGAAGAAAGATTCTAGGGGAAATTTCTTTGGTTTTGTCAGATATGAAGTGGTCACTAACTGGAAGGAGATGTTGGCAAAGATGAACGGAGTTAAAATCTACGAAGCAAAAGTTAGCACTTCTCTTGCTCGATACGATAGCCTTTGAGAAGGGTTTGTCGGTTCAAATTGGTCACAGTCTGTTGTATAGGAGAATGAAGCTGATTTTGAGGTACAAAAAATGATCAGATAGCCTCATACTTCCTTTATTCTTTTGTTGAAGATCCATCTTGTGTGTCAACATGGTTAGTTTTTTTAAAGTTAAATAAGTATGTAATCCAATGAAGTTGGGAGATGTTCAAAGTCACGTGTATATCTTCACCCAATTGGTTTCTTTGTTTCAAATTATGAAGTTGGGAGAAACTTGATGGAGATAATAGGTAGGAAGAAACCTTTTTTCAAGTAATTCATCATTTTAAGCCAAGCCTTCATTTTCGTTTTCTTCATTTTCTTTTTCTTCATTTTCTTCTCGTTTCATACACTTTGACCTTATTCACTTCATTGATCTGCTTGTAATCAAATAGTCGCCCAATCGTGTTCACCTATTCTATAAACTCATCATGATCAAGCCTGCCATTATATTCCCGAATATCAACTGATAGAGACCTATTCGAGATGGTCAATCTCCCAAAATAATTTAGCCTTTTGTAATAGGCAAACACTCCCAACAACAAGATAAAAGAACTAGAACTTTGCAATCAATTTTCTTCTCTACCCTAAAATAAAAGATAATAGCCTTTTAAATAGGTTTACAAACTTTGAATGGAAATGTGATGTGCAGATAAGAAAGTAAGAGAACATGGGAACATGGGGTCATGGGGTAAAACATGCAAATAATAAGAATTACATTATCTTTAATAACATGCAAAAACAAACGTGGCTTTGTTAATTTATATTCTCGGGTCAGATTAAGCATCGGGTCAAGCATGATCGTATCATCAACCTTAATGTTGTTTGAAGCCTTTGACATGGTCTTACCAGTACTTTAAGTACCTATTCTATCACCTATTCTATAAACTCATCAGATTCTTTTTCTATTGCGGTCATCAGCCCACGATAGTTAGTTCTTGGATTTGATCTTGCATCCTCTTCATCTACTTGGCCATTTCCCTCGTCTGACATCAAGGTTATCAATAACTTTCTTTGGTTCAATGTTATTACATGTATCCATGAGTGTAACTAGGGTTATTAACATCTCTAGAGATATAATGTGTAAAAAAAAACTTGGCACTAATATCACATGACGGTTAGAGAGTTGATAATTCAACGATTTGAATGACTTAAGCAACAATTGGATGCGAGCTACAGACGTTCACCATTGGATCTAATTGTCAACCATTTTCAATATGAATCATGATATAGACAATACCACACAACTCGAATCAGGGTTCCACATAAGGATGACAATGGGGCGGGTATTGGTAATCCCAAGCCCATGTTCGGTTTTGAAAGCTTGTCCCCTACCTGGCTTGTTACCCATCGGGTGTTGGTTGGGTAATTACCCATCGGGTATAAGGCATACCCGCAAGTATTGATCAATCCATGTCGGGTTCATTTATACAATTTTACTTTTATATATTTAAGTATCTCATTTTAAATATTAAATACGATTATCTCTATAAATTTTTGTGTGATAAAAATTACAATAACATCTTCACTTGATAAATGTAACATTAAAAAATAGTTACAACTAGTTGCTTAAACTTTCTCATCAAGATTTCATAACAACCATAACATACAAGAGCATTTACAACTCATTCATCATTTTTATCCATATAATTATACTATAAATCACTAGTTTTTCTTTCTCCTTTTCAACTTTATCATTACTTTTTCTCTCTCATCCACTCACAACCACTTAAAATATATTAAAAACATTATAGGGTTTTGAACAATGTTTTCCAAAAATACAGATTGAACAGTAAATTTCTTATATCCTTCACTCATAACCATTTATAACCATACCATATAATATAAGAAATACACTCACATAAATTTAGGAAACGGGTTGTGAATGCTCTAAGTATTTTAAATTTAACATCCAAATAGTTACAACAAGCTAGCAATAAGTATTTCATATCATAAAGTTTCGTATCTAAAATACATATCTTATATCCAAAAAAGTTAATTTTTCTTTCATATCCAAAAATAATAAACTTTGAGCTTATATTCGGATAAACGGGTATGAGGTTTGGGGTAATTAGACCGGGTATTACCAAATCCCATACCCACAAAGTTTTTTGAAACTAATCCCATACCTCGCGCCATACCCATCAAACTTCAGGTAAACCCATCCCATATGTTTTGGGTTTCGGGTATACCCATCGTGATCGGGTTTTATTGTCATCCCTATTTTCAAATGTCACCACTTGATCGGCCAAGTTCAAGATAGTATTAGAAAATGTCAATCCCACAACAAAAGATAAAAATATGTAGTTAATACACTCCCTAATTTCATTGATCCCATTGATACAAAACAAGTGAAAAAGAGTCGCATCTCACGTACCTACAACTTTAAAGAATGAAGGAAACTAACTTTAAAAGTCAAAGAAATAAAACTAAACTAAAATAGTGCTAAAGAAAGAAAAACAATGCATATGAAAACAGGTACCCGTTTAAGACCTTTAAAAAACAGTAAAAAATCACTAATCGCTGTTTCAACGACATTATTGCTGGTTCGATAGAGGATCTTGGTCGCAGTTTTAAAGACCGTAAATAATTACTTTTTTAAGTCTTTAACCGCTGCATGAAAGCATGATTCACACCCCTTAGACCCAACTCCACCTTAATGCAATTAAACCAAATTTGACCCGAATCTTTAGCCCCGATAATATCAACAGTTTCCTTAACGACTAACACATTTTAATTTGTAGGAGTTCATCTATCACCGCTATACCCACACCACCCCCAAATCTAATCTCATACCGCCCGCAAACAACAGTTTAAAATTTTGCAGATTACGTCAAAACTCATAAGACCCTTACTTTTTAAACATGCATTTTAAATTTTGAGACATATAAAGTTATAAACTACCACTTCAAGTGACATCAATATATCAAACGGGTGGTGTAGCTATAGCGAGATCCGTCATTTAATAACAAATTACTAACAAATAAACCCACACAATACAATTATACAGAAATCAACAATCAGTAATACCATAAACTGATAAACACCTCCACCACAAGCATCGCCGGTGAACCAGAGGCCACCGTAGAAGTCGCCGGAGAAGTCGCCGGAGCAGTCGCTCACCCAAAATGCGCGAGATAAGCATCGGCCAACATATGCCCAAGCTTCACCTGAGCCTCCGTCGTCAAGTGCAGGTGATCTTCCTTCAACTCCAGCCCCTTTGCATCCACACACACCACATTCGGTAGATCAATCGCCTTCTGAGCTTCTCTCACAACCTCCATATACTTCCCATCACCAGAAGCAATCGCAACCTAATCAATTCACTCGATCAATCAACAACTTCAGCAATAACAATTGCGAAATTTGCTAACTGACCTGAATAATCGGTAGCGATGGTAACCCTAGATCTGAACGAATGTTGTGGATCAAATTCTCCATGTTAGATCTGTAACTCTCAGCATCGTGTTGCGACGACGTATCGCTTTCACCTTGGTACCAAAGCATGGCCTTAACCTCTCCGCCGTTCGCCACCGCGGATTTGGTTCTCCTCACCATGGTTTCATAGAGGGTTTCTCCTTTGGCCCATTGTTTGATGGCGGTGCCGCCGATGGCGCAGGGGACGAGATCTATGACTCCGGTGATGTAGTCCTTGATGGCGTTGGCGAAGGACATCCCGGGGCCGACGCCGCAGGTCTTGGTGGCGTCGATGTCGCGGTGGAGGGGCTCCTGGGCGGTTTCGAAGAGGAGGTTGGCGTTGAGGCGGTGGATGGTGGGGGGGTCGGGCTTGCAGTCGGCGGGGACGACGGCGTCCCAGTGGCGGTTGGTGACGCCGCCGCGGCCGGCCATGTTGCTCTGGCCGGAGAGGATGAAGATGTGGTGGTTGGTGGCGGTGGTGGTGGTAGTGGTTGTGGTGGTGGTTAGTTGTGAAGTGGAAATCCCCATTGTTTGTGGAATTGCAGGATTTTGGATTTGGTTAAATTAAAAGAAGGCGTTGAAGACTTGAAGATTGCTTTTTTAGAGGGTTTTGTTAAAAGGGATAGGTTTGTGGTAATTATGTTTATAATTATTATGTTAAGTATTTTTAGATTATTATGAAATAGTTTGTATTTATTTTCGGTTGATTATATTTAGTTAGAAGTGTAAACGAGTTGAGCCGTTTGCGAAATACTCGAGAACGGAGCAATAAAATTTTTGAAAGGAACCGAGTCTTATCGAGCCTGAAATAGTGCTCATTTAATTATCGTGCGGAGCCTGAGCTTCACATATTAGCTCAAGTCGGCTCAGGAGTCTAAACGAGTTTTTTACTTATATATTTTTTTATTTAATTTATTAAATATATTTATATATATAAATTTTATTATATATAAAATTATGATAAAACCAATTATATAATATGTATGGGGGTGGTTCAAATAAAAACTATGTTTTGTAATTAAAAACAATGAAAATCACGTCTAGTTAATCAAATAATTTAGAGTTAATTTCAATTTTGCTCCCTAAAGTTTGACAAAAGTTTTTATTTTCCTCCAAAAGTTTCAAAACATCAATTTCAGTCCAAAAGTTTCATTTTTTGTATTCAAGTTGAAACAACAAAACTTTTGGATAGAATTGAAACAATTTATGAAACCTTTGGAGGTAAATTGATATTTTTAATCTTTTGGAGGAAAATAGTTATTTTCATCAAATCTCAGGGAGCAAAATCGAATTTAACTTAATAATTTATAATTTATTTTTTTTAATTGTTTATAGTGTATTTATGTAAATTTTAATATCAATATCTAAGGTCATTATATCGTTTTTCAGTTTAATCCCTAAGAACAAAGATGATGTCGAAGCGAGTTACATGATGTAACTTGTATGAGTTACGCATACGTAACCCGTAGTTGTACGCATGGTAACACGTAGTTACATATACGTAACCCATGATTTTTACAGTTTTCAATATAAACATTGTTTAATTTGAACCTCCCATAATATGTATAATGTTGGATATAAAATATATAATTATAAATATAAATAAATTAAATATAAAAATATTAAAAAAAATAGTAACTAAACAATAAACAAGTTGAGCGCGGAAAGCATTTGACAAGCCGAGCTCGACCTTTAAAAATAAAGCTCGAAACGATTAGGATTGAAAATTTTAATCTTTATTCTCAAATAAATATAAGTTTGTTTATAAACGTGTCTGTTAGTCTACTTTAGTGTGTTTATATTAATTTGTGTCCATTATTGTTCATTTTATATTCTTTTATATTCATTAGTGTCCGTGTTATATTTCTTTATTTTATATATTCTTTTATAGAATAAACGAACAAACGCAAACACATTTTTTCCTTAACAAATCATAAACACAAAACTTTGTTTTGTTAAATGTTCATAAACTATTTGTTTGTTCATTAAAAGCCCAAGTTTAGTCGTCGAGAAAGTGACGACCAAGAAAAAATAGTATAGTGTAAAATCAACAAACGACAAAGAGTATATCACATATAATCACTTGGAAATATAATAAGTTTATAAAACAAAGCCATAAAATCTTAAATGAATTTGATGTTTACAAACATGTTGAAGACTTTAATATTTTTATAAAAACGAAGTGGCTATAAAATAGATTTAAAACTGTAAGGGGTCCTTTGGTTCGCAAAATGTTTTGCAAAGAAATTAGAATTGGAATTGGAGTTGGAATTGAAATGTTGTTAAAGTTGACAACGTGTTTTGTTGGTCAATTTTGAGTGAAATTGGAATTTTAGTTTTGAACATTCTATTGGATTGTTAAACATTCCATAGGTAAGTGGAAGGAACGTGAATTCCAATGAATGAAGGAAAATTTTCCAATTCCAATTCCATCCGTTAACCAACCTAACATGATTTTAGATAGAAAATTTTTCAATTTCAATTCCAATTCCAATTTCTGAAAATTCTGTGGACCAAAAGTCCCCTAAGCATTTCTATAAAATGATTGTGTTTTTAAAAAATTGTTGTATTGCTTATATATTTAAATCAACGAAGAATATTAAGGGGATATACAATACAAAAATAAATCAAAAGGATTGACTTAATCAAATAAGGATTAATTTAAATAATTATATTAGAAATTTCAAAGTATGTGCTACTTCTTGAAAATGGCTCGTTATGTTGCATTATAATTTATGAATTATTTGACTAACTTAATTAATATTACATAATTGTCTCCGACGATTACTTGATAGAAGTTATTATAAATGTTGATAAGTTAAAAGAGCAAGTATGATGCCTATTAATGTTGGAAGGGTTACATAAATCAAATAACTAATGATCATTATGAGAGATCTTTAGTACTGCTCATGAACATCTTAAGAAAGCCATTGAACATTCATTTACATAATCATCCATTAGATTCAAGGCATCATAACGGAAATCATGACATCATCATCTTTATCAGATATCAAGTTTCCTGCAATTAAGCATTTACTAGTCTGATGTTTGATTATGTTATTGATTGAATAAACATGATTAGAGTTCTTTTTTGTTTATCAAATATTATGTTTCCTACAAGTAGAATGTATGATGCTTATTGGCTACATAGATTAGATGTAAAGCATTAAAAGAGAAGTGCGAAAAGATGGCTTGTTAAGTGGAAATGAAAAGATGATATAACAAAAGAATGATCTTTGTTGTAAAGGATATTAAGGGCATGGATACCTAGTGAAATAATTGATATATTCATCATTGTGTAGTTTATTTTCTTTGATCCTTGAGGACAAGGATCTTTTTTAAAAGGAATGTATAGCGTGTGTCTATATTTCAAGTATAAGTTAAGTGAGTTTAGTGTTGTTAGCATAGTTAAGTCCGTTAGTAAGTAGTCAAACAAGTCAATGGCTCAGCTATAAATAGTGAAGCCATGTATGTGATAAGATTGATAATAAACAAGTTGCTTTCATTCCCTCTTTTAAAGGATGATTGTTCAAAAAGCTTGCGGCTCATGATTTGCTCAAAAATAGTTCAAAAAAAGCTTGCTCGAAATTAGCTTGTTTATAAACAACCCGAGCCAACTCAGCTCGGTTTGTAAATAAGCCGAGCCCTAGCCAAGGTCAGCTTGGCTCGCAGCTCACTCGTTAGCTAGCCCATTGGCTCGTTCGTTGGCTCTCTCGTTAGCTCGTTTAAATTTAAACTATAAATTATAATTTATATAATTTATAAATAAAAAATTATGACGTATTATTTAAAACATACCTACATATATGATTATTTTGATATTATATAACGAGAAACTAATTATACTTCTTGAAATAACAATCTTATATCATTGTTTTTAACGAATCAAAAAAACAAATGTAAAAAATATTAATTATCTCTTATATATATGAATATATACAAAATTTAAAAATATATATATTTTTTTTTAAAATAAAAAAATTTGGTTCGCAAGCCGGCTAGGCTCGGCTCGACCCATTTATGGTCCGAGCTCGGATTTTGAGCTTGTTAACATAAACGAGCCGAGCCGACTCGGTTAGGTTTTTAAATGTGCCGAGCCTGAGCCCACCTGGGCTTTAGCTTGGCTCATTTACAATCTACTCATAAGTGTGTGTATGTGTGATTAGCAATCCTCAAGAACCATTCTCCATCTCTGGCACTTAAAGATGCTTATTAGGTGATTGACCATTAATCCTCAGTCTCAAGCATCAATTCTATCATTACCGAGAAATCAAGAGTTGCAGATCGCATCAAATTCCTCATTTGTGGCTCATATTAGTTGTACACAAGTTCCATTCTCAGTTTTCATACTTTTTGGGGTCCAAACAACAATAGATTGTTTTCACTTTTCACAATATAAGTACTTCATTATACATATCAGACCATCTTAACCCCTGAAAGTCTTTATCTACACCATTTCAAGAGCTAGCAAGCATATTCTTTAGTACCTTAAGGGTATTGTTTCTTGTGGTTTGCTTATTAGACACTCATTTGATAGCTGATTGCATGCTTACACTAATGTAGACTACGTTGGATATTCTGATAATAGTCTGTCTACTATTGAATATGTTTGTTTCTCACAAAAAAGTACTTGTAGGTCTCATTATTGTTCATGTATAATTGTATAAAACAACACTGATAGCAACCACTTACATAACTTTGTAAAAAAAATCATAATTGTATGGGATGGTAGCTGTATGCAGTTACACAAGAACTTGGTTTTAAATTACGAGATGCGTTCCGATGCGTTTTGGTCCCAAACCCCGATGCGCGATGCGCACAAATCACGTATGCGATATGTTAGATATTAAAAAGTACTAAAAATTAAATATACAAAACAATTTTTTTGTATGATTAATACTTCAACATAAAAACTAATTATTAACACACTCATAAAACATACTTTAACATAAAAACTCTTATTAAAGACTATTACACTATGCACAGACTATTGAAACAACAGTTAAACACATGTAAATATATAATATGAACACAAATATGAAATAACACACCCTAATGTTGAGTGGTTAGACCCATACTCATGTTGAAAAGATTCGACCCAGGTTCATAATTGAAAAAAAAAAACATAGCAGTGTGTAATGCACGCATCTAAACGCATCTTGTGCATCAACGCATCAGGGGCGCATCGGCGCATCATGGATACGCAACGCATCAGATGTTGCGATACGCTCGCATCGGCACATCAAGTATTATGTGCGCATAATGCGCGCATTTTAAAACCAAGCACAAGAACATAAACATATACATCAAGAAAGATTGATCATCTCGCCTTACAAAATGTTTAAATGCCCCAAAAGGCACAATCGAAGGCCTAATAGATCGACCGACCTTAAGCATCCAACCATGAACCACCCAGTACAAGGCTCTAGTTGGTCTTTAAATTGAATGATACAAATATGGTTTTGTTTGCTTCATGGATGAGATGTGAGATTTTCTTATTTCAAACAAAAGATCATACAAATTCACAACAGATATCTGACCCATGAAAAGAAAACACTAGAACCCTAACTAAATTTTGAATAAAAAATTATAATCACCATCAAGCCAAGCCACAAACACGGCTTGTTCAACCAAACATGAATCCAAATCAAACCTTATTCTGTCTGTAAATGGAAATGCTTATGCTGCCCTAGGAACCGGGATGGTATCTGAAGGTGGTACTGTGACCGAGCGTAGTAGTTCCAAGGAGAAAACAAGTCCCAAGAAATGTGACAGGATCGTGTTCGCACTTGCCTGCAATCATCCAATTTTAACAGAGGCAAAAACCGGCATCACGATTGTTATACTTTACTTTATATATTGTAATAACTGATGGTAAGACTAGAAATGCAAATGTAAGGAATACCTGGACTAAGAAAACATCCAATGCAAGGACGGGGCTAGTACCGGGAGAGATACCCTGGTAATAAGGGTTAGCTGAAGAGGTGAGGGCCTTAGCCACCAGCAGTCCTACGGTGGCTTGCATCCCAAGGATGGCAGCACCCATACCCAAAAGGTTCACGGCTATCCCATTCTTTAAGCTCTTTACAACATCTGCACGTGGTGGTGCCTGAAAAGTTAGACATATTCTATAATGTTAGCTTATACAAAATTATCTTAACTTTTTCTAGTTTACAACAAGATAAGAACCATGGAATTCACATTGCCCTAGTAGACAGCATATGCTAATTTTAGGAAGAGTGGCACTCAGATTGTGATTTGGTGCACAGAAGTAATGCCAGAGTCAGAATTTTGAAGAAAAAGAACCTAAAATATGGCCAAGCACTCCTATTATCCTGAAATCTATATAACTACTAATTTCTTGTTTAACCAAAATCTCGTTCAAAACTGCCGTGTACAACCTTTGATTGATTTTACAGACTTTTGAATATATACAAATTTATGGATGCAGCCTCTTTATCCCATGGGATAGAGGTTAGGTTGTCTTCATCTCACCCTCCCCATACCTGCTATATGAGTGGATTTCTACTCGGTATGTTTGTTTGCATATAGATAATGTTGGGTGTAGGCTTCTTATGAATTAGGATAGACCGATAGAGCAGTAGGATTTGGCCGGCCATAGCTCTAAATGGGCGCAGCTTAGTTATTTTGTTAACTAAGGAATTAACCCTAATTCTAGTATATGAATATACATCTTGTACTTGTAAACCAACATCACTCAATTATAAAAAATCCTAGTCGCCCCCATGGACGTAGGTTGCAAACCGCGACCGAACTACGTTAAATCTCTCGTGTTCTTTATTGTTTTTTTGTTTGTGTTCGCGTGTGCTTTGATCCTAACAGATAAACTGGCTAAAAGAAAATATAGTGTATCGTGGCCATCTTCAGTTGCTGTAAGGGAATTCTATTATGTTGCTATGACTCTTTATAGATTATTATTAAGAACAAACTGGGACTGTCAAGCTAATGATGTTGCCAGTTCCATGGTGCTTGCAATAAAAACAATGTTCTCCACACCTGTGGGGCAGCCCTTATCAGGGTTGATTCATGGACATTAAGCCTTTTCAGGCTTGGTCAATGGCTTTTTAACACAAGAAGTCTCACACTAATTTCTCACCTGTGTTTTCTATTGGTTCTAGTTAGCTTTCTAGTTGTTCTATATCAGTGCTTTTACCTAATCTAAGTGCACTATTTGTGCTAAGTCCAGCTGATGCCTTCCTCTTTTCCAACTGTGGTCTTGAATTTCAGGCCTGTGACGACAGCTATTTGCAGCTGAATGTCCACAACAGAAGCTTTTGGCCATTTCTGCCTTGTTTCTTTTTCAAAAACAAGCTTTTAGTGTCTATTTGTGGTTCATTCATGGTAGACTTAAATTTGCATTAGTTTCTGGGTTGTACTTGTTTAATACCAGGCATCATCTATGATAAGGGTAATGATTCCCAGGTATCAACCAACATCAATAATACAATGGAATATCCATTCCAATTCCTGATGTTAAATCAAGTGCCCCCTTATATCATTTACGCTAAACCCGGAACTAACTCATTTCTCAATTACAAGATCACTTGCCACAAAACCCCCACATGAGATCCCTTAAGTGAAGTGAATCCTGGTACAAGCCTCACCAGCATGATATCAAGCTAAGGCTCTTAGTACAAGCCTAACTACATTGTCAGAACCCTAATCCACCCTTCATATTAGCCTCACCAAGTTCTACCTATTTTAATGAGCTTTAGTACTTGCTTAGCACTATAAACAATCCCCTCTTGCAACAAACATTCCACACTCCAAACGTCCATAAATTTGCACTTTATGGTTCTCAACAGCAAAAGGATAATTATATTTCTCATCATATATCTCCATGTAAGAGACTTGAATGAGAAACTTCCTACCAATTGACATGTTTGTCTTAAAAAAATATTCTGACAAGTGACAACCCAATGAATAGTTTATGGATCATTGCCAAACCCATTCATGGTTAATGTTTTCCATTCATAATAATTTGATCACTTATTTGATCTCAAATTGCATCAACTGTTGATGTAAACTTAAGTGCATCACCCACACCAAAAAAAGAGCTAAGGTTGTGCTAAGTGATAACTACTCAAAAGCAAATGATATTGTTGAACTAGTCAACACGAATGACAAATGAATACCATATAAGTTTCTGATAATAATTTATGTTAGATTTTTAGCGTAGGATAGTGACTCCATGAAAGATCTATACAAAGAAACCGGTGAGACTTGTAGTAACCCCCAAAACCCCCTTTTCCTATCTCCCCAACTCTTTTAAACCAGTCCCTACTTTTTTTGTTGCTAAATGATCTTTTCATTGTTGAATACATAAGTATAGCCCCATTCCAGATAAAATTGGTGTGGTTCAAAATGAACAATGGCTTCATATCTGACCTTGTTTGAAGTCATATGACTAACAAAACATTCAATTAGTGCTGAAATTCCTAATTTTTACATTAACAATTGCATAAAAAAGGCCAGATTATTCAAAAGCAGCAGTAGCTCTATATTAAAAAAATGAATAGAAAGCTAATACTTGTAGTGCATACGAGATGCAGGCTGAAAACCCAAAAACTATTACAATAAAGGTAAGCTTCTAATCCTTAGCACAATCCAAAAATCAAGTCAAGTGAGAGTGTGAGACTAGATCTGTTCAATCCAAGCATTAAACCTCGCAACTATGTTATGATTTAATGCATACAAAGACCACCCAAGTATATAAAATGTAACAAAAAAAGCCACCCATATATCATCACATCATACACCACCCAAATATCATCCCATCGTTACACCAACCAACTGTCTTCACATAATTACAGTCCACCCAACTATTAATTTAATTTCATTTATGCCAACTCCAGCCAAAATTGGCAGAATGACAACTCCCCTAACTTCAAAGCTTTTTCCACTTCTAGAGTAGTAAAATGCTAAAATGCCTTTAAAACTACTCAATAAAAATTTTTTGACAATCCATCTTGAGTTGATTCTTTTGAGTAGATCCATGGTAATTTTGACATTTTACACCTCTAGATGTGGCAAAAGTGCAAAACCTTTAAAGCTAGGGGTCCTTCTGTCAGTTTATTTTCTGGCAATTTATTTGCTGAAATTGGAACAAATTAAACAAATCTAATACTTGTGTGGCCTGCGACACTTTTCTAATATTTGGATGACCTAAGTGAAATACTTGGGTGGCCTTATGCATACATTATCCCTTAATCCATTTATGTAGTCAGTGCCTTAGTTGTATGATAAAATGAGTAATTAATTTCCTACTAGAAAACCTCTGCATGCACTATTTGATATTATGTCAAAATTGATATACAGCACACTGGAGAGCATAAAACTTCCAGTGCCCACTTTGTGTGATTAGATAGAAAGCATACAAAACTATATGCTTACACACACATATCAGCATTCCAATTCTGCAAAATCAAGAGTTTCTTGCTTGTTCGAATTCTATGAGGTCTTCTAGCCTTCTAGGATTTACTATATTTGTATTTATTTTAGCATAGAATCATTTTAAGAAAAGGGGGGAAACAATGAACAATTGAATATTGACACCATTATCAGTGAGCAACCCTCTTAACTACAAGTACTAATATCTTTATTATCAATTTGTTAGATACACACATACACACATTTTAAATAGTAGTTGTTAAATTGCTAAAAGATACTCCACATTTGAAGAAGAATATATACCTTCGAAGGGTCATTGGCAGTTTTTTGAAGCCTATCAGAAAGGCGAATATAACCAAACGACCAGAACACCGAGAGGAAAGCAGCTACAATACCACCAGCAGTAGAATAAAACGTAGCAGGTGATGTGATTTTCCCAGTAATCACAACAGAAAATGCAAGGATGACTGCAGCCACAATTGTACAAACAAGTTGTCCCCAAAATCCTAAGCTACCCAATCTCTTGAAATACCTTGATGTACTCTCTAATCTCTTTGCAACCTACAAAACATTTCAAACCACAACCATATAATTTCCCCAAAAAAAAAAAAAAAAAAGAACATCAAACACAAAATTTTAACTTTTTTTCCATCAGTGATCCATAATCTCATCCTAATGTTCCTACTCAAATCACAAGTTCATAATTGCACCCATTTATGTCCAGGAACTCAGTTAAGAAAACACAATGTATCAGCTTCTACCATTAGAGCTCAAAAGAGCTAAACCCTATTCCCAAAATCTCACAATGATTTCAACTTCCAACAAAATTAACCGATGCAAATATCAATTCATGTATACTGAAAACCCTACGAAGATCTACGCCTAAACATCGGGGTAAAATACAGTGAACAGTTCAAAGATGCCATCATTCATCAAATACCTGTGCAAGTTTTGCTTTTTCAGAATCTTCATTGGGTGAATTGTAGGCAGCAGATACAGGAGCTGAGGCGAGCTTAGGGTATTTGATTGGATTTCGACAAATGTGTAACGAAGGAGAAGACGAAGTGCAGGGGAATGATGGATGTGTAGAAGGTGAGAGTGAAGAGGGGAAATTGAGGGTGGAGAGAGGGCGGTGGAGTCTGGGTGGTGAGGGTTTGATCGCCGCCGCCGACGGCGGTGCACTGCCGGAACGAGCCACCGGCAGCAGAAACGTTAGCATTTTGGACTATAAGATTGGTGTGTTTAGTCCACCGGAGGAGATAGAGTGGTCTTCTTGCTTTCCAAAGAGGGTTTTCTTTTTCTTTTCCCAACTTTACCTAGGTTATAACCCGCGTATTACACGGGTTAAATAAAAAAAATACTAAATATTTATTAATTAATAGTAAGGAACTGTAAAACGTCAAATATAAATATACTTTGATTAGCTGATAAGACATTTTTAATATTTTAAAACTTTTATTTTAAAAAGTTATTACTTTGAAAAAATTTCGTTTTGTTTATCAGTATCTCACTCTTTGAAAACAATGGAGCTTGTTTTGTAAAAAATATTTTTTTGTAAAACTTTTATCTTTTAAAAACATTGTTTTTAAAATATTTCATAATTTAAAAAGGTTTCGCTGTTTTAAAAAAATCATAATTTCAGACAATTTTGATTTTAATAAAGTATATTTTTAATCAAAATACTTAGTTTTCTTTTAATAAAAAAATGTTTTTTAATAAGTTAATGATTAAAAAAGGATATGGATTAATAATATAGAAAAAGAAAAAAGAAAAAAAAATAAGAATTAGTTATTTGATTTTTTAAAATGGAATAAATAGTATGGGCGGAAAAACTAAAATGAGAAGGCTTGTGGAAATGCCATATGGCACTACATGTAAATGATTTTTAGGTTAGATTACTTTGAAAAGCAAAACAAATTTTATTAAACAGGGTTAACAAGATACTAATACCTCAATTCTCAATCAAAACGATGACAAAATAATCAATCGACATCAAAGGAGCACCCTAAAACAATTTCTTAGCATTGTTCTTCAAATTATTTTTCACCCATAACGAACTAAAAACCTTGACGTCCACAACCTCCTTTGATGGGGGAATCCGCCTTATCATTAAACATGACAATATTATGTTTACACATGACACACCAAGGGCGAAGCTTTATTGGGGGGGGGGGGGGGGGGGGCCACCGCCCCCCTGTTTTTTCGCTAGTAGTGTTAAATTTTAGTTCGATAGTATAAATTTTTTGTCATGTAGTGTAAATTCTTATATAAATATTGAGTTTGTAAGTTGTAACAACTCATCTAATGAGAGAATGCCCCTTTTCCAACGCCAAAATCATGTTATCGTCAACCTTTACACATTGATTAACCATAATCATCTTTTGTTACTCAAGAGCGAATAAAACAGGGAACCGAATGTAAAAAGGGGAATCATCAACCCACCTATCAATCCCGGAGTGAATATTACTTCCACACCCTACAACATAGATTAGAAGTTTGGTTTATAAATACTCTTCGATGTACCCGGGTTAGATAGTTTAATTAGCACTTGACTCCGTAATCTTGAATTGTGATACAACAACCAAATTATATTCCACCAGAGTTTATTTTCTAACTTTTTATCTCTTAGGGGTGTTTGATTGGTAAAATTATTTGAAATGGAATTGGAATTTGTGGAATTTGAATATGAAAGAATTGGAATGAATTTTTGTCACACGTTTGGTTAGCTGAATACAATGAAATCCTTTATATAATCTTGTTTGATTTGCAAATCAATCAAAGGAATTTGAGGTAAAATAATGACAAATAATACCTTTTTTTGTGTTTTTTGTGCATTTTGTAATTATATTCTTAAAAAAATAAGATCAAACACCTGTAAAAATTTTTTGTCATGTAGTGTAAATTCTTATATAAATATTGAGTTTGTAAGTTGTAACAACTCATCTAATGAGAGAATGCCCCTTTTCCAACGCCAAAATCATGTTATCGTCAACCTTTACACATTGATTAACCATAATCATCTTTTGTTACTCAAGAGCGAATAAAACAGGGAACCGAATGTAAAAAGGGGAATCATCAACCCACCTATCAATCCCGGAGTGAATATTACTTCCACACCCTACAACATAGATTAGAAGTTTGGTTTATAAATACTCTTCGATGTACCCGGGTTAGATAGTTTAATTAGCACTTGACTCCGTAATCTTGAATTGTGATACAACAACCAAATTATATTCCACCAGAGTTTATTTTCTAACTTTTTATCTCTTAGGGGTGTTTGATTGGTAAAATTATTTGAAATGGAATTGGAATTTGTGGAATTTGAATATGAAAGAATTGGAATGAATTTTTGTCACACGTTTGGTTAGCTTAATACAATGAAATCCTTTATATAATCTTGTTTGATTTGCAAATCAATCAAAGGAATTTGAGGTAAAATAATGACAAATAATACCTTTTTTTGTGTTTTTTGTGTATTTTGTAATTATATTCTTAAAAAAATAAGATCAAACACCTGTAAAAATTTTTAAAATGTTACTATCACAAATAGAAATAAAAATATTTCAAACAATTTGACATACTGTAACATTCAAAGTCTCAATAAAAATTAACATGAAACAAGATGAATCAAAGTAGTATATTCTAATCATTTGGTAGCATTCAAAGACTCAAACATGCTTTATGCATGATTATTTCTAAATGTGGTCCCTGTCAACCTCTTTAATGTTATTTGTTGCTTCATCAGCTGCATCTTCCATATC